>JAOANR010000008.1:6340266-6852766 GCA_030278955.1 Hygrophila difformis | reverse complement strand
GTTTAAAAAAATTAATTTTTAAGGGTATAGGGTTTAGGGTATAGGGTTTAGGGTTTAGGGTTTAGGTTATAGGGTTTAGGGTTTATCCATAAAGATTTGATAAAAATTATAAATAAAAAATACTATTTATTATAAAGTTTAAAAAAGAAAATTAATTTTTAAGGGTTTAGGGTTAAGGGTATAGGGTTTAGGGTTTAGGGTTTAGGGTTTAGGTTTAAAAAAATTATCCATAAAGATTTGATAAAAATTATAAATAAAAAATACTATTTATTTTAAAGTTTTAAAAAAAATTTAATTTTTAAGGGTTTAGGGTTAAGGGTATAGGGTTTAGGGTTTAGGGTTTAGGGTTTAGGGTTTAGGGTTTAGGGTTTTAGGTTTAAAAAAATTATCCATAATAAATTTATTAAAAATTATAAATAAAAAATACTATTTATTTTAAACCGCAGGGAGATTGGTGGTTTGTTCGGCCCGAGGGACAGGGATGCGCCCCTCACCTTATTATGTACTTTAGAGCCCTAGTTCTCCCGATCATAGTGCATGAGTTGCAGGAGACTGACCCGGATGGATTAGCGGAGCTCCGGGCTTCATGTTTTTCATATCTCTACAGAGGAGCGACTCACGAGAGAGGGCCGCGTTGGTCTGATAGCGTTATGGCGGCTCAGGCCATGGCCGAGATTTTACACCGTGAGGTGGCGTTCCGCTTCCCTGCCGATGGTGAGGAGTGGGGTGAGGACGATGCTGTCTGGTTTTTTCTATGCGGGCGATTTGTGCGATACGGCCGGCAGGAGCACGCTTTGATTACTGGTTTGCGGTATGGCCGGTCTGAGTTCCAGCTATACTCGGACGATGGTCCCCCAGCCGGGAGCTTATTTTCGAGGTACCAGGCTGTTCTCGCGAGCGCCACCGCGGATAGGATCCGTACAGCCTTTAGGGACGGTCATTTTCGTACGACACCTGGCGACGGCTTGAAAGTCGCTAGGGTTTTGACAGCCTTCTATCTCGTTCTCGGGCACGATGGGCACAGTCGTGGTCCGGAGCCATGGATGTGGCGGTTGGTGGAGGACCGGGATGCTTGGGAGGCATTTCCGTGGGGTTTGATTAGCTGGCAGGTGTCACGACATGGCTTCAGGCGTCTCCTCACCGCGACCAAGCCTGATGGCTCAGTGCACTTCTACGGCCATGCATTGGCATTTATGGTACGGTACTGTTACACCACATATTATAAATGTTTTCATTTGCACTGGTCTAATGATTTACCTGACGTAATTGGTTCGTGATCTCTGCAGGTCTGGGCCTGCGAGGCCGTCCCAGCTATGATGACGATTTATTGCAAGGAGAGATTCGGGGACCCGACGGAGCACCGCCCCAGGATTGTACAGTACCTATTCAAGAGGGTCACGAAGGCCCGAGATTGGCGAGCGTTTTTCGATCAGACGGTTAGTGGGCATGTACTTCGTTATCGCGTTGACATTTCGTATACTAACAGTATTGTTTTGATTGTGTATACAGTTGGAGTGTTTTGAGACACTTACACCCACCGAGGTGGAGTCGAGGGAGCCCTATATGGCAGACCTTGATGTTGAGATCCCACCCGGATTAAGGTGGGTGCGAAAAGACGATCGAAAGAAGGGTCGCAAGCGGAAGACGGGCGACGGGGATGCTCCGGTGGTGGACGAGGCAGTGGAGGAGGCCGAGCCGACAGTTGACATTGATCAGGGTGGCAGCGGCGCTGAGGCACCGAGTCGGCCCACCCAGCGCCCGCGCACGGATACACCCAGCGCTGAGGCACCGAGTCGGCCCACCCAGCGCCCGCGCACGGATACACCCAGCGCCGATGCAGAGCCGAGCGCCCACCCAGTGCCTCCGGATTTTGAGACCATTATGGCCCGTCTACTGGAGGGTTACGAGCGGCGCACGGCGGACATGATCGCAGCGTGTGATCGACGGACAGCGCAGACGGTCGCGGAGGGGGTGCGACAGATTGCGGACATGGTCGCCGCGACGGAGCAGCGGCTTATGCAGGAGATTCACCGCCAGCAGGAGGCCACGAGATTGGTGGTGGCGGCGGAGGTCAGGGCCGTACTCCAGCGGAGCCACATCCGGACGCCAGATGTGGGCAGAGCTGGCATGTCGGGTAGCAGGGACGCGGGGGTGACTCCTGGAGTACGTGCGGGTACTGCATCGGGGGCAGATCAGGCACGCGCTACGAGAGAGTTCTCTGGAGTGCGAGCGGCCATGCCGCAGGTGTGCTCGGATTCACAGGATGCTTCCGGATCCGATCATGCCGCCGACGCCGAGCAGCGTACACCTCAGTCCGGCCATGACGAGGCGACTCCATCCGGCACAGGTAATTATATTTATTCTTGCTAATTTACTATCATACTGCAGACGAGTTAATATTTGAGATTTGTTGAATGATGTTGTGACTACATATTCGCAGGTTTTACGTCACCACCTCCCAGTGCGCCTACTGTGCATCCGAGTTGCGACGTCACAGCTGCAGGTATTTTACTGGCATTAATGCGATTTATTTAGCACATCCGGATTGATTCTTGGTATTTTATTTATGATTCACTAAAAATATTTTTTCAGGGTCTGTTACACCACACTTAAGCATACCTCCACTGTCCACTGACCCGACACCTTCCTCCACCACAGCTGCAGGTATTTTGCTGTTGTTTAGTTTAAAGTTTGATTGTGTACTTATTCTGCTTATAGAATAATTGTTATTTTTTAAACCCATATGTAATTTCCCAGATTATGTTACACCACCGCCACGGGTGCAGCCACCGTCCACGCTGCATCCAAGTTCCTCCACTGTCCACTTAGCGGGTATGTTTTCGGTTTTTTGTACATACATTTTAATTGTTTATTATTTTCCCTGATGAGGATATTTGCGTAGGAGGTTCCGGACGCACGGACCCCGCCGAGTACCGCACTAGACGGGAGCGACAGGAGTCTCAGGCGCTTAGAAGCCCGTTCACCACCAGGCTTGATCGACCGCGAGGGCGATCTGGGAAACAGTTGTTCAGCACTTATCTGGAGCAGGGCGGATATAGGTAATTTTGTAACCAGTTAAATTAATAGTGCACCTCACTACGGGAATACGAATCATGTGTACTTCTAATGCAGTGTAAACGTCGGGGCGATGTTTTCTGTTACCCATCATTTTTTCAAGTCATGGTGCACCACCACCTACCACCTGGAAGACGAGGTAAATTTGCTTTTCGTTTCTCTACTGGGCGTGTGCGTAAAACAAGAATTTTTAAGTTCATATCTACTCAGTCCACACTACATTTATTGTTGCAGCAATTAGATGCGTACCTTGGGATTCTACATTTCAAGCCCGAGATCTTCGGTGGCCGGGTGCGACAGGATAGGCAGATAGGCTTCGTCGATGCAAAATTTCTGGTTAGGTTTATAATTTTGTCTACGAATGTATATGTATTATATTTATTATATTTATAATTGACTGACCGCAATTCTATTCTTAAACTAGACTCACCTTATCCATACCTGCTGGGACGCGTTTGATAAGGTGCCACGTTTTGATGATAAGGCTGTGGAGCGATACCGGCAGTATGTTGCGGGGCAGAGGCCCTCGTGGGGCAAACCTAGGCCGTGGTGGACACTTGACGAGGTTCGTGTTAATAACAACCGAACTTATTTATTTTTTCAATTTAGCGTATCTATCGACCATTTAATTGTTGATTTTTAAACAGTTGGTGTGCCCGTGGAACGTTCGAAAGCACTGGGTTATCGTTCGATTTTCACTGAGGGAGCAGTGCATCTACCTCCATGATGGTCTGTTACCGCCGAGGGCCCTGACAGATCCGGTTAAGGAGAAGTTAAAGGAGACGCGCAAGGAGGACCTCCTGCCATTCATGACACTATTTCCGGCGCTACTGCAGGTTGCCGGATACCACCGACATAGACCGGATGAGCGTATTGTACAGCAGTGGCCACTAGGTCGACCGCAGGACAGCACAGTTTTACCCCAGGAGGATAGGTATTTTATTGGTTTTTTGTTTTATGCCTCAATGTTGTATAATTATTGCTTTTGTAGTTTTGTTTAATTTAAAGACTAACTGCAACAGCTCCTCTTGCGGCCCGTTGGCTCTTCTCACTGCATATTGCTTCCGCATGGGTACATTCCCCCGTCTGGGCGTGAAACTGGACATCAGATCTGTTCGTTTCGAGCAGGCGTTTGCAGTGTGGCGTTTCAGCTTGGACGCCTCCGATGACGAGTTCTATGAGGGCGCTCTATTATGATCTGATATATATAGTTCCATATTTTCGTATTTTGTGATTATTAAGCGATGTAGTATTACATTCTATTTCATGGTATGATATGATATATATATTGCTATATGATAACACAGATATGAATAACAACTGCATTATAACCAATATTCAAATAGATCCAGACGAGTTCTTCCCACAGTTATTCAAATGATCTATATATTGTCATATGATTACACATTTCCAATTATTCGGATAGGTCAGAATCTTCCCACTCCTGATTGGCATCATTCAAATTGGGGATTTCCACAACACTGGGCATTTGACACCGTTTCACCGTGTGCCCTTCCTCACCGCAACGACTACACCTCTTCTTCCTGCGTTGACGTGGTTGAGACGGTCCAGGAATGTCATTTGGATCGACTGGTTGTGTGCACCTTCTCTCTTTGTGCCCGAACTCACCACACCTACGACATCGCTGACGCCTTCCGGCACGCGAAGCTTTCTCGGTGGCGGATGGGATCCTGCTCTGTTTCGGTCGTCCTGCTTGCCTTGGGCATTTTGGTGTACCGCATTTTACGTCTGCTATTTCTTTAGGTATTTGCCAAACATCAGGGTGCTCCATTGGAAAGACACGCTCGCCCCACGCAGCAAGTAGTGTATCGCGCGTGTAAAAGGATGGCATGTAGTAGTTCAGCTCCCCTCTAAAGGACCTGTACATAAAAAAAATTGATAATTCCAAGCCAAAATTGGACAAGACAAATTCGATAAGAAGTTGTATTATCTAACACATACTTGATTGCGGCAACAGCGTGGGCGCACGGGATGAGCATGGTCTGGAACGAAATGCACGTACACGTCCGATCAATGCCAAGGTCCACCACGTATGTCTTATTGTTTTGTTTCACGTGATACACATTTGGGTGGTTCGTTGCCTTGACAGGTAGCTTATCCCCCATTTCCCTCGCTTTTAGTAAACATTCGTTCGCCCATTCTGTAAGATGACCGGTGGTAAGTGCTGCCTGATTGTGCCTCTTCGTGAACCATTCACTCTGAACGGCACGGATAACCTCGAATAGGGAGCAAATTGGCAGCTTCCTTGCCCACCGGAGCCGGCGGTTCATGCTCTCTACGATGTTCGTCGTCATCATGTCGTAGCGACGAACGACGCAACGCACACGAGCCCACTTCTCCGGTCCGATAACGTCCACAAGATAGTGATACGCGCCAGGATAATGATCTTTCAACGTCTTCATATGTTGCTCGTACTCGGAGTTCTTGAAGGCATAGGCGGCTGCGGTGAATGTGTCGACCGCTGACTTCCCTCCGTGCTTTAATATTTTCTGTGAGAGGTGCACACAACACAGAACGTGATGTGCCGTCGGCATGGCTTCATAAACTGCTCTCCTTATTGCCGGAGAACCATCGGAAACTACAAGCACATCGTCAGGAATGTCAAGGGCCCGTCTCAACTGCAGAAGAAACCATCTCCAGGATGGGACCGACTCGACTGCCCCTACACCGAAAGCCAGTGGGTAAATCATATTGTTGCCATCCTTCGTCACGGCCGCGAATAAGACACCCTTGTAAGATCCTTTCAAGTGTGTGCCGTCTATTACAATGAACGGCCGCATATGATTCCATCCTTTAATGGAAGCACCAACCGCGAAGAAAGCATATTTGAAACGACCCTTTCTGTCCAACATGTAATCTGTAACAGTTCCAGGGTTCTGCTGCTCCAGCATGTATAGGAATGATGGAACCATCTGGAACGAGGTGTCGTGGTCCCCGAACAGCGATGCTATTGCGTGTGCCCTAACTTTTCTAGCTAGGGCTACCGACACAGTGACGCCCCTCTTCTTCAACGTAGCCTGAACCTGTACAGGTGACAGCGTGCTCTCATCGAGCACTATTTCATCTCCGAGGAAGGTACCCAAATATCTGGATGGGAGTGTGTTGGGTGGAGGACGGTCTGGATTCATCACGCATGTATGTGGAATTAACTTGTACACAACCCACGTCGATCCACTGCCTCGCGCACGCATCTTAAATTCACAATCTTCCTCACGACAACACACCCTGTACCTGTGCGGCTCTGACTTAACCGTCTTCATGCCGGCTCTCTGATCCACCAAATACTCAACGAGCTTCTCCTTCAGCCTCTCTTTAGTCCCAAAAACTGACCCACGCGCTAGGATTCTATCAACCGAATCGTACAAGTACGGATCCACGTCTCGCTCGGGCAGATCAAAATGCGGTCGCGGCAGATTCCACATTCCGCTAGTCATGTCGGGTACAACGAACGCTTCTTCAGTATTTCGCCAAAACGGATTCTGCTCTCCTTGCAACCCCCGCCCTCCACGCGTCTTTCTACCATTATTTTTGTTCTGTATGTCCCAAAAAATTTGGGCATATTTCTCAATCTTCCTCGTACTGAATGACCGAGACCCTTCTTCCTCTCCGTAGTCTGGGTCGTCCGACTCGTCCGACTCGGCCGACTCGTCCGACTCGTCCGACTCATCGTCCATCGAAGATCGCCATTCTTCCTCTTCACTCCCCTCTTCACTCTCCTCTACCTGCTCCTCCTCTTCGGCGCCATCTTCTCCCATGCGCTCCCCTTCATTGGACTCCGGAGGTGGGATGTTTTCTGCTTGCCCTGCATTCCCCTGCCCGTATTCATCTCCATACATGTTACTCCATCCTCCGTGCCCACTCGTATATCCGGGTACATTTCCCATGTTGCTTGCACCATACGCCATTTCCCCTCCGTAAAAAAACTCGCTGTTGTTTGCTCCAACATTCGGGTAATCGTAAAAATTATGCATCGGTTGTTGCCCGAATATCGCATCTGTCCAGCTTCCCGGCTATGGAACGAATGGATAATTGAATTGTTCGTTATAATTTGTAGACGGTTGTGGAACGTCCGTACCTAAAAAAATTATTTAACACGTATTAATATTCATTAACATGTAATGGCACCTCCCAAATAATCGAAATTAAGCCCATATAGAAAAGCTTACGGTTCATGTCTTCCGGATCTCTATTACCAGTGGTGGAATCTCCCTCGAACCAATTGGAACCGAACCAAGACATTGTTCCGTCTCAAATAATACACCTGTCAGCAATTTGATTCACAAAACTACTTTTAATAACAATAATCTAACAATAACTGTATACATTTGTTATTTATTATACCAAATATTTTTAATATAACGAAAAATGCTTATAATTACTTTAGCATTTCTAAGTACAAATAACAACAATTTCCATCAAATTAACTACAAACTAAATTAATCACCGTTTAATTTACTAAATTTAAACTTAATTAACCTACAAATTCAATTAAAATGCAAACAGAAAACTTTACTAACATTTGTGGTACATATATCATCGCATCTACACTTCTTAAAACAAAAACTTTAGAGTATATTTCAAAACATAAACAAAAATAAACATTTATTAATTATAAAAATAATTGACCATAACTTATGCAATATAAATTTATAAACTTACGAGTTATGCAAAATGACACAGGATCCGGGCCTTTAAGAACCACAGTAGCAATTCCAAGAAGCACAAAATATATTATCTAAATGCAACTTGAAGAAAGTAGTGGAGCAAAGAAAGAGATGAATGTTTCGTTTGTGAATCTAGATCTGAGATGCAACTTGAAGTATATTATTTGAGCTGTCCACCAATAATTGAGCTGTCCACAGCTGTCCACCAATAATTGAGCTTCGATCGGCTATTTAGAGGTTCGATCGGACCGATTGATATGAATTGGATGACCGAAGTTTTCAGCTTCGGTCGGCCATTTATGCTTCGGTCGGCTATTTTAAACTCCGACCGAAGTCCAATATAGCCGATCGAAGGCTACTTAATGATGTTTAATTACGTTAATCAGCTACTCACTTCGGTCTTCTATTTTTTCTTCGATCGGTCCGATCGAACCTTCCGACCGAAGGGTTTTTCGTCATTTCGGGTAGAAAAGATAACTTTTAAGCGGTGGGTGTGAAAAACTTTTTTGCTATGTCTGACAGGGTACTGCGGTTTGCATCCCCTGTCCTAAATTTCTCATTATATTCTTTAGTTTGCATCAGACCACACTAGTGTGTCATGCATGTCTTCAGCTCTTAGTATTTTGCACCTTACTTCTAATTTATAGGAGTAATAGTAATTAGTAAGTAATAAATACATTAATTATTCTAGTACTTCAATCGTTATTACTGAGTAGGAGTATTACTTATGCTTCTTCCTCCTACCCTTGTTCTTCTTTTTCCCTTATCTTACTATTCATCATCAGTCCCTTCAATTAAATTAACACAAGTCACACCATACTACATTCTTTTTCTTTTTTTTTTTTTCAAAATTACAAACTTTATGTCAGCCCAACGCCGAGACATTTTCAAAAAGTGATACCACATCAGTAAGCACCAACAAAACAAATATCCAGGCAGCTTAAAATTAAAGGAGAAAAATCAAAGGCAAAACACCCAAACAACTCAATCAATTAGGCTATTTTAGAATTGATGGATTTCCCTTTTGGAAAAAACAAACTTCCAATCCAAACTGATTTGAAATCACCCTATTTTAAATTTAAAAAATTCACTTTAATTTAATTTAAAAAATTATAAACTTGCTTTGATTTTCTTTTAATTATTATATAAATCCTCTAATTAATCTATATATACAAGTGAAATAGTAATAATTTGTTATTTGATGAATTTTATCGTAAATATGTACATCTATCCATCCAAAGCATGATTATATTTCATTTGTACCTTTATTACAAGTATATACTCGCTCCCGTTCTTTTAAGTATAACAGTTTAACTCTTTTTTTTTATTATTTATTGCAGTACTTTGAATTTTATTTTTATCATAGTTATACAAGAAAAATATAGCCAAGTGAGATCTTATTAGATTCGTCCCATCTTCTACTTTTTAAATATTAAATTTTTAAAATTTTTACTTGTATCGAAGTTGAGTTATTAATAGTGTAAAATGTGCGCCGGCAAATATGCAAATGAGAAACATTACACTTTAAAAAAAAATGAAGAAAGTATATGTTTGTATATGGACGAATTTGAAATAATTAAGAATTAGTTTGTCACTATAAAAGAAAAGGGGGAAAACGTAAAATCAGAATTTTATTATACCACTATGAACAGATACAAAATTTTTTTCACTTGATTATTGATGTTCAGTAGTAATCAGAGTCAGTTCTTATTGTGGGGCATGGACATGGAGTCTTATCTTTCCTTTGTTTTTTTTACTATAGGATGACATGTGCATTAATTGAATGTAGTAAATGTTTGCTGTACTAAAAGGAAAAAGTATATATATAAATATAATTAATTATCTAAGTAAAAAAGAAATTATTTCCACCAACTGAAGCCTGTATATTAATCAAGCAAATAGGATTATTAGAAGCTGAAATTACTTATTTTGAGCAGTTCTTCTGTAGTGTAAAAAAACAACAATTAAAAGGAAAAAGAAATGGATAATCGGAGGTGGAAGCGCGTGGGGGGCGCGTGCGGTGGATATGTATAGGCCAAAGAGGATAAGTACGTATATAAAGGGTGGAGTGGACCAAATATCGGGTGGCGCTGTATGTAACATAAAGAAAGAAGGATAAATGGACATAGCTTGAGAACGATCCCACTGCTTTTTTTTCCTGTGTAATGACAAACTTAAGTATCTTTCTTACAAAGATGCAATTTAATATCTACCTTTTCAACAGATATTTGGTCCAAATCTCTTTTTGGGAATTAGTCTTTTCTCACTTCGTAGACAGATATTTTCATGAATTATCTATCCAATTCGGTTTCTGTAATAGCATAACAATTGCCGGCAGGTGCAGTCAGCGCTAAAAATGATGTGTATCCTTTTGTAAAGTGATGTATAAGCCTTATAAAGTGATGTATAGACGGTAGTTTGTTTTTTTATTAGTTTTTGGTTCATAACTTCTATCCATCACTTTTTTATACTAACACATCATTTCATATACACATATTCATCATTTTTTAATGTGCCAGCACCTAAATGCCTCCAGCACCCAAACGATTTCCTTATCTATCTATCTATCTATCTATCAAAAACAGCTAGCATATTCATGTTCATATATATATATAGTGTAAGCTAAAAATATCTTATCATCCAAATTGTGAGTGTTGATTTTGGACTTTCAGTTAGCCTTCTACTCGTAAAGAAAACGATGGATTCACTTTTAACTACCTTTTTTCTGAAACAGTTTTTCAACCCGATTTCAGATAACCTAATTTAGTTTTCCGGAGATTAACAAAAAAGATTATTATATGAATTCCCACGTTTCTTTAAGTAAGTTTTTTTTGCCTCTTTGGAAAAAGAAGAGATTACTCACAAATTTATTTGATGCTTTTTTAATCGATTTTTTTGTTTAAATTATGAACATATAATACAATTGATTTTATTATTTCTTAAATAAAATTTGAATCGGTGTGCTTGCATGTTCCGCGATATCCTTGTTTTTATTGTTTTGTTTTTTTTTTATGACATCAAATGATTTTTTGTTAATTATGCGCGCGGGAGCACCACTAATTAATGATCTTATAACCCTCTAGGATTCAATCCGTCCGACACTTTAATATATGCAACTTTACCATCTAACTCAACAATATATATATATTTTTTTAAATGTGTGGGAGCCCAAGCCACACAAATTACAAAGAGGTAAATGGGAAGAATAGGGAGCCGGGTGCGAATCGATCCCTCAATTATAAAGTTAGAAGTCTGGGACATGACCATTGGTCCAAGTCCCAATTCCCATCTTATTAACTCAACAATTAAGAATGCCTTGTATATACTTCTATATAAATATATAATTTAATTTAATTTATCCCTACTGCGGAACATTATATATGAAAGGAGAAAAAATACATATCGATCCTCCTTTTTTCAAAAATTTGATGTCATTGATGTGCTACATTAATCTTTATTTTTCTGGCGAAGACATTAATCTTTATTTAAGATCATAGTATTTATTTTATAATGAATGAAATATGAGAATTATAAAATATAGAATGATTTAATAACATTTAATGTGTATTTTAAGTACCTGATTTTTAATTTTTTTTTGGCTAAGTACTTGATTTTAATTGTGCAGTGTATGGAGCTAGCAGCCTTAAAAATGATTAATTGCTATTGCCCATAGTAGAAATACTAAAAGGAATGATTTCAACGGTGGTGTCAAATGAATACTACCTCTGTTCTCAAATAAGTTATCAATTTGCATAGTAGTAACTATTTATTGAGTAATTTTGATTAATTTTTTTAACATAATTATATGAGAAAAAAACATAGTCAAGTGAATCTTGTTAGATTCGTCTAATCACGTCGTTTTAGAATATCAAATTTTTATAATTTTATTTATATACAATTTGAGTTATTAACCTTTAAAAATGTATTTTGGACAGCGTGAAATGCAAGAATGATGCATTTAAAAGATAACATATTAGCATTTTGGTTTGTTTAATTTCATCTTATTTGGGTTCAATGTTGCCTCTTCCTCCACTTGGGCGAGTCTTGGGCCTTTGCTGGGCCTGATTCTTTTCGGATTGCAATTTGGGTTAAGATAGTTTTGTGTGGTATGTTGTTTAGTACTCCCTCCGTCCCATGAAGTTTGACACATATTCCTTTTTTTGGTGTCCCACGAAGTTTGACACCTTTCCATTTTTAGATAAATTAAATTAATATAAGTTTGATTAGAATTCTAATTATTGTCAAATCCCATTAATAGTAATCACTTTTACTATTCTGCACAAATTCCAATACAATTTTACTTTTCTACACACAGTCCCTTGAATTTCTTTAATTCTTAATATTTCAAAATTGGTACAGATAAAAATTATATAAAATAGATATTCTAAAACTACACAATTAGACGATTCTAACAAGACCATAATTGATTATTTGTCTCTAATTACATCATTACGATAACATTAAGTCAAAGTTAAATAATAACCAGTATCAAAATTTATTAGAATCTTAAGTACAAACACTCATAACACTTTAACTACTAAACCCCACTACATAAATTACCGTGCCCAAAAGAAAGGTGTCAAACTTCGCGGGACGGAGGGAGTAGCATTTTAATTTGGTTCACATCCTTGAAAACTCCACGTGGATTGCAAATTTTTTCTTTTTTGTTGAACAACCTATACATGCTAGGAAATGAGTGGTGGGAGCTCATGCCACACAAATTACAAAGGGGGAATAAAAGGGAGGGATAGGGGAACCGTGGGGAATCGAAGGGCTTAACCACTTGGGCTAAGTCCCCATCTCCAAATTTATTTATTTATATTGATCTCTGCACAAAAGTTATTTACTAAATTCTTGTTTGAATTAATTTAGTGATTATGAAACTATAGGCCCTTAAATTGTATTATGGTTCAACTAAAGACATAGTTCAAATAATGTTGGTACTTGGTTGGTAATAATATTTACTAACATCCATAAAGTGTTTAGAATTGAAGACGCGGTGAATGTATATATTATTTGTTATTTTACCGAGCAAGTAAACATATAGTACGTGTTTAGGAACACATTTTCCTTAAATATTAGGTAGGATTTTAATTTGCACTAGCTAGGTTGTGATGGATCTGATTGTTAGGGGTAAAAGTGAAATAATCTCGGAAAGGTATCTCTATAAGCGTAGAAGGCCCATTCAATTCAATTAAAGACAAAAGTACAATGAAACGAAAATAGAGTACTAGTACTATAGCTTTACCACGTCATTTCCAAACCATGGGTATTCTCTAGCTATGCATCATGTGTAAAGATATATGATAAAGGGTAAGAATTGATCAAGTGCCGATGTGGGATTTGATTGACACAATTAACAGGTACCCAACATGTCCACTCCTACATATCTTGTCATCATCAAACAACATATTTGCTCCACATTCTTCAAACAAGCCCTAATTCAAGTCCCATGAAACTTAATATCTGCAGCTTTTTCTTTACAAATTAATCATCATATTATTGAGTATTGACTACTGCCACTCCTGGTTGTTTTACCAATTTCAGTTTACAACAACTATACAATCTTTTGTTTTTCAGAGACAACTGAAGAAGAAACTCTAGGAAATTGGTACGGCAGTATAGGTGCTGGATGTATAATTCATTCATCTGAGCTCAGAAAGCTAGTAAATAAACAAGATTTACTGATCCAGACAAGGGCTTGAATCCCATTAATTCCTTACTTTGCATACAACTCAAATTATATTCCAACCGAAATGCCAATTAATAATACTCCCTCCGTCCCACTTCAAACGTCGCATTTTCTATTTTGGTCCGTCCCACTTCAATTGTCACATTTTCTTATTTAGAAAATTTTTACTCCTTCAAACAAACATCACATCAACTATTTACTCCACTTTAACACAATAACTCATTCTACCCTTAATACCGTGCCCAAAAATTGGGACAATACAAATGGGACGGAGGGAGTAATAATTAAGATGCGTATATGAAACCACAAAGATGAATTCATCAAATTTAATTGAAAATGATCGACTTCTACGGAAACTGGAAAGCACAAAACGGATCAAAGGGCAAGGCACCATCGCCGAAACCACCATCAATCACGCCGGTGCTAGTGCCCGGAACATCAACGTGCAACGGAACCACCGCCGTGTCAATACCATCAATACCTTGAAAGAGCTCGTGCTGTTGTTGTTGTTGCTGGTGCTGTTGTTGATCGAGGTACAAGGCTAGGCGAGCTCGTGCAAGAGCCAGATCGTGTTGTAGCTCCACCATCTTGTGCTGCAACGAGGCGATGGCGCCTATGCAGCCGTAAACCGGGTCTTGTAGCCTAACTTCAGCCTCGTACACAAGGGAGTTCACGGCTTCCTCACGCTGGCATTCGGACACCTCATTGAGGATCTTGCTCACGTTGCTCGCCCCAAACACTTTGTGCACTTTGACGAACTTTTTGGGCTCGTCGGCGCGGAAATAAGGGGCGAATTGACAGTTCGGGGTGCATCTTCTCTTCAAGAACTTGCAGGCGGCGCAGGAAGAGGTGGAACGAGGTTCTTGGTTCTTCATAGTGGTTCTTGACTCTTCTTGTTGGTGGTAGTTTTGGAACTTCTCTAAACTTATATCATGACCTGCAGAGTTATTAAAAGGTAAAAGAAATTCAAATTGGGACGTGACAAGATTACTATTTCTGGCGGACATGGACATGAAAGTTTTGTTTTTTCTTTTAGTATCATTAGGTTTACCTTGTGATCGAATATACTAATATTAATTAAAGTTGTTATTAGTTCATACATAGGGTTAGGATCAAGCTGAACATGCATATATAAGACAAAAAATGTATATTAACTAAGAAAACCCTTATGAATAATAAATATGGAGTATTAATAAAACCTCTTTGAATTTATTGAAAAATGCTAAGGATCATCTAGCTAGCTACTATTACATATACTAAAGGTGTTTAGTTAATGGGGTTGGGGACTTACCCTAGTGGTCAAGTCCCCCTTCTCCCAACCATAGGTTGGGAGTTCGATCCCCACCCGGCCCCATATCCCTCCCTTTTATTCCCCTTTGTAATTTGTGTGGTTTGGGCTCCCACACACCTTTGCCGACACATGAGTATCACTGTTTACCAAAAAAAAAGGTGTTTAGTTATGGCATACTACCTCTCTTCTCATATAAATGCTCTACTTCTGCATTTCACGCAGTCCAAGACACATTTTTAAATGTTTATAATTCTAATTGTACACAAGTAAAAATTATAAAAATTTGATATTATAGAACTACGTGATTAGATGAATCTAACAAGATCTCACTTGACTATGTTTTACTTCCTCCGTTCTCATATATTTCTTACGGACCCACTGCGCACGCAGTTCAATGCACATTTTGAATCAATAATAACTCAAGTTCGGTATATGTAAAAATTCTAAAAGTTCAATATTTAAAAACTACACGACGAGACGAATCTAACAAGATCTCTCTTGACTATATTTTAACTTGTATAACTATGATAAAACTTTAAATCAAAGTGCATGTGTGAATAGTGCTCTAAAATCAAATGTAATAAACATTTGAGAATGGAGGAAGTATATTATAGAACTATGTTAAAAAATTTGATCAAATTTACTAAATGAATAGTTACTACTATGCAATGGGAGCATTTAAATGAGAACGGAGGAAATTGAAGGTGTTATATAATGTTAAAATATGCATATATAGAGATATTCATACTACACTTTCTTTTCCGTCTCATATTTGACAGCTTCCTTTATTTATTTATCTTTTTTCTAACAAAATTAATTCGTGTGTCATATAGAAATTTGACATTGGTATGTATTCGCAATTGTATGTATGTAAGCCCTTAGGGTGACAAAAGCATGAGTGAAAAGATAAGAGATGTGCCCCATTACTAAACCTTAATGTGATCAAACCCTAGGGAAGTGCTTGTAGCCTTAAATTTTAATGAGTAATAAATTATTTAATAAATAAGGGTCCCTGTCATTCCGTCATTAAGTTCTCAATTTTCTCAAGGGAAGTTTACCCTTATACGAATGATTTTAAAGAAAAAATAATAATAATAATAATAATAATAATAATAATAATAATAATAATTGTGAAAATTAAAGTTGAAACTACACATGCATAGTGAATGATGTGCATGTCTTGATGAGACATGATGGGATATGATACTTCCACAACAAAGGATGTATAGAGGAGGTAGACATTATGCAGTTGTGGCTTCATGAGACATAGTAATATATAAATGGGGCCTATATATATTGACTCATCAACAAAGCTATCTAAGACGAGATGCTTCACTTAGAATTCATTGATCCAAACATACGCATTTTAACAAGAAAAGGAAACCCTCTCTACTTGGCCATGCACAAGATGGGGAACATAGCACTATCCCTAGCTAGCCCTAAATTGATGCTAGTGTTTTCTTTTTCAAATTTATTTGCGTGATAAGAATGGGACGTAACGGGAAAAATATCATGATCAGTTTTGTTCATTTATTTATTTATTTTGAGATTGCCAGGGACCGATCAATTTATCTATACTCCCTCCGTCCCAGTAATACCATTCCAAATTTTGGGCACGCTATTTTAGGTATAATGAGTTATTGTATTAAAGTGGAGTAATTAGTTGAAGCGATGTTTATTTGAATTGAGAAAAAGGGTGAAGTAATTAGTTGATATATGTGATGTTTTAATTGATGTTTATGGAGTAGAATTTTTTTAAAAGGGTAAATGTGACAATAATGGTGAGACAAACCAAAAAGGAAAATAAGACATAATTAGTAGGATGGAAGGAATATGATCATGCCCGCCAGCTAAACTTGGGCAATCACTCCCAAGACCATTTTAAGAATCAGCACTAGGGGTGGGCATCGGGTTGGCCGGGTTTATCGGGTTCGGGTATGAAATTAAACTACCCGAACAAAACCCGACATTGGTGGGCACCCGACATGTCGGGTACACGATCGGGTTGGGTACCCAATTACCCCAACTTAAAAAAAAATTTAAAAATTTTTTATTTTAAAAAAATTATATTAAAAAAAATTGAATTAACTAAATAAAATCAAAGGGCATTATCTCTACACAAAGTTAACCAATAACAAAGAAATATAGAATTAAATATTTAATTCATCCATAACATATATATATATATGGATAAACTGCACATTAAAAAAATTACGAACACGTATGAAACGAAGAATTTGAATAAATATTTTAAGAGATAGTGAAGAATTTTCATATTTATAACCTAATTAATTATGAAACTTAATTGTGTATATATATAATTATGATAATTTGGACTAAATGATAATGGCTTATAGAATTATCAGGAGATTTAAACACTTAGAATAAAAATATAGAAAGCCAAAACCCTAATAACAAATAAATAAAAAAAACACTTTAGGTTATTCTGGTCCAAACTTAGGGCCCGATACCCAACCCGAACTTTGGGTTCGGATTCATGTACCCGAACCCGACTTTTTCCATTAAAAAAACACGACCCCGAACATGATTTTTTTTTAGATCGGGGTGGGTATCCAACCAATCCGAACCCGATGCCCACCCAACACTTATACAGAAATGTTATAGTTGATAAAAATATCAAATTACACTTTCAATCCATAATTAATATATATACTCTCCATACATGAACCATTAATGCAATAAAAGAAATAGATGAATTTTTAAATAAAACAATTATTTGACTCTAACTACTTACTTAAATAAGATGTTGGTTTGAAAGTTGTTTTTTTTTTAAACATTGACACATATGTGTCGGTGTGGGAGTTCATGCCACACAAATTACAAACGGGGATAAAGGAGAGGGATAGGGGGCCGGGTGGGAATCGAACCCCAACCTGTGGTTGGAAGACAGTGAACATGACCACTGGGTCAAGTTTCATTCCAAAAAAAAAGATATACATGAATATTCCTAAATTACATGAATATTCAAATTTAAGTAATTGTTTCACCGTAGAAATTGTTGGAGGATTAAACCCCTTCTTCGATTGAACAATGGTGATGAGATTACAGAATGTAGAATGAAATTACAATAAACTAATCAAAGCTGTAAAGAAACTGCAGGAAAGCTGTAAATAAATGAATTACAAAAAAGAAAAGAAACGAAATGCAGAAAAACTTAAGAAATATAAAATGCGGTTCCTTTGGAGGAGAGTTGAGATACCCATTCCCTTCTGCCTCGGTTGGTATTTATAGGCAAAGGAGATAACCGCATTGAAAATCGTGTGTATCAACGAAGGAACCGTTTCTAATAACCGCTCTGCACCCCTAGCGTTGGTGATGCGGTTGGCGTTCGATGAAGGCTGAAAACATGGATGCTGGAGGCTTGGATGGAGGCTGGCGGCTACTTGGAGGGCTTCCTGATGGTGCCTGCCTTGGAGAGTTTCTTGGTAGCGGCTGGGCGCACTCACACCCCCGGAATCTCCTTTCCGTCGATCCGCACACGGGCCGCATCCGGGCATCCCTGGCCGCCACCCTTGCGCTAGCCGCCTTGTCGCTTGGACGCCGTCTCAGTCTCTCTAGCCGCCACCGAAGGATCCCTGGCCGCCTTCTGAGACCTCTTGGCCGCCACTTGTGTTTGTGATGGCGTCGCCCGCTTGAATCTTGACTAGCTTAGATAACCCTAGGCTCACTTGCTTAGGAATAGGCTCACTTTAATGGGCTCACTTTGATAGGCTCACTTCAATGGGCTCACTTTGATAGGCTCACTTCAATGGGCTCACTTTGATAGGCTCACTTCGATAGGCTCACTTCGATAAGCTCACTTAAATAGGAATAGGCTCACTTCAATAGGCTCACTTCAATAGGAATAGGCTCACTTCAATAGGCTCACTTCGATAGGTTCACTTCTAAACTTTTATTCAGTGGGACTCACTTTTATTGGGTCAACAGTAATACTAATACTTCATCCGTCTCATTAGAATTGAGACGTTTGAGTTTTGGCAGTATTCACTGTTTAAGTTTGATTCAAATTTTTACCATAGTTATGTAAGAAAAACATAGTCAAGTGAGATCTTGTTAGATTCATCTAATATTGTAGTTTTAGAATATCAAATTTTTATAATTTTTTATTGTACATAATTTAAGTTATTAACCGGTAAAAATATGTATCGGCATACGTGTCATGTGGGTCCGTAGCAATTCTAATGAGACGGAGGTAGTATATAAATATGCCAAAAATACACATGACAGGAGTTAGTTTCTGATCCCACCACTCAAATGGCATTACAAAATCAGAAATAAGCATTGTAATAATGCAGCTATGTAACGCCATATATTGCAAAAGAAAAAAAGTTGGAAAGCCTCAGATAACACAGCGCATTCCTTAAAAATTCAAAATTTAGAAGCTCACTTTATTATTGTGCAACACTTGATGTAAAGTTAGCTAGATTAAATTCCTTTGTAACACAATTGGCCACTACAAAGCACTTAATTGACCTAGTTTAGGTTTAATAATGGTAATAATTATATTCCTTGGTCGTCAAATCAACTATTCATATACATTCTGCCTTTTATTCACGGATATGAAGTGTATATTATGATCAGAGAGACTGGGAGAGATGATCCGAGAGAGAGAGAGATATTTTGAAATGATAATAAAAAAAAGAGGGTAAAGGAGCATAGGCACTAAACAATAATGAATGATATAGGGTGCTGTATGAATAATACATGCATCACATCACATCCAGGGGCACATCGAGACAACCCTTGACGAAACCAGAAATATCAACATTAATAATGAAGTGCTGGAAAAAGAATATGACACTGTTTCGTGAATGATCCTGGACATGACAATGTATCAATCTACTACTACTGGTATACTACTTATTCAGTTACTTTTTATTTGACACGTTAGGAGTTTTGTTACTGTTTATTGAGTAACTTTGATTCGACTTTTTAATATAGTTATATAGGACAAAAAATAGTCAAGTGAGATCTTGTTAGATTCGTCTAATCGCATAGATTTAGAATATCAAAGTTTCATAATTTTTACTTGTAAGCAATTTGGGTTATTGAAGATTGAAAATGTGTATTGAATTGCGTGAAATGTGGGTCCGTGACAATTAAAAAGGAACGTAGGAAGTATATTTTATTTCACTATTTCTTCTTAATTTTTCAAAACAATCATTACATTAAAACAAGAATGGAATAAATTGATAATCAAACATAGTGTTTTACATACTCAGAATTTAAGTGCTAGCTAGCTATCTACCTCAACTTGAGAGCAATATAATTATATTGACAACGTCTTCTTCTTCTAGTTCTATTTTTAATCTATCTATAAATTAAAGCTAATCTTAATAACATCCTAATATAATTATTTCCCTTTGTGGTAGAAGTATGTGAGTAAGTAGAAGATTTGAACAAAAACAATAAAGTATTGATGATGTAAGTGAGAAATGTAAGACAAAAGGTTAGAAATGTGAATAGAGAGGGGGATAAAGAGAGAAAAAAAGCAAAAGAAGGATAATGATGAATGGGTATAATCAATCAAATGGTTGTTTCCCAGTAATCTAACAAACAAGGGAGGCCGAAGCAATATTGCCACTTCTGTTCACCATTAATCTCCATCCAGCAGTATACATATCTTTATTATTATTATATTATTAATAATATTATTCTTAATTATGATTATTTTCTTGTTATTCCACCTTAGCTCACTCTCATATATATTAATCTGATCCCATAATTAAGTTTAATTTGATCTCTCTACCCATAATGACTCACCAGTCCACCTACCTCAATAGTTTACTTTTTTCTTCTTTGACATATGCCAATTCCCCCTTAGCTCCGATCCCTTTAATTAATTAATATTGTCCCCTGTCCTGGCCTGTTGGATAAGCAACATTCTCCCCTAACTCAATACCTGAGAACAGACAGTGTACTCATGTGTTCTTAATTGTTATACTACCTCGTGTAATTAAGGATTGATTTTTATTGTAAATGAGATAATAAGATGAACGAACTCGTGATATCTGTTTGGTATATACACGGCGTGGATTCTTAATTTATAGAGTACAAAATAATGTTACGGGGTACAGTCCACAAAACTACGCTTCTTTGGAGTATGCTATTATTGACTGATTGATGAAATTAATCTTTGGGGGCACCATCAGAGGTAGTAAATTGGTACGTGCATTCCAACAGAAGGGATGACAAAGACCAATCGGTTCAAATGGGTGCACTGGGCCTCATTTGGGAGCCCAACTACAGTTCTATCTTTGGATCCGAAAACATCCAACACTGTCCATTTCTAACATTGAATCAATACATATAACGTCCTATATATGTATGTACTATGTACCACTGTCCCTAAATTTGTATCTATATATATACATATCCCATGTCCACTTCTTTTCTAATAATAAATTATTGACTCTATATTTCTTATTACTTAATACTAGTATTTAGTTAAACTTAATTACTATTACAAGTTCATAAATTTAGTTAACAGGGTTAGCCTTCCTTTTTTTTTTTTTTGTTTTAGTCCTAGCCAAAAAATTCCTGATGTGTACGCAGTGGAATGGCTCAATCATGATAATACTTTCAACATTCATTTATAATATAAGTATTAATTTCAACATTGCACAATGCTACAATCAAAATAATGCCAGCCGCTTAGACATTATCATATTCTTGAATGTGGATACGATGCTACAAGATTGAACAGAACTTGGTGTCCATTTAACTCAAAATTCTGACAAACAATTAATTAGGAGTTCTACAATTATACACACAAAATCATCAGGAAATGGACTAAAGAAGTGTGCAGACAGATAAAGGTAGTAACTTGTAGGACGTAATAAGCAAGCAGCATATCCCATAACTATTCAGTTTCTTGATTCTATAATTATATACACTCTATATTTTTCCTATCATTATGGAGTATTTCGGATTGTATAGTATAGTAAGTGGTACATAAATTTTGCAAACCAATTAAGTTTTTGTGGACAAGGGTAATTGCTGTCAGTGTTGCATTGATCGATTATATTATATTGTTGGGAGTTTGCCACGTTATGGAAACATAATTGCAAGTCACAATACACACAAGGGTTTGCTTTTGTATAATTGATGGAACAGTAGGATGGTCGTCTAGCTAGGTTGGTTGGAATATTCAACTCTACCCTATGCCTTGGTACCAATTAAGGGTAATACATATGTCAATATGTGTGTATATATGTGTGTGTGTGACCATTTTATAAGTCGTAGTATGGGAAATGTGCTTCATTCATCAACTCCACTTTTCCAATATTGCACTGAGGAATCTAGCAAGGAAAATAAAACGGTTGGCCTTGGCAGAACTGCCAATAATTATATTTTGCTGTTACCTTATTAATCCAAGTAATATATTTTACAAGGTATCTTGTGAGGAGAGGAAACCAGTGGCTACTCAAAAATGACTGGTCTACTATACGGAGGTTCTGATTTGATAACTTGGTACAATTTGAAACATCAGTTTGTTTACTATATACACCCTCAATCTTAGCTTCACCAATACAACTACTGTTCAAATTCCTGAATAATTAGAGGTTTAAGCTCTTCGAGCAATCTATTTTATCAATTTTTTTTTTTAAAAAAATTAGATCCATTTTACTTGTATTTATAATAAAATATTTTATATAACTCCTACACATCTTATTTTTTCCATTTTATATTTTTTAAAATCGGATGTTTTCAATATTTATATTTGAATTGGGATTTCTTTTGTTACTTCCAAATTATCTGCCTCTCTAGTCACAATGTATGCATGCAATTCTATCAAAGGGAAATCACACAAAATTTCACCAAAACTTTGATTTAATTTGTCTTAATTTGGAAAACAATTTAAATGGGTTTCCTAGCTCCTAATTAATTTATTAACACCTTTCAAATTTTCTCAAAACCCTTATTTACCCTAAATTGATTAAAAGAATAGGGTATCCCAAGCAAACCTGAATAACACTAACGTGTGATCTAAAAATGCATCGAATACTATATAATTTGAGCGAATTAGTAGTATGCACATTAAAATAATTTTCGAGAGAAAAGAACCAAAGATAAAGTCTATTTTCTGAGTGGCGATGAGTATAAGTTTTAACTTAATAACATGTTCTTGGTTTTCATTGGAACTAGAAGGGAAAAAAAAATAATTACTAGAAAAGAAATTTTGGAGACAAAGATCTGCAATGTTTGTCTAATTTTATCCCTTCACCCAATGCAAAGACTCTTGTTTAATTGATTATTGAATATAGTTCTTTCTTTCCCTTGCAGATCACAACAAATATATACATATGTATACACAGATATATCTAGCTACATGAATACTATATATATATATAATAGATGCCTACATCTCTGCATGGGAATCAATTTAAGAATATTAGCAAACAAACAAAACAAAGCAGTAAACAATACCTTGATAACAATGAGTATCTGTGCATTGGCATTTGACAAATGTTGTACTTTGAAAATCCCACTTACAAAATATTTGTCCCATTCACAAACTCAGATCTAAACTGCTACTTGCCTTCCCTCGATTCTCCCCAATAACTCCATCAATTACCTTCGTGTTTGATGAAAACAAGGATAGAGACAATCTATCATCGACCTCGCTATTATCAGCCCCACCTTTCACGCTCGATTTCAGTTTCTTATCATTTCCTCTTGTTGTCCTCAACGTTAAATTCAGATCAAGATCCGCTTCAGCATCACAAGGATCCTTCCGTTTCAACTTGCCCGACATCTCTTGTTCGGCCAACATTGTTGCTTGGGACAAAGGGTTTTGCAAATGAATCGCATTGTCACGCCCCCTTTCTTGGAAACTTGTAAGGATTTGGTCTTGTGGATGTCTTTGATTGATGGGGAGTTTCTTGTCACTTTCTAGAAGCTCCTTCCATGAGGGATACGGCCTGTTTGGATGAAACTCGGAGATTCTTGAAAGGTAGGATCCGTTGTTGGTGGTGGTGGATGTTGATTCGTGCAAAGCGTTTCTTGTCGCGCTTGATGCTAACCAATTGCTGCTGTAATGGCTGTAGTTGATAGAAGTGCGCTGGCCACACCAAAAGGCATCTCTATAACTGCAAAAAGGCAAAAAGATTTTGGGGGGAAGAACAAAAGTTCAAATTAGGGTTCACAAGAAAGATCACCAAAAGGGAGAATTAATTAACTGTAAAACATATATACCATAAGGTGGAAATTGGGGTTTGGTTGGAGCTTTGTAGCATTGGCAGCTGACTGAGGTTATAAATATGGCGATCTCCGGCGTCCAGTAGAAGCCGTTGCTCCGAAAGAACTATGGGTATCACGAAATCAAGTTTTTGCAATTAGGATATATATCATATTGGAAATTAAATGAACATCAATTCTCAAAGGTTGGAAACCTTAATCTAATTACCTTGATTGGGATCGTCAATCTTCTTGCTTCTGTACATCTAATTAATCATCACAAATCATTACTTGTTAAAATCTATCACTAATCAATCATAACTTGAACTGAAATATCATAATTAGAACTGAAAATAGAAAGACAAATTAAGAAAAGGAAGAAGCTCCTCCAAAAAAACAAAAGGGGAAAATATGCACCTGTAGATGGCTCTTGACATGAGCGATATTTAGGCCTTTGACGTTCATCAATTGAAGCACCAATTTGGGTGTCGCCCCTGGAATCAATCACAAAACAATTACATGACATAATCCATGAAAATTCAAGGGTTTCTTTTTTAGATGAACAAATTAGTAATAATTCAAAGCAAAAATATGGAGGATAAAAGATAAAATATGAAGATGAAATGTATTGATTTTGTGAAGGCTCACTTTCTTCTCCTCCCAATCTCTCAACAGCGTGAACAAAACAGAGGTGGAGCTCCGGCGTCCACCGCAGCCGGGGAGTCTTGGAGCGAACATACTGCCTGACAGACCCTGAATTCACCTTTTTCCCATTGCAATTCTCTTCGACGGTGCTGTTGCTGGAGCTGCTTCCATTCGCCGGTGTCGATTTGCTGTTGTTTTCAGGGATTCCATGATCTCCTTGATCATCATCTCCTGGATGGCTTGCCCTGGAATTATCCATCATGTCGATCAGTTTTCCTAGTTTAATTTGCAGGAGTTGCTTACATAGGCATGTATGTTTTTTCAGGGAGGGAATTGTATTAGAAGAATCAGTATTGACGAGGGTTCATTCAATTAAGCCCTAATTTTGTGAAGAATATGATCTGATCTGAACTGAGGGTTTTGTGAGGATATGATAGATGGAGGAGAGGAACAACACACTTGCTGGGGCAGTTGTAAGAATTGGGAATGAAAAGTCATTGTTTTGTATGGAATATATACAAGAATTTCCTTCTCTCTCCACCATTTCATTTCTTACTTTATTAGGTTATACCTATACTTTTATTATGCTCATCACACACCCACACAACTCATTTTTCACCCAACCTAGATTTGCATCAACACATTAGTTGGAGTTTTGTAATTTCAATTTTTAAACTTTGGCAAAATTCAAATGGTATGGTAAATTTTTCACTCGAGAATGCGGGGTTGAGATAATGAGTATATATGTATTTAAAATACATTTAAAATAGTTGATGAATACCAAAATTTAATCCTAAATATAGCAAATACTTGTCACAATTCTACATTCCGAAATTTTCCCAGTTTAATGTTTAAAATAGCCTAAAATGAACCATGAGATGTCTTTCTGTATGCCTCAATAATCGATCAAGAGGGACATGCCTTTCATGTATTATATGTCCATTTCGAGGCGTATTATTTTAATAAATCTCATTTACTTCTTAAAAAATTAGATTTGAAATCCATGTAGGTCATCGTAAGACGAAAGAGAATACAAAATTTTCCTCCTTGTAATTAATGAACATAAAAATATACAGTATATACTTAGTCTTCATGAATCTGATGCAGAATGTTTTTTCTTTGATTGGTGTCCATATTTTCAAATTTTAGGACCACTAGTCAATTCTTCAAGCGAAGAAACTGCTTAGTAATTTCAAAATAATTTACCCTAAATTGATCAGATGAGTGTCCAGTGACTCAGTAATGACATATCTTTCCAACTCCCTAGCATGCATGTGCCTTTGGATCCCCAGGCCAGTAAATACAATATAGAGACATATATAGGCAGAAATGATCTCCAAGTCAACGATCTGGAAACATGTCTTTTCTTGACGAAATTTCATGTTAATTAATTTCTTAATTGCCAACAAATTACATTAATAAGATAAAAGAATAAAAGAAATTGCAGAAACCATAAGGGTAATTCAATATTGTCAATTTACTTATTTATTTTTATTTAATTTTTTATAAGAACAATATATACTATATATATATATACTTTTTTATATTATGTTTTTTCCTTTTAATAAATTTTATCCCTTCATCGAATTCGATATACAACTCTAATTTTAAACAAAGGTTAAGAAATGGGACTATTTATTTTTTATACTTCTTCATTAGGGCAAATTTGGTTGTGCAGTGTGATGAGGGCAGACATCTAGCAAATAAATTGTGTCTGCTGCAAATATGTCAGATTAGTCAACTCCTTCGGTGTAGTTTAATTTTCAGAATAAGATATTTTTAATAGAAAGTTGGTATATGAGAGATTATTTTTTAAAAAATAACAAAAGAAAACTAAAGATAACGCATTGATACTGTTTACTTAATTCCTAGTTGATGATTGGGGGGGGAGGGGTGGGGGTAGGGGGTAAAATTTTACACCCAACTAGAATATTCTTGCAGAATGGCCAACTTCATTACATCATTAAAATATATAGGTTAAAAATAATACTTGTTTAAAGCATACCCTTGTATATCAGAAATGATTTTTTTTGGATTTAAAGTGGCATATATATGATCGGTTGTAAATCCAGAAGTGCTGGGTTTTACATTTTATTTAAAAACGTATCCTTAGCTTGACCTCTCAAAATAATTTAATCATAAAATTAGGACTAGGATTTTAACTAGTATAAAAATTCACCTAAGTATTAAAATTGTAACTAAGTTCTTAAAAATAAGTAAAGAAACATTTAATTTGGCTTCTTGTGCTCACAAAAGGTACCTAGCTTGTTCTGGTCTAATAAACATTTATCGAAAAATAAATAAATTCGAAATACTTTACCATCATATCCCATCGATCATCCTAACAATGCCTCAGTACAGTCTTAATTTCATCATATATCCAATTTAGATCATAATTTCCTATCCTAGCAATGTTATGGTAATAAATTACATATTGTGTTGCAAAGGAATAATGATGTAGCTAGTAATATTCCCACAATAATATATTTTGCCAAAATTAAAAAAAAAAATTAAAATACATACATCACGGGCTAATGACACTCATATTTCATCTGTCAATGTTTCTCCTCATTTATGAAACTCATATGATCCACATATACAGCAAATAAAGTTCAATTTTTGTGAATGTATGAAAAAAAGAAACAACGGCAATATATTCCACGCTCGTGTGTATTAATGCGAATTGCATTTAATGGTTGGGGCAGCATATACATATATGTCCACAACTAATTCTCAAGGAAAATAACCTTTTTGGACATTGGGGACACGAGCTTCTCGCCAGGAATATGGATCACAGCCGCCCCAGCAAATGCCAACACAATTTTTGCAAACAAATAATGTCGCTTTTTCTTCTTGTGATACACTATTATGTTATGTATAATAAAAAGCGGGGGCAGTTTGCTGTTTCCATTTCCACAAATTATGAAAAAGTGATCACGACCTTTTAAACTCACGAAGTTGATAATGATAATGATGGAGAAAAGACATTGTGAATTCAAAGCCATTACTTTCTTCTTTTTTTTTTTCGTTTATTTAATTATGCATTTGTGCGTAAACTAAACGATATCGATAACAAGCATAAGCACCACTAGTTGTCCTTACATTCCAAAACTAATAGGCATAAGCGATTAGGGAAAAAATGCCAAATAGGTCATTTTTCTTTTCCAAAAATTCAAATCAGTACTTTTTCTATTTTATTACCAAAACAGTCCGCTACAAATGCTTATTATATCCAAATCAGTTCTTTGTTCACTAATTATGCTCTAATTACCGACGTGACAAGGATTTAAATTTAAAACTGACACGTGGACATAATATTAGTCCATTTTCTTTTATCTTTTGCCAATTCAGTCCTAAATTTTTATTTTGTTCCATTTAGTCCTCTACCCAAATCAGTCATTTTAATATTAATTGGCTTCCATCCTTTCAAATTATTTTATTTCAGGCCAAAAACCTTAAATTTTTTATTATTACTAATCCATTTATCAAATAAATGTCCAACATACTTCCGTAAATAAAATTAAACACCAAACCTCATGCATTGGATTTTATTGTCCATGCTTCCTACATCCATAACCTTCCAAAAAATAAAATTAAATCATTTACACAAAAATTAAAATTAAATCATTTACTACGTTTTAAGGTAGGAAACAAAGTATGATTGTGTTAATTGTTGCTGAAGGAAACCAGAACCAATGAACCATCGCGGTCGGATGGTTAGAGAGAGTCCGTAAAATCCCGAATCTTGGAAAACCCGGTAACAAGGCAGTCAAACCTAATGTATGAGGTTTGGTGTTTAATTTTATTTACGGGAGTATGTTGACATTTATTTGGTAAATGGATTAGTAGTAATAAAAAATTTAAGGTTTTGTGCCTGAAATGAAATAATTTGAAAGGTTGAAGACCAATTAATATAAAAATGACTGATTTTGGTAGAGGACTAAATAGAACAAAACAAAAGTTTATGACTGAATTGGCAAAAGATAAAAGAAAAAGGCCTAATATTATGCACACGCCACGGTGTCAATTTCAGGTTTCGGGTCGTGTTCGTGTCGGGTTGATCAGGCTGTATAATATTTCAGGTCGGGTTTCGGGTCGACCTGATTTGGGAAAAAACCCAAAATGACTAAACCCAAATCTGAAATTTTTCGTGTCGTTCGGGTTCGTTTTTTTGGGTTATAGGCAAAATTGACAAAATTTAAAGTTTCGGGTCGTGTTCGTGTCAGGTTGAGCAGGTGAAATAATATTTCAGGTCGGGTTTCGGGTCGACCTGATTTGGAAAAAAACCCAAAATAACTAAACCCAAACCTGAAACTTTTCGTGTCGGTCGGGTTCGTTTTTCGGATTCGTGTCCAAATTGACACCCCTATGCACACGTGTCAAGTTTAAATTTAAACCCTTGCCACGTCAGCAATTAGAGTATAATTAGTGAACAAGGGACTGATTTGGACATAATTAACATTTGTAGCGGACTGTTTTGGTAATAAAATAGAAAAATGACTGATTTGAATTTTTGGAAAAGAAAAAGGACCTATTTGGCATTTTTTCCTAAGCGATTAGCAACGTTTTTGTATCGGAAAACAAGAGTAGGAAAAAAAAATCATAAAATCCAAAATATATAATTAGTGACGCGTTTCGAAATGTGGCTCTATATTGCTGGTGCTGTTAATCATTTTTTTTATGAGCCGAAACCAAATAAAGAGTAGTGGGAGCCCATGTTAATCATTTGATATTACGCTACAAGAAAATTGTGTTGAAGTAATTTTTTATTTTTTTTTGATAAACGGTGTGTTTAAGTAATTTTAAATCCCTTAAAGTATATATTTTTTTGTGTTTAATTTGTTGATGCTGTTATTCATAATAATAATAATAATTCATTTTTTTAATGAAAGAAACTAATAATGATAATTTAAATAAAGCCAACCTAATAAATGCTATAGTCTCAACTACTATTATTAAAGAATATGTACCATAAATATTCCACATGAAAACTAACCCCTTAATAATCCTACTTATTCCAAAGTGTCACATCTCCCGCAACTAATTAAGAAATAAAATGAATCGATACGTTACTCATCAATATAAATTGAATAGAGTATAGATATTGCATGTCTGCATGCATGGAAATCTATATATTGGTCAAATTAAACTTCATTAATAATACAATGCATTATTAATTTAGTGCATAAAAGTACAATGAAGACACCAAATTATAACTCCACTGGTATAATTCATCTATGCCTTCAATTATTATAACAATAACAAATAAAAAAAAGAAAAGAAAAGGTATTTTATGTCACTTTGTCCCACGTGAGTGACATCTCACCAAACATTTTATTTTTTCCAATCCATCCAATTTAAAATTGCGCAAATTCACTTTGTGATATGAAAATCCCCTCTATTGTTATACTTACTATAAACGCCATAGTGCTATACACGCCTTCAAACATAATCTTAAATTTAAATCGACTAAAATGTAAATTACAAATAAAAATATAAAATAATTCTAACTTATTTATGTAGGGATAAAATACTATACATATGATTATTAATCCTATAATATTCAATTTTTAGAAATTAGGGAGGGTCACTTCAGGAGGCAATTATTATAACAATGTGTATGCAATGTTGGCCTGGTATTTATGAATCTAATTCGTCATTATATTAATTGGATTTACTGAACTCAGATGCAATAAAGTTTGTGAGGCTCTCTTGGTGATCTCTAAAGCTTCTGGTTTCCCTTTGGCCCTCCATCGCTACAAAAAATTTGCGGGAAGACAACGAATATCGTCGCCTAAAACTTTGTCGTCTACCGGATTTATTCGCCTCGTGCGTCAGACGACGAACAAGGCAACAAAATCATTTCGTCACTTTCTGTGAAATTTTTCGTAGTCGATTTCAATTCATCATTCCATTTTTCTCCATTGAAGTTTATAATAATTAAGGTTTTGTCTGAACTCTATCTCCATCTTATGTAAGAGTTAAGCCAACTCAGTTCTGTCGCATTCTTACACTACACAAGTCACAATTTTGCCAAAACAAGCAGCGAACGGTTCCCCAATCTTTGTGACATTTTCTTTGTGGTTGTTTGCCCAAGCCTCTAAATGTTCTCTTTGGAGGGTGTAGTGTTCCTCCTCTATTTATCGTAATAATTCGTCAAAATAATTTTTTATTACACGTATGTATAAAAGCCCCAATAATTTCCCAAAAACTGTCCCAATTAATAATAACATTGCACTCGAATTCATGATAGATCTCTTGTTTAAGTTCATGTACTTATGCTTAATGAACTTACAATTTATTTTTGAAGTGGTCAATAATTTAAATTAATTTGAAATTTGAAATGCATTCCATTTGAATTATCTATATATCGATCGGTCTAACCAAATAAAGAAATTGACCAGCAGGGTGGACGGCTATCATTTCAGTACTATAGATATTTCCAGATTTTGGTAATTGTAGTAAGTATAGATCTTCAGACAAAAATAATTGATAATTCTACATTGTTTTCCTCTTTAAGCAAACAAGAGATTCCAAATGGTAAGCACATCCATCTGTCACTCTCATGCTCTATATATCACCATTTTTACTAATTAATTAAACATATATTACTATTTGATTATATGATCATGATGGTGCAATAATATATATCATGTGAAAGATTTTATCCAATGAGATGGACTGTTGATTTGGTAATTCTTTATTTCAATTCATTCTTTAAGTTATTCATAAACCCAAATAGTTGTAGAGTAGCTACTCATCATCACTAGTTAATTAATCAATAACTATCCATGCATATAATAAAGTTTTATCCTAAACATTTTTTTCCCTTTAATTTCAATTTACAACTTCAAAAAGGTTAAAGGTATCTAAATACAACACCTTAATGCCAATAAAAATATAATTGGAGGGTGGCACGTAAAAGTCAATTTATTAGTATTATTTTATAATAAAAAAAACTAATTGAGTTTTTTTTTTATAACAATATATTAAAAGATAATAGTTTAAAGTACAAAAACAATAATTGAAAATTAAAGGCTAAGAGATAATTAGGTTATAAATATCCTTACCTTTAACAAAAAAATATTCTTCCTAATTTTAGTTATTAGTATTATTTTTTTTTTCATACTCATCTTCCTCTAATTATATTAATCATTTAAATTTGTGATTTTATATTCTTGCAATATTAATTACTCCAATTTTATTGTAATTAACTAAATATTAAAATCAGAATTCTTTTTAAAAAAACAATTGCCGACGTACTAATGTACTACAATCACATATTGGGACTTGGGAGAATTAAATTAATTATTTGATTTAAGCAAAAAAGAGGTACACTATTGGTTTGAGTTTCCTTTTTATCTACATGACGACTAAAATGTTAGTACATCAGGTCATTTAAATAGAAGTCTTGTCTTTTAAGTTTTCCCTTGTAAGAAAAATGATCGCAAATCCAATTGACTAGCTTTTCAGCATAAAAATAAGCTCTACCAATCCATTTAGAATTTTTATTTGAAGTAAATTCAAAATTACCTTGTTTTCTTCGCTTCCTATCTACCATTTCAATAAAACGTACAAATGCTGGTACTAGCTTTGCCCATAGTTTATAAATATTGATTTGCACCGATATTAATAATAACGATCGTACTAAATTTTGGAAGAAAAAGATTAAGATATATAATCGCTAGGAAAGCTAATGATTAAAAATAAAAGTAACCAAACTCAGTTGACCAGAGTCGTAGTATGAGGCTCTGACAGCTTAAGCAAATATTTCTCGAGCCTTTTTATATGCAGAATTCAATACACACTATAGTATATGCCAATTGAAAATGAGTAAACTATGATAAAGATAATGTGTAAAATAAGGATATTGATAGTACAATTAATGTCATTGTATCCCGTTGCAGACCTACTCAGTATAAATGTATCAATATTTGTAGAAAATAATTCATATGAATCATGATATAATAATATATAGCTCTTGAACTCATATTGTCACAAAAAATTGTTCTCGATTGTTTATTTGATGCTTTGTATGCTTTTTCAAAAAAAATAATAGGAGTCACGTGTTTAAAATGACGGAGTCACCTGTTTTTACATAAATTACGATAGCTATAGTATGGATGAAATGAACGGAGATATTGACTTTCTTTATATATATACAATATTAATTATGAAAATTTTCACTATAGCAACTCGTTAGTCAATATCTATTTGTTTTGTTAAATAAATTAATAAATTGTTGATTATATATCTATTTTATAAATGAAAAAAAATCACACGTGCGCAGCAGGCGGGTTAAAAATCTAATTAATAATAACGATCGTACTAAATTTTGGAAGAAAAAGATTAAGATATATCAATAAAAGTTACCAAACCCACTTGACCAGAGTGGTAGTATGAGGCTCTGACAGCTTAAGCAAATATCCCGAGTTCGAGCCTTTGTGTATGCAGAATTCAATACACAGTATAGTATATGCCAAAAACAATAAAAGTTCAACCCTCGGAGAGAAAAAAAATAAAAAATAAAAAATGCAAAAATTTAAAGGAAAATTACTACTGTATATAAAAACACTACACTACTACAGTCAGAAGTCTAAAGCCTTGGTTATATACACTTAAAATTGGTTAGGGCACACAAATCATAAGTAAAATATCTCAAATATCTCTACTCAATATATTTAATTAAAAGAGTCGGGATTAAGGCACATTGGGATTGGATTGTGGCACACAAATTTTTTTTCTCCTCTCTGTCTCTTCCTGTTCAAACAAAACCCAAAACCCTACTTGTTCTCCTTGGGTTTTTTTTGTTACGCATTTTTCATATTCATATTCCATGGACATGAATGATGATGATGAACATGTGGTGGAAGAACATGAATACCAATACCAACATCAACATCAGATAGAACTCATACAACCAGTAAGTTTTTTTACATTATGTATCGCGGATTAGTTGTTGTATCGCGGATTAGTTGTGCATCGATGCATAGGTTTGGAGAAAGGAACGAACGGCCAATGATGACCGATCCTTTCCAAGTCCAAATGGCCAGTACTGGCCGAGAGTGATATGGGTTAAACGGCCAGCACTGGCTGTTGGGATATAGAGACAGCCGGCCAGTACTAGCCGATCCACTCTATAGACGAACGGCCAGTGCTGGCCGTTGGTATATAGAGACGGCCGGCCAATACTGGCTGATCCACTATAGAGACGGCCGGCCAGTACTGGCCGATCCACTCTATAGACGAACGGCCAATGCTGGTCATTCTTTTGTTTTTTTTTCTTCTCATTCTGTTTAATTGTTTTCTCATCCTGTTTAATTGTTTAATCGTTTTCTTTATTGTAGCAGAATTGCGTACCATCAAGAGGGTGTTGCCCACGAAAATAATGTATTGAGCTTGGATGTTATAAGTGACTACTCCCACCTATTTTTGTGTTGCCCAGGAAAATAATGCACTGACCGATCCTCTTCGTCGCCTCTGCCTCTTCCAATTTTGTGTGTGTGCCCCCTAAACCTAAACCTCCCGATATGTGTGTGTTGGAAAATAAAGACCTGGACTCCAATTCTCTTTTTAGTGTTTTAAAGGGTAAAATAGGTAAAGATTTGCGGTGTGCCCTTATTCTAGTATATTTTTGTGTGTTTGAAGTAAAAATGTGTCTGTATATAAACAACGGACCCGTCTAAATACTAAGAACAGGCCCAGGCCCACTGTGAGTAGCCCATATACAATTCAGGCCCATAGTAGCATTATGGATCTGGCCCAGTCTATCCGTCCGTGATTATGGTGTCGAAGTCCTAGGTGCTCTCGAAACTGAAACCAAGCACCGCCCATACCAAATTCAAATGGCCACTTTCTTCCCAGAAACCCTTACCTAACCTTTCAAGTCCGCACTCGAACTCAATCAATGTCCAGCAATGGCAACGCTCTCTACGATATTCTCTTTTCTTCCCTTATTTCCGACATCAAATCCTACAATGGCGCTGATCCTATCCTTCCTTGGATCCGGTAACTGTTTATATTCTTTTGTTTCTCTGTGTGTTTTGCTCGATTGTTTCTGCAGATTGATTTCCATTTTAATTTACCGATTTATGTTTGTTTTATGGGCAGTGGGATAAGAAAGATGAAGGAGGCGCTGCCCCCGCAGCTTCTGAATGAGAAACTGCCTCGGTTTCTTCAAAAATGTGCGGAGACCTTCCTCACGGACCGCCGTTACAGTAACGATTTGCGTTACCTTCGCATTTGGCTACAATTGGTACTTCCATTTATAATGATGATAGGCTGTTTCTTAGTTCAAGTTTTGGGTATTGTTGGGATTCTCATTTTGTTTATTTTGGTTGATTGATAGTTGAATTCCTATTGAATGGGATAGTGTGTTTGATTTGATAAGTTTGTGACAACTGAAGTTGTATTCAGGATTTGAAAAGGGTGAACTTTGTATTCTCTGTCGGCTTATATGGCTCTCTAGTCACACATCTTTTTTAGTAAATTTCGGACATGAATGGACCTGGGATTGCTGATGGAATCAGTGAATCTTTTTAAGTGTTCTTTTCCCTCAAATTTTTTTGGAAGCTAATATCTAAAGTCTGAGATTGATTGAATGAAACTATTAAGTGTAGCTTACAAAGGATTTCTTATTGGTGTAATAACCTCACCTGATTGTAGATGGACTTTGTGGATGATCCCAAGGCTGTTTTGAGAAAAATGGAGGAGAACAAGATTGGGATGAAGAAGTCGTTATTTTACCAGGCATATGCTCTCTATTATGAGAAGAAGAAGAAGTTTGATTCTGCAGAAAAGATTTACCATATGGGTGTGCAGAAGTAAGTTAAATTTTTGCAACCGTTTATCAGAGTTTCAAAACATTTTCGAGCTGCTCCTTTAATGGGATCCTTTTGTTTTAGACTGCTCAATCAAACTAAATTTCAAAGTTCCTAATCCCTTTAATTAGATTAGTGAGCTGCCAAAGGAAACCAATCTGTTTCTTTTGCTTCTGGTTTGCTTTCAAATTTGTCGTGAGCAATTTGCTTGATACGATTTAAATCCAAAACCTTTTCAAATATGCTGCAACAGCATTGGTTGGCTGTGGGGTGTAACCTTTATATTAGTCTGGAGATGGACTGTCTCGGCTTTTTACGAGACTGTCATATTACTTGTGCAAAGACAACCATCATATTTTTTAGTTATTGATTGCTGAATTTATATTATAGTCTAATTCCATAAATAGTGTAGAGCGGTCGGCTGTTAACCGATTGGTTTGTTACAGCTATTTATCTATGTTAACTGTTCTGTTCAATTCACTTGTTTAGCCTTGCAGAGCCTGCTGATGAGTTGCAGAAGTCATATGAGCAGTTTCTTCGTCGTTTCCAACGGCATAAAAATAAGAAAGTTCAGGTGTTTTTATGAGCACTCTGCACACTGTCTTCGGCTTGTTGAAAGGGTTCCTAATATGAATCTAACCATGGCTAAATACATTTCAGTTACAATCCAGGATGTCAAGCAAAAGAGCTATCCAGCCAGAGGATTCTCATAGACATGAACAGCCTTCTCAATTTCAAAACAAGACGGACCCATTACAAAGCACGCAGCATGAAATACCTGTGAAAGCAGCAAATCCCCGCCACATTGGAGTACCCAATGGTCAATTTTTGACGAAGGTAGAAGGTAGGCTAGAGGAAAAATTGAAATGTTCCAGTGACGGCACAGTTGTGGGTAAGTTTGTTGATGCTGCCATTGTTGGGAAAGCTACTGCTGAAGACGCACGGCATCACGGTCTTGTTGAAGCCATGAATGCCATCAACATGTCCCAACGACCCTTAGAGTCATCACTTGCAGGTAGAGCAAATCAGCTCCAGTCCAAGACCGGAAACAACCGGAAAAGTGGATTTCAGATATTCTCTGATGAGAACTCGTCACACCAGACTTCATCAAAGAATCCATCAAATCGTACATGTGAAAGATTTGTTGCCAATCAACCTATAGAAGAACCATTTGCAATTTATGTTGACGGTGAAGAAATAAATGACGTTAAAGAGAAATCCAACAAGCAAGCCACACGGCGTCAAATGTCTGAAAATGTCAACACATCTAGTAGTCAGGCGTTGGTGTTTGCCAAACCAAATGATCACCCTTTGGAATGTTCTAACGCTACAAATACCAGGAAGGCACACCAGGCTGGACTCCGAGAGGATACAGTGGTTCACAGGTTTGTGGGATCGACCATCTCAGATGAATCGGAGGTGGGAAAAGTTTGGCACCTTGGCCTTGTAGAACCCACCGTTAATTTGAAGGAGGCTATGAATGATATCAACAGCATGTTTGGAAAGCCAATAGAATATGTAAGGAAAAGCAGGACAAGGAAACACGACAAAGCAACTGGTGTGAAGAACAACTGTGACGGGTTTTTGATACTTCCTGACGATGAACCAGAAACTGATAAGAGAGAGGACCAAATTGGTTGGAAATCCCAGAGACCTCAAAATTTTGCAACGAAACATAGCCAAATAAATCCAGTCAAAGTGACTGATGCTGTGAACAATGATTCTGGCTTCTTGATCCTACCTGACGATGAACTAGATAGTCAACAAGAGAAATCCTTGCCAAGCTCGTCCACGAGGAACGACACAGATTTGTTTGAACAAACTATGTGCACCAAAGAGGCAATGGCTGAAATCAACAAACTGTTCGCAATGCCAATGGATTTCTGAACACTGGTAAGACATTACTATCATTTTCTTTCTGGGTTAATTTGTCCACTCGTTCAATGACTTTGTTCAGTCTGAACTTTATCAAACTTTACTTTTATGTTCTTTTTCACGTATGTACTTGACGAAATCATACAGGAAATGTCCGGACTGATGAACAATGGTTGGTGCTTAGCGTGTTATTGACCATATTTGTATTTGTATTTAACTCGTCTAATTGTTTTGTAATTGAATATGTTTGTATAATTGTATTGAAGCTGCTTTAGTAGTTCAATATTTCAATTGGTATGGTATGCAAATTTGAGCGATTCTACGGACGAGTCTGTTTACTGGGTAAACTCAAATCCCTTTGAAAATTGTTTTAACTCATTAAAAGTTCTTACCGTGTGAGAAAAGGGTGTCTTTTTTCCCAACATTCTGTGTGTTTGAAAACATTCTAATACCATCCAAAGATCCATCACTTCGATAAGACCCTCATTGGAATCAAGTTACCTATAAACTTATAAAAGACCCAATTTGAATTTGGCATCCCAATCGAACCCGTGTGGCTGTAATGCGATCGATTTAAACGCCCATATCAACAATAAACATTAACAAAACCTAAAAGAGAAACAAACATATTTCATCCCCCGATTTACACGATGCAAGAATTCCAACCAATAGTGAGGCAGAGGCAGGCTCCAATAACTGCATTTCCTCACATTCATTCAATTTTCACCATCCTCACTTGACTGTATTTCAATTTCAGCCCACCAAAGAAGGGATATTTTGGGGACAGCCCCATCCGGTTCAATCCCGGTTATCGTCCTCAACTTTGTGCAGACATCTCTCATGGACAGTCTCTGTCCTGGGTCCGAGTCGATGCACAATTTTATCACCTCCTCAAGCTGCTGAAGTTGATCCTCCCGATACGTTCTCAGAATTGGATCAACTCTTTCCCTAAGGAACTGAACACCCTTGAGGTAATCCGATGCCCAGTCATCGGCTGAATCAGCGCCTGATGAGTATGGGAGCTTGCCGGTTATTATTTCGTATAATATGACACCAAAGCTGTACACATTGCTCGGTGGACTGGATGATGGGCGGTCACCATCTTCAGAGACTTTGTCCCAGTAGATGAAGTCCGAAACTTTTGCAGCATAATCTTCAGTTAGATAGATGGATGAAGAGGTCAAGTTCCTGTGGACTATTTCGGGCGTCATTTGGTGCATATTGTCAATGCAGTACGCAATGCCCATTGCTATCCGCAGACGCATTTCCCAGTCCAAGTGTTCGGCTTCTTTTACTGCATTATTCGATAACAAAACAAATTAGATGAAGAGGCAGTTAATGAAGACTCATCATTCGAAGCCTAAACTCCAGAGTCGAAACATAAGATATTACTGCATGTCCATTGAAAGTAATCTTGTATAACTCCAAAACCTATAATGTGAATGAAGTACACTTGAACAGAGAATCATGCCAACCTACATACATGGTACAGCCCTGTGGTTGCACCAGGAGTTCTATGAACATGCTTGAGAGTATAGGGAATTCAGAAACTCACTGTGTAGGTGCTCAAAGAGAGTTCCATTGGGAGCATACTCAAAGACCATCATCCTGGTGAACGGTTCCTCTTCCTCGCAATAACCAATTAGGTTGATGAAATTCTTGTGATTCACCTTCGATAGTGTGTCAATCTGAAACAGGGATCACGTTGAATTAATTTTCAGAATGAAAGAAAGACATTTAAATCTCTAGTTTCTGGTGATCATAGCTAAAATGTTCATCAAAATAGTAGATTCTCAATATGATCGAATGAGGGAGGATACCTTCTCCCTGAACTGGGATTCCATTGTGCTCGACCAGTTCGCTAAAGATGCCTTGCCAACAGATGCAACTGCAATCTCAACACCACTGGACAATGTACCTTTGTATAAAGTACAAATGGTCAAGGAACCAATCACATTGCTGAAGTCTTCACAAGCAGCCTCAAGTTCTGATCTCTTGAGCTTTGGGACACCTGAGACAACAAAATGGACAAATCTTTAATGTGATAAGGGCAACAAAAATAATGCCTTGTTTGCTCATATATCATTTCCAATGCAACAGATCGAGCAAATCTACATAGATCCTTATGTGCAGTAAAAGTACCTGTTACTAATGCTCTCTGAAGCTGTCCACTTAATCCTGTAGACCATGGATTCACTGCAGTAACTTTGCCACTTTTATAGCATACAACGACGATGATTGAAAGAACAAGCAATACAGGACCTCCAATGGCTATAGGTAGGATGACTTTGAGATTTCTTGATTTTCCAACTGCTTGTGGGGAAGGTGAAACTAGAGAAGTACGGTTGTTGTCAGAAGGCGAAACAGGTGGTTCAGATGGCAGAGGGGATGGAGACGGCGAGGGTAATTGAGGTGGGATGAGTTCTGGGACTGCAAGAGGCCTTTGAGGTACATTTGTTGGGGTTCTTGCTGGATAATCAATCGTTAAGGGCTGTGTTCTGGGCAGGGTTTGTAGTAACTTTCGACTCACAATATTTCCTGTTTTCCTGGATTTCCTGTAAAATAAAAAATAGAGATTCATGAGCAATTTGCAGATAATACAGAAAAATCAACACAACAATCCCATAAAGGGGACACAGATACACATGTAGATGTTTTGTCAACAAAGAACAAGGCGAAGAAAAGGTGTTCTGGTTACTTGATGGATTAATCACATCGACTAATGAAGATCAATTTTGTGAATTCATAAAGCCAGTAATACATCTATTGATTGGGATTAAAGTTAATGAATAGAATAAATCCTACCATGAGATCACTAAGCCATTACATGATGCTTGCTCTGGTTCAATAAACATTTTTGTTGCCTCAGGACACGAGCCACCAAGAAGCTCATCGCTGTCAAGTAAACTGCTTCACAGAAAACAGGCTTTTTTCAGGATATATCATAATATCGATTTTCTCCAACGACAAAGACAAGGTTTTGTTGACAACTTACAGAATCGTTGTTGAGAAATTGTTGCCAATACGACACGGAAGCTGCCCGCTGAAGTTATTATTCCGAAGGTCAAACACCTCCAATTCTTTCAAATTCGCAACTTCTTCAGGGATTACACCAGAAAAGGAATTGTTGCATAAATTTCTGCCAAAAATTTCAAGTCAATAAAATTACTTGAAACAAAAAATAAAGAACAAAAGAACACAGTTCATACGAGATGAATTGTGAATAGGGACCTGCTTGATATATCTTACATAGACTTTATGTGAATTAGGTTCCCAATATCCGAAGACAAAGTACCTTTCAGACGTAGATCCGCGAGGTTCCTGCCAATATTAATTACAAAATCATAAACAGAAGAACATACCTGTAAACTATGCCTCTACATATTCATATGATCAAGAATCCTAAATACTCCTATACTGTAATAAAGAAGTTACTACTAAACAAAAGTTTTCAACCTTTCTTTTAAAGTTAGGCTTTACAAGACTAGCAACATATCAGTCATAAATGCTTTTGTAGCTAAATTTCTGTTGCAAAATTGAAATATTAAAGCAGTAACAGGCTTACAAGGCAACAACATGTCCCTCCAAGCATCCAACTCCAGACCAAGAACAAGGATTTTCCACTCCCAATTCTTCAACCCAATTCGACAAACCCCCATGAGGATCACTCTCAATTTTCTCCTTCACCTTCAGCAAAGCCACGCCTGCACTTACACAATCACCAAAAATTTAAACCAAATCCCATTCTTTGCCCTAATATTCTGCAAAAAGATCATACCTTCATCATTGAGAGACCAGCAGCAGAAACTCCAACTCAGTACACAAAGGCCGCACAGCATAAATCTCCAAAATTCTTTCATTTCATCCGAAAAAGTAATCAACACAACCCCACGGTTGTTTTTCACCAAAAGAAAGTAGTCAATACAATAAAATGCAATCCAACGCCCACAAGCTAAGAACGAAGAAGAAAAGCAAATTTGTCTTTGAACGTCTGCGGCACACCTATTCTATTTCACCTAACAGAGTTGACCTTCACAAACCCAAAAATGAAAAACCCCAGATTTTGAACAAGAGCCAAACCCAGTTGAAGAAATTACAAATATAAAATGGAACAGTGATATTAACAAGTTGGAATAGATTGAGATAAGATTTCAGGAAGAAGTGTGGACAGTATATCTGTATATGCATTAGGCAGAGGAGGACCGGACCAATTCATAGATCGCGCGGTATTAGTTTATTGAATTTTATGCAATGGGGAGGTTTGTTCGTTTGATAGATAACTTAAATTTCAAGAAACCGACAAAAATGCAATAAGGAAGGGGGGAGGGCGTTTTCAATGGAAGCGTGTAATAAAGTAATCATAAAAAAAAAGAATCTTTTGAAGTTTGTAGGAATTTTCCCAGGTGCGTATATACGTGCCGGCGGAGAACTTGTCAACGACAAAGAAGGGTAATGATAAATAATTGAAGTGCAAAAGAGAAACTTGTGATTGTATGTTAGTGCACATCGTTGGCAGTGACTGTGGTACAGCGGAGCCGGTGGTATGCCATCAGGGGCGGCAGAAAAATGCAGCGTAAGCACGAATATACAGTGGCATTGCCCACCGATGCACAAATTTTTTTTAATATATTCTCCCGTACCCAAAAAATTTTTTACATTTTTTATTTTCACGCAATCCAATACATATTTTTAAAGAGTAATACCTCAAATTTTATAAATAAAAATTTATAAATTTTAATATTATAAAACTACGTGATTAGACGAATCTAACAAGATCTCACTTGACTATATTTTATCTTATGTAACTGTGTGAAAAAATTAAATCAAAGTTACTCAATGAATAGTGTTTACTACACAAACATTAACATTATTTAAATACGGAGGAAATACATTTTTATATTGGGAATGTTTGGGAGTCAGCGGATCCGGTAGCAGATAGTAGATTCGGAGAGAGAATATGTTCACTCAATCCGCGATATGCTGGTAAATCTACCAACAACCAAACACACCCATTGTGTTTTATCTAATAGTTGCTCAGTTTTTTTATAACTTCTTTATTTTTTTACTGTACAGAATCCAATACAAATTTTTTTAATTTTTGCTTGTACTTCCTCTGTTTTCAAATCTTTTTTACATACCCTCTTTTCACGCAGTCCAATGTACATTTTAAACCATTAATAACTCAAGTTCGGTACAAGTAAAAATTCTAAAAGTTCAATATTTAAAAACTACTCGACAAGACGAATCTAACAAAATCCCACTTGACTATATTTTAACTTGTATAACTATGATAAAACTTTGTAAAAGTCTGTGGGTGAATAGTAACACATTAATAAACGTCAAGAACATATGAAAACCGATGTAGTATATAATTTGAGTTATTAAAAGTTAAAAATATATATTGAATTGCATGAAATATGGGTACATGGCTGGCTCGAGTGAATATTGGAATGTAAAAATTGACATTCAAATCCCCGTACCTAGCCAAAGTTTCATAGGGGTAAAGTTCGTATTTTGAATACTTTGACATTCAAATCCCCGTACCTATGAGTCTATGACATTTGAGATGATAATGGGAAACTGAGAATAATGATGTTTAAGGAACTGATGTAATACTTTCTAAGTATCTTCTTTAAAATTAAAGGGTGAGTATTTAAGTTTTAACATAGTTATGAAGGAATTAGTTGTATTTACAACGAGCTTCCTACAGGCAACAATTTCATAAATACTCTCGCCATGAAATCAGGATTGCAAATATATAGAATATCAAGTAGGAGTATAAAATTCTGTCATCCAACCATTCATCAGTAGCTTCCAAATCGTATTTAGTTTGAAATAGGACAAGTTTTTAGTGAGAGCAAAAGTAGATTATTTTACTAAGGAGCTAATTAATTAGAAAGGTGGTTCATTTGCTTAACCTAACTTATACTACTAACATGAATTTTTTTTTTTTTTTTTTTAAGATATCAGATTTGAGAGTTCATGTAACAATTCCTTGTGACTCATTCACCCCATTTGGCAATTACTTCTTGCACCAACGGCTCAAAGAAATGGACTTTTATTTTTCTTATCCAAATGTTTTAATTAGTAGCCAAAATTGAATTGAACAGTAGAGGGTGAGGATTTGGCTTGTCTCAATAAAGTTACTGACTTTCAATCTATCATTGAGGATTTATAGCTTCAACACTCGCGTATAAATAGAGGTGTCAAGACGGGTTGGCGGGGCGACACGGACCAAACCTACTCCAACTCATCATTTCGCGGGCTTAGGCGGGCTGGGCCCACGGCGGGGCGGGCTAGAATAACCTCAGCCCAGACCAACCCACCAGCGGGTTGCGGGCCAGGCGGGCTAGCCCGCAGTTTTTTTATTTAATTAATAAATTAATTTTTAATTATATAATAAATTGTATAATATTATTATTTATTCACAATTAAATATATTAACTAATTTTAAAATTAATATATTTTTAATAAAATCTAAAATAATTTAGTTTAATTGTATAGTATTCTTTTTTTTGAAAAAAATTAATTGAAAAAGTAATGTTAAGTAGGTGAGCTTTAAAATTAATTCAATTTAATTTAGTTAATATAATTCAATTAAGTTTAGCTTTAAAATTATAAATTGAATTATATTAACTAATATCAAATTAAAATATATGAATTCAAATAATATTCAACTAATCAATATTCTTACAAATACATATATTATTTAGATTTTCATAACAAACTTAACAAAAATTTAAATAAATTAAAATTTTGGCTTAGCCCGCGGGCCAGCCCAAGCGACGGCGGGTTTAGGCGGGCTAGCTCGTTTAGGCCCGCTTCCAAACGGGTCTTTATTTATTCAGCCCAATCCATCATTTTGGGAGGCGGGGCAGGCTAACCAAACAGGCCAAGCCCATTTTGACAGCTCTACGTATAAATGTAAAAAAAATATACATATATATTGAATAATATAGTGTATGCTACTAGAACAATAACTTAAAAACTTTTTGTTACTCTAATAAATTTCAATAAAAAAAACTAGTCTAAATTTGATGTAAATAAAAATAATACCTCCTCCCTTCTTTTATAAGTGACATTGGAGGTTTTGTCACTGTTCATTAAGTACCTTTGATTCGAATTTTTAATATAATTATATAAGATAAAATATAGTCATGTTGAATCTTGTTAGATTCGTCTAATGACATAAATTTAGAATATCAAATTTTCATAATTTTTACTTATATGCAATTTAAGTTATTAAGAATTAAAAACAGTGTGAAATATGGATTCGTGACATTTAAAAAAAAAAAACGGACACCAAACGCAGTTGGCCTGAGTGGTAAAGGGCTCTGGCAGCTTAAGCAAAGGTCTCGGGTTCGAGCGTTTGTGTATGCAGAATTCTGCTTTGGGAGAGACAACCCTTCAATGCCCACCCGATCCTCGAGGGATTAGTCTTGGGTCCAATGAGGCCTGGGATACCTAGTATTCACCCTTAAAAAAAAAAAAAAAAAAAAAAAAAAACAAAACAAAAAAAAGGGGAGGAAGTCCTATAGTAATTTACACACAGTATATATTGTGGAATTGGATTGAGTCATCTTCCTCGGTAGTCAGTCGCAGTCCTCACCAAAGACGAGTGAGTGATTCCTGAACCCCCAAAATGATCCAATTTGGCGGCCATGGACAACCTAGTTGAGCTCTCCCACAACGAAATCCTCGTCGACTTCGCCATCTCCACCAAATGCCGCACCACCATTCACCTCAAATCCCTCCTCCCCACCGCCCCCCTTGCCTTCAAGCTCCAAACCTCCTCCCCCCACAAATTCCTCGTCAATCCCCCTAGCGGCCTCCTCCCCCCGCTCTCCACCGCCGCCTTCCAAATTGTCCTCAAACCCCAGTCCCAAATCCCCCCCACCTTCCCCCGCTCCCCCTCCGATCGCTTCCTTCTTAAAACTGTTGCCGCGCCAGAACTCAATTTTCACCTTCCGGATTCCTCCGGTCACTCCGACATCGTCAATCGATGGTTCAATTCCGTCCCTCACCGCCGCACTCACGATGTTAAGCTCAAGGTCTACTTCGTCGGCCCTTTCCTCCTCGCGCAAGCTGCCGCCGCGGGGAATTTCGAGGCGGTCAAGAGCATATTGAAGCGGCAGCGTGCCATCGTTTCCGATTTACCGAGTCGGGATGCTGAGTCGCTGTACCGAGTCGCGACTCGGTACCCTGATGTCATGGGGTTGCTCCTGGAGGCTGGGCTCAGAGTCGACGTCGGTAAGGAATTATCCAGCGTCGTCACGCGGGCGTCCAGGGGTTGGACGGAGCTGCACGCGGCGGCGGCGTTCGACCGAAGGGGGGATATTGAAAGGCTGATTGAGGAACGCGGAAGGGGATTGGATTTGGACTGCGGGGATAAGGAAGGGCGGACGGCGCTGCATTTGGCGGCCGGTAAAGGGCACCTGGAGAGCGCCAAGGCGTTGGTGAGCGGAGGTGCGAGCGTGGACGCCAGAAGCAAGGACGGGCGGACGGCCCTATACAGAGCGGCGGCGAATGGGGACGGTCGCATGGTGGAGATGCTTCTGGAGGCTGGGGCGGACCCCACCATTGACGACGTGGATCATTGCCGTTCAGCCATCGATGTTGCACGAGATAAGGGCCATGTGAGTTGTTGTTTTGCCTTTGAGTCTTTGACTGCTTTGGTAATTGAGATGCTTAATTTTGTCTTCCTTCGCTGTATTTTTTCAATTTTGCTTTGACAAATTTGAATTAAGCAGTGTGCATTGTGATATACTCCTATTATTTTGGGTATATAACATGTCTAGTAAATATATTTGCTATAAGACGGATTACTATAATTCTTATAATAGGTTTCTTTTTATATTTAGTGCTTGGACTATGAAATTATTTGAGCCGTAAGACTTAGGTTTATAAATATATACTGTATGTAGTATGTACACTTATATGTTCCTAATGTAGGAGTATAATTCAATCCTATGTATGTTCATGGTAAATTCGTGATAGAGTATACTATTAAGGTACAAGATTTTATCATCGAGGGTTGAAGTGTAGTGATTTGCATTCTACAAGACCATGTCATAATAGAGCTTAGAGGCTTGCGTTCATAATATATTTGATTGAAGATATTCGAAATTTCTTTTGATTCACTTGATTTCTTTGTTGTCCTGCGAAGATTAACTTAATACTACATGTAAATGGTCTTTGCATTTGTTTCTTGCACTGATCAAATATTCAAATGCCATAACGGGTTAGAATTTGTGTTGCCCTGAGCTTTTAACATGCTTACATGCTCTATGGTGGATTGATGGTTTCACCTCTGCTGTGGAATATCATCAAATCCATGAATCTGGGATTGGAGAGTTATTTGACCAGTTTTGGAAGAGTGCCATAATTTTGAAATTATGATGAACACCTAACTGGGTATATATTTGACACATCAGAATTTAAAGTATATGCTTGATTTCATGGTGCACATGCTTTACAACTCAGATAGTTCAGTGTTGATGTCAATGATGAAGCTGCAGTTTTCATTAGGCCAGGTATGCATACAGATTAACAAAAGCTGTTGAATCACAACTTCTTGTTGCCAAACCTACAGATGCAAGTGGTAAAAACTCTTGAGCGTGGTGAAGCAGTGCTGCACGCCGCCAGATGTGGAGAACTGGAGTCACTTGAATCGATGCTGGAAAGAGGTGCAGCTACAGACTTCTGCGACCACTATGGATTGACAGCTCTTCATGTGGCTGCTATCAAGGGAAACAAGGACGCGGTGATGATGCTTGTTGAGTTTGGCGCAGATACAGAGCACCAGGATGCTGATGGCCGCACACCTCTGCACCTGGCTGTTGAAGGAGGGAGCATCGAGACAGTTGAAATTCTCATCAATAGAGGAGCTAATGTGAACGCCAAGACCCATAAAGGCGTGAGCCCACTGTGCATTTCAAAGCTAATGGAGCATGAAGAGATCGCACAACTACTTTTGGACAGAGGAGCTTCGTCGTCATTACCTTATTCAATGACATCGTCAGCTGTCCTGGCGCTTTAAGTAGTTACATGAGCCGGGGATGCAAGAAAACACCAGAAAGTGTTGGTTTTCTCATGCTGCCTGTGGTGAGAATTTGGATGTCTGGTGTTGTGATTTGTGATCAAGATTTGACTTGGCTTTTGGGGGGAAAAGAAAAATCCTATTTTGGGCTTTTGGGGTTTGAAATAATGCGTTTGTTATTAGAAGTCGAAGTTGTACAAATTGTTAGATGGTTAGTACTATATACTTTAGGACTTTCAGGTTTTATCAAAGATATATCTAAATACAAATATAGCTCTGTCATTTGTTTAATATAACTTCATGTGCAGCCAACGACATAGCAACCATCAAGCTCCAGCATTTGTTTAATTACAAATATATATCTAAATAATTACAAATCAAGTTGGAAAAAGGAAAATGGCATACTATAATTATACTACAATTAGCTCTGTCATTCTAAACATATTATAGATAGATAATAATTTAAACCATTTGCAATATTTTAAACCATTAATAATTTAAGTGCAACATTGGTGGGTATGTTTCCATGAAAGTGCAACATTCACACAGTGCACGCAGTTCAGTGAACATTTTAAACCATTAATAATTTAAATTTAGTACAAGGTAAAATTCTAAAATTCTGAAGATCTCACTTGGTTATGGGTCTGTTCTGCACGCAGAGCTGTAGCTGTGAGCTGTAGCTGCAAGCTGGAGCTGTAGGGAGCTAAAACTGTAAGGAGCTGTGGATTGTGGGAGCTGTAGCTGTCGCCTGTCAGTTTTATTTAAGTTTTCTATACAACTAGCTGTAACTGTCAAAAAATGTATGAAATGACATAAAAAGACAAACATTTATGTAGACTATTGGGTAGTGAGTTGGTTATTGGGATAAAATTGTAATTGCTCAACAATAAGCTAGGAGCTTATTTTTTAAAGCTACTATACGTAGCTTCTAAAAAGAAGCTTCCAAAAGCTCCAATAAGCTCCTAAAAACTAGTGTGCAGAACGGGGCTTTCTTTTAAAATAAAAGCTAAAGCTACCAAAAGCTTCCAAAAGCTGCGTGCAGAACAGACCCTATATTTTTAAACTTATATGACTATGATAAAAATTTGAGTTAAAGTTAAACAATGAATAATAGCAACTATGGAAATGTTGCAATATCACGAACGAGGAAGTAGTATTATTCAACAACTTACTATTTATACTAAATTTACATTTATTTTTTGGGTAAGAAATTTACTTTTAATTAAAAAGTGAGTGCTGTTTAATCTCTTTAGCATTAATTAAATATAGAAATGACTACACATTAATCATTTAAAAGTATCTACAATGAAATGTAACCGGAATCCAATAAAGCAGAGGTTATATTTCTATGCAGCATGTGAACCCTCTGTGGCATCTGCACCCTAAAATGGAGGGTTATGATAATTCATTGTACGTATATATATGCTTCTGAGTCGTAACCCTACATGTCTTCTTCATAATCCAACGCTCTTTTGGCCCTTTCTTCCAATATCTATATTTCACTTTCAGTCTTTCAATTTCATCATCAATATTTCGTTTATTTATTCACATATCATTTGTTCACAAATCTACAGTGAAACATTCAACAACTCTTATTGTTCCACTTATAACTTCTTAGTAAGTTCCATTTTTTAAGTTATTTTTTCAACCTAATATACATATTTATACATTAAAAAAGAAAAATTTATTCTAATTTTTAATTTGAACCAATTATAAGATACACAAAATGCATTTTTTCAACTTGAACACAAACCCGAAAAACGAACCCGACTGACACGAAAAATTTCAGGTTTGGGTTTAGTCATTTTGGGTTTTTTTCAAATCAAGTCGACCCGATACCCGAGCTGAAATATTATACCACATGCTCAACCTGACACGAACACGACCCGAAACCTGAAATTGTATCAATTTTGGCTTATAACCCGAAAAAATGAACCCAAACGACACGAAAAAATTCAGGTTTGGGTTTGGTCATTTTGGGTTTTTTCTGAAATTAGGTCGACCTGAAATATCATACAACCTGATCAACCCGACACGAACACGACCTGAAACCTGAAATTGACACCCCTATTTGATGCTTGAATGTCGGTAGAGCTGTCAAAGTAAATGAGTTGGTTCAAATTTAGGCTCCGCTTGATTTACCTCGGGATAAGTTTGAGTTAAGTTCATCCAACTAAGAACCGAGCCATAAAATTTTAATAATTTTAAATTATAGTACTATATTATTAGATAGTTTTTGAATATTTTATTATATATTACATTGTTTGAATTCATAAATTAAACTTTGATTATAATTCATTAAATTTGAATTTGAGTCATATTTGATTTGCTGAGAACTTGAGCTTGACTAGTTTGTTTAAATTTACAGCTAAAGCCAAACTTACTTTAATACTAATTTAATCAATACATTGAGTTTGCTCATCAAAAAAAAAAGAAGAAATGCATGACACTGCCCCTTCTCAATATTGGAAATTCTTTTATATCCTTAATTTAACCAAAACTCTTTTTTTACCCTAAAAACGAAAATACCCTATAAACCAAATAACTAAATTAAATTCTCATACGACTGTACCTCGAATATACCCTATAAACCAAATAACTAAATTATAAATTAAATGCTCATAGCTAGTATCTATTTCGAGTAAATCTGAAACCCTAATATATGTGAATTTTAGCTTTCTTCTTCATTCGTTTTCGATTCGAACACTTTTGATTTCGCCTCCAACGCCGCTTCCTCATTCGGATCTCTCAGTCACCATCGCTCAAGTCCACTACCATCCGCTCCATCCCATTCGATTTTCCTTCTCGTTCGATTTTCATCGCTGCGTCATCGCTTTGACCACCGCCGCTGCTCTCCTCTCGCCGTCCACTGCTTCCACCGCCGCTAAGAACAAAAATTCTGTTGTTTGAGTAAACATCCCACTCGAACACATTCGACTTACTCCAACGGTGTTCGATTGCTACTTGAAAGAAAGCATTCACTCGGAGAATATTTACACGAATCATTATAAAGTTTCACTCGATGACAGAGTCGCACCTGAAAGGCATTCTCCTCCCACTCGGAATATTTCGAGTTTCAATCGCTATATTGAATCTCTCACTGTTTCATTCTTTATTTATTGTAGGACAAAAAAAGAGTTTACTTTAAATTGAGCTTAAATTGAGGTTAGAAAAGCTTTTTACTATTCCAACATGGGTATATTGGTCTCAACCCCAAAAAAAAATGCATTGAGTTCGTGTCAGCTCATTTATTAAAGTCAAGCTCAAGTATTTACTACCTAACCGTTTAAGCATGACTTTCATATTTACAAATGTTTTTTAAATTTTTAAATGTTAGATCCTTTTTCCAAAAGATGCGTGTTTTTTAATCAAACACAGTATGGAGCTCTGATAGTTTAAGCAAAAATTTTGGATTCGGGGCTTTGTGCTTGTGTGTATGTATTATGCGTTTTAAAAAGTGTATACGTATACTGTATAAGTGAATATTGGGGGTGGTCTTCGTATTTTATAACCGCACTATAATATCAAGCTACATGTCAGAACTTTTGCAATTTATAAACACAACTGTTTTGAATCGGACAATTCAATGTGAAATAATTGACCACATGAACTCCAGTCCACATTCTAATCATCCTCCTGAGTCCCGTCGATATGGATAAATCTGCACCGTGCGTTTTTTTAACCCTAACTCACCAACGCTGGAGATTCATCCGGTTCCCAATTCCTGGAACGAGCTTCCAACAATGCATACATAGTACTAATATCCTATCCAGCAACTCCACTCGTCCATTTAAAAAAATCGCCACTTTCTCCGGTGATCTTCGTCACCCCAAGATGCAGCCTTCATTCATTGTTCTCCTCCTCCTCCTGATCATCGCCGCCGCCTCGGCGGCTCCGCCACACCACCAGGCTCACTTCTCCATACACCGCCTCCGTAATTCACTTCAGCCACCAGTGCCGCCGCCGCAGCCGAAAGAAGACTTCGAAGTCGTCCGCCCTCTCCCCACCGACGCCCTAACACCAACGTGCACGCTCCCCGTTCTCTCCCATAGCTTCGGCAACACCATCGGACTCCCGCCGACCAACGCCACATACTCCTCCCCGTCCAACTGCACGTGGTCAAGCGCCGTCCTTCATCTCTCCGGCGCGGCGAATGGATCGCAGTACGACCGCATCGCCGCCGTCTGGCTCTCGGGAGTAGAGATTCTACGAACGAGCACGCCCGAGCCAACGCCGGAAGGAATCTTCTGGAATGTTCGGAAGGACATCACGAAATACTCCTCCATCCTTCGCAAATCCAATCTCACTCTGGCGGTTATGCTGGAGAACGTGGTTAACGACGTTTACACGGCCGTTTACCGCGTGAATCTCACTTTCCTTTTCTACAACAATGCCTCCACTAACGCCATCAGACTCCCGTCGTCCGCGCTTCCGCTTGATCCCGAGTCAACGGTGAGGAAATTGGGGGAAAATGCAAACCCTGCGCCGATCAACTTGAAAGGATTCAAAGAATTGAACGAAAATCCTGCGGATTTGATCATACCTATATCGACGAGCGGTGAGGAAGGGTATTGGTTCAAAATTCAAAGCGAATCCGATTCCGTTTTCCACGGGATTAAGCTCCCGTTAAACACATATAGGGCCGTGGTTGAGGTATATGTTTCCGCCCACGGCGACGACGAGTTCTGGTACTCAAATCCTCCCGATTCCTACTTCGAGATAAACAATTTGACCAATACGAGAGGTCATGGATCATACCGTGAAGTTCGGGTAAAACTCGACGACAATATTGTAGGAATAGTGGTTCCATTCCCGGTGATTTTCACTGGAGGTATAAATCCCCTGTTTTGGGACCCTGTGGTTTCAATTGCGGCTTTCAATTTACCTTCTTACGAGATCGAATTGACCCCATTTTTGGCAATGCTGCTCGACGGTCAGCAGCATTACTTCGGCCTGGGTGTCAGCGAGGCTATCCCATTTTGGCTAGTGGATGCCAACTTGCATCTATGGCTGGATGATAAAGTGGCTGTGGTTCAAGCTGGGGCGGTCAAGTTCAGCGGCCCCACGAGCTGCGTCGATCGTGTGTCCAAGTTCAGTAAGTTGGATGGCAAGTTCGAGATCGAAGGGGAGAGCGAGAGCGAGTTCAACGGGTGGGTGAATTACTCCGCCGGAAACATATCGGTGCACGTTAAGCGCAAAGTGGAGTACGAAAGCTCGATTAAGTTCGAGGGAAATGGAAACAAGAAGGAGGTGGAGGTAGAAGTGGGTGAGAAGATTGAGTTCAACTTGAAGTATTCCGACAGTGGAGTTAAGATCTCGAGCAGTGAAGTGAAGAGAACATATCCTCTGGAAATCACCACCACCACGGAGGTTGGATCGGGGCCGGATATTTACCTCATGGAGACGAAGTTAAAACAATCAGTGGAGGAATCGAAGGTTGAAGGCCCTTCGTCCAAGAGCAGTGTGATTAACACTCAGAAATGCAAAGGGTGGATGATTGTGCAGGATCATGATGTGTTGTCTGGAGCGGCAACAACCGAGCAGACCTATACGGCGAAGGATTCCGGTTGCTATAAACGGCAGGTCTCGGCTGCTGGTGGCGTCGTTGAGAGCGATTCGGAGAACTTCATATGTGCTGCTCCTGCAGCTGGATCGACGATCTTGGCAATCCTTGGATTCATTGATTGATTGATTGATTGTGGAATGAACGGGTGTGTTAGATGAGTGTTTACATTAGGCACCCCCTCTCCCGTTCCCCCGTTTTCTGCTGCCTTGCTATTCCAATAATGTGTTGTTGTTTTAGTTTTGTTGATGATCTTGGCGTGATATTTAGGGTGGTGGCTATGCTGGTTTCGGTTTTGTGGGGGATTTTTTAAGATTTATGGATTTTCCCTAACTATGATTCTCGGAAGTTTTTGTATTCAAGTCCATTATCTTTCCAACATGGCTGAGTTTTTAGCTTCGGATTTTGTATGTTTAATGCTTAAGTTTTGTTCTTTTTAGTTATTGTTAGAATATATGAACACATTTCTGCTTGAAAGTTGAGTTAGTCATCATGTTCGATTTGATGAATGCATGCTTTTTATTCTGTGTTTAAGTCAAGCTTGCTTGTTTATACGGAGCACATAAGTTTTGACTGCTTAAGTGTTGAACTAAAATTTAGATTTCATATACTCTTCTTTCTTGAAATCAAAGTCACAGAAAAATGAGAAAACTCTACAATGTACACCATTTTCAGTGAAAAAGTAGAATTTGGTTCACGTTGCAGTTGGATTTGATTGTGGTTTTCGTTGAAAGCTTCAATCCATAACTATCAAGTATCAAGAGATGGATGTTCTTAACTTTGAATAATTGCAAAACCAGTGATAAGGCCATGAAGTTTAGGTTGGTTTACACTTGAACCTGTTGAAAATATTTAATGTAGATGGTTCTTCAAATTTTAAAGTCAATCACGATGGGAACTCTGTGCCTTTGTGTTTTAAACTTTTTTCATGGCTTTCATTTCATCCTTTCTTTTTATAATTTCTTTATTAACAAAAAATGTGATATTTATAATGATAATGTTATGAAGTACTGCAAAAGTTCGACAATAATTTGATTCGGTTCAAATTGATTAAAAAAAAAAGGGGGGGGGGGGGGGTAGGATGTAGAGAATTTTATTACTACTACATAAGTACTACTACTATTTAAGGATATAGAGTAGCTTAAAGACTTTTTTTTAGGAGTCGACGGATGGTGAGAGTAGCTTAAAGAGTTAATTATACGTAATGAGCTTTCCTTTCTTAAATAAAATATTAAAGTTGGATGTTAAAAGTAGTATAGTACTAATATGTTCACCAAAAAAAAAGTAGTATAGTAATATACTCCTATTGTTGGGGTTTAGTTTGGTTAAATCTTTTACTTTAAATTTAGATTTTGAATTCAAATCCTTATCCACACCTTATTAGTGTCTGGAATTATTTTGCGTTTCGTAGTTCAGGGACCCATAATATTATGTTGTGATTGAAAGAAAAAAGCAATAACTAATTTAAAATGCAAAAAAAGTATTTTGTCAATAACCCACTACAATTAACACGTGAATTAATAAGAACACGTGATTCAGGAGTGAGGACACACTACAATTATTATGGAATGCATTATTAATAAATAGAGTAAAATAATAGTTTCATTATTAATATGATAAGCAATACGGTATTTCCTAAATAATTTGATTTCATAGACAGGAGAAATCGTACCACACTACCACCATTGTAATGAATAGCTATTTCCTAAATTATTGTTCCCCCACAAAGGTATGCTATTATAGAGTGGCCCGCTACTTTATATGTATATACAAAATGAGTCCTTGGCTCCTTGCCCCAACTTTTCCTACCATCAACAAAGCAATAATGTTATGATACATTATCACTATTGTACAGAGAAAGGTAGCATGTCTTATAATATATACTTACTTTTTTGGTGCAACTTGCAAGAAAATGTAAATGGCCGATCCCAACAAATTTGAGACATGAATACTACTATGTTGAGTGGTGTCCTAGATATTTACATGAAGGATATAAGGTTTCAACTCCTTGCCTTGTGTTTTTGCTCTTCTTCTTCTGTGGCTTCCATCTGATGATCAGTGTAGGTTGAAAATATTTCATTACGCTAGTGTGGTTTTAGTACTAGTATTGAGTATGGTATCTTAATTTATTCTATTGAATGAAAAAAAAACACACACACACACACACGAAGGCGACCGTAAGAAATAAACCACAAATTTTATTTTATTACTCCCTCCGTTTTTAATAACTTTTCCATTTATACACTGCACGCAATTCAATTTACATTTTCAATCATTAATATCTCACATTATGAAGTACTTCATATAAGTAAAAATTAAAAAAAAATTGATATTCTAAAGCATCATCTCATTTGACTAAGTTTTATCTTATATAAATATGCTAAAAAGTTGAATTAAAGTTACTTAATGGATAATATATACTATGTAAAGGTAGGGATGAAAACGGTACGGATACGGTTGAATAGTGTCGGATACAGATATTATCCATATTTTTTTTTTCGAATTCGGAATCGAATAGGGATGGGCCGGATATGAATACGGTTTCGGATATTCCGAATTATGGATACAGGACGGATATACGACGGATACGAATTCAATCGAATACAGATTATCGGATAATTTTTTATAATCTTTTTTGAAAATTTGATAATTTTTATAAAAATTATCGGCTAATTTGATATTTTTTATAATTACTGATTATTTTTAATTAATAAATAATAATATATAAATATATTCGGATATCCATATTTAAAATTCGGATAATATTCTTTCAATTTTTGGATACGGTCGGATTTTTCGGATATGATAAGATATTTTCAAATACGAATACAAATTCGGATATTAAAATATCCGACTGAATAATCGAAAGCGGATTCGAATTCGAATATAATTGGATACGACATATTGATCCGACATGGCTTTCACCTGTAGCAAAGTGTGATATTAAAAAATAACGAAGGGAGTTTATTTTTTAAGAAAATGATACTCCCTCCGTCCCGCGAAGATTGAAGCCTTTCTTTTGGGCACGGTAATTTAGGTAGTGGAGTTTAGTAGTTAAAGTGGTGTGGGTATTTGTGTTTAAGATTATAATGAATTTTGATACTATTTATTGTTTAACTTTGACTTAATATTATCGTAGTGATGTAATTTGAGAAAAATATTCAAGTGTGGTCTTGTTAGAATCGTCTAATCGTGTAGTTTTAGAATATATATTTTATACAATTTTTATTTGTATCAATTTTGTAATATTAAGAGTTAAAGAAATATAAGGGACTTTGTGTAGGAAAGTAATAATGCATTGGAATTTGTGCAGAATAGTAAAAGTAAGTACTCCCTCCGTCCCACGAAGTTTGAACCCTATTCCTTTTTGGGGTGTCCCACGAAGTTTGAACCCTTTCCGTTTTTAGAAAAATTAAATTAATATAAGTTTGATTAGAATCTTAATTATTGTCAAATCCCATTAAAAATACTTACTTTTACTATTCTGCACAAATTCCAATGCATTATTACTTTCCTACACAAAGTCCCTTATATTTCTTTAACTCTTAATATTACAAAATTGATACAAATAAAAATTGTATAAAATATATATTCTAAAACTACACGATTAGACGATTCTAACAAGACCACATTTGAATATTTTTCTCAAATTACATCACTACGATAATATTAAGTCAAAGTTAAACAATAAACAATATCAAAATTCATTATAATCTTAAACACAAATACCCACACCACTTTAACTACTAAACTACACTACCTAAATTACCGTGCCCAAAAGAAAGGCTTCAATCTTCGCGGGACGGAGGGAGTATTTTTTATGGGATTTGACAATAATTAAGATTCTAATCAAACTTATATTAATTTAATTTTTCTAAAAACGGAAAGGGTTCAAACTTCGTGGGACACCCCAAAAAGGAATAGGGTTCAAACTTCGTGGGACGGAGGGAGTATTTGTAAACCCAAAAGGTGAACGGAAGGTTGGAGGTTCGATTCCCACCGGCCCCCTATCCCTCCCTTTATTTCCCCTTTGTAATTGTGTGGCATGTGCTCCCACCACCCTTTTCCAGGCCTTAAATGGCTCCTAAAAAAAAAAAGGTGAACACGTGAAACATTATTATTGTTATTGTTGGCGACGTGGCACTGAATTACGGTGGAGGGCAAAAGGTGGAATTTATTACTCCTACTAACATTGATGAAGTGCAGTAAAATGGTGTCAGTGTCACACTGCTCTGCGGGCTGCGGACTACGGATGACTACTTGGCGCAAAATTAATTTTCACCATTATTACGATTTTGGTTTCATACATGGAAGTACTTTACAAAATACTAGGGTTGGACCGGCACGGCATACCGAAAAATTTCACTCATACCGTTACCATACCGTGAATATCGGTATATGAAAAATGAATACCATTACCATACCATAAATTCGGTATACCAATATTCGGTATACCGAAACATTCGGCATAAAAGTTCGGTATTATCGATATACCAATACAAAATTATTTATGAGAACGAATAAAATATTTCATATAATAGTTTTAATTAATTGCAAACAAAATAATTTCCAAAATAATGTAATTCAGGAAAAAAAAAACATCGATAGTGTTTTAAATTAACTTGATATCGTGTGGCATTGAGGATTGAGGAGTACTTGGAACTGGGGTAGAAACTTTGGCAGTTTGGCAGTGACCGTGAGACGTTGAGTTGAATTTTGGATTAGGATTTCCTTAATAAAAAATACAAACTTAATTTGAGGTTATTTGAAATTAGGCTTGGGCCTTAACTAGATTTTTTTTTTTTAGTTTAATAGTAAATATGTAATGTAATATATTTTTTTATTTTCAAAATATGTAATTGTATATATTTTATAACATATTTATATATATTATATCGGTATTTCGGTATTTTCGGTATACTGAATCTCTTATATTTTGATACCGATACCATACCAAAAAAATTCGGCACGGCGATATACCGTACCAAAAATTTTGGTATACCATAAAATTCGACATTTTCAATATTTTTCGGTATGGTACGATCGGTATACCGAGTTTTCGGCGAATTTGTCCAGCCCTACAAAATACAAACTCATAAGAATTTTGATAAATTGTGAAATTTTACATAAAAGTTCAGATATTTCATTCTATAATATTCTACCAATGTTAAAAATCAAAATTATTAATAGGATTACTCTTGTGCACAATCTGGCATGGAATGCCCGGTACATACAAAAAAAAATTAAAATAATTTGATAATGTAATATAAAATTAAATAAATTATATTTCGTGATAGCATAGTATATCACTTCCTCTCTCTAGAAATCCTCTCTGCATGCATACCCCGCTCTCGCCGGAGGCCGGCGTCCCGCCAGATGCTCCTGGCAAACTGTACGTTTTCTTAGGGGGTAGCAAACCCTCCTTTAGGGACATGGTGATGGAAGGCTCAGGTGTTCAAATGGCGCCAAGGTTGGAGAAGGCCTTTGTAGATGAACATGTCAAGATTGAGCTCATAGGTGGGAATCGACTCAAGCCAAGAATAACGCTGGATTCACAGATCAAAGGCAGGCTCCATAAGCCTTGGGAGGATGCATTCATAATATCGGTCCTTGGCAAAAAGATAGGATACATAGCTCTCAAGGAAAGAGTGGCAAGAATATGGAAGCTGCTGGGTAGCTTTGAGATGATAGATCTCGGTCAGGGATTCTTCATTGTAAAGTTTGAAACGAAGGAGGACAGATACAAGGTTTTAAATGAAGGCCCTTGGATGGTCTTTGAAAGCTACTTGACTATAGTCCCTTGGAGGCCAAATTTCTTGGCATCTTCGGAGACCACACCCAACAGAACAATAGTGTGGGCAAGGCTGCCGGATATTTGCATTAAGATGTATGAAGAAACCTTGCTGCATAAAGTGGCCACAACCCTTGGCACCCCGATTAAGGTGGATGATATGACAAAGAAGGTTCATAGAGGGAAATACGCTCGAGTATGTGTAGAAATCGACCTCCGTCAACCCTTGGTCACAAGCATTTTGATTGAGGATGAGTGGCAAAAAGTCCAGTATGAGGGGTTGCATCTTTTGTGCTCTACATGCCAAAGATATGGCCATGGTGCCGGAGCTTGCCCGGAAAAGATGAGGAAGGCAGTGGAGAAACAGTCCAATGGGGTACAGCTGGTGGCAGGATCCCCTAAGACAGAGGGCCTACACATAACGGGTAATGGGAACAAAAAGGTAGTAGGCATACCAGAGGGAGAAAAGGTTGGTGGCAGCACAGAGTCAGGTGCAACAGACCTGCATCAGGACACAGTTGACTTCCCTAATAGCACTGATATAGAAAGTGAAGCAGAAGGTGAAATGGAGATTGAGGCAGCAGCTAGCTTGAAAGAGGTAATGCCTGAACCAACTTTGGCCCGTGAACAAACCCTGGCAGGCTCAGAGCCATCGATAGAATTTCCAATCCAGCCCGAGAGTGGAGAATGGATTAAGGTCAGTAGGAAGAAACCCAATGGGCTAAACCGAAATAAGCCCAAAGGGGGACAAGCCCACCCAGACAACACTGGACATCAAAAGGCCAGTCCAAGCTAGAAAGGCCAAGACTATGGGAAAGGGGACAAGGGTACTGCGCACGATTACTAACAACATGGATGCTAAGGGGAAAGCGCTAGCAAAGGGGAAGAGTACTCAAATTGGGAGGAATGGAGTTGCTGGATCCTTCGCTGGCCCCTCGGATGGAAACTCGGTGTTGGCTAAAAGGGCTAGACCCTCCGAAAAAGTTGAGATTGAACCTACAGAGAATACACATGAAGGGCAAGCTGTGGTCTCTACCAAGGGCGAGAGGGAAGATAAGAAGGAGCCCTGCAATGAAGACCTTGCTATGGCAGACGCAGAGGTTGAGGGGAATGCTACCTCAACCGAAACTAGTACCCAATAAAGGCACTGGTAAGCCTCCCAAACCCCAAATTTTGTTTTTATATGGATTTTACAAAATTCAAAATCATTGCCTGGAACATTGGGGGTATCATGGGTGGTCATACGAGGAGGGTGTTTATGGATTTGATTAGGAATTATAATCCTGATGTGGTATTTCTCTTTGAGCCTCAAGTTTTGTTTAGTCAAGCTCAATCCTTTTTGCTGAAAGTTGGTTTCATCCCCATTTGCATCCAAGAAGCTATTGGGAAATCAGGAGGGGTATGGATTCTGAAAAATATTGGCTCCAACTATCAGATTCAAGTGTTTGACACTCGAGATAGATTGATCACCTGCAAGGTGGGGGATGGTATCCATCAATGGCTGGCGACTGCAGTGTATGCCAGTCCTCGGTACATGGATCGCAAGGAAAATTGGGAAGATTTATTGAATCTATCCAGAATGATAGATGGAGCTTGGATGGCTATAGGCGACTGGAATCAAATCCTCTATGAGGATGAAGTTCAGGGGGGATTACACAACATCGCCAGGGCTGAAGAATTTGCAAACTTGCTCCATGACTGCGGTTTGAGTTCTCTTAATACTCAAGGAGGCAGTTTCACATGGGCTAGACCGATTGGGGAGCATAGAATCTCAAAAAGATTGAACCGGGGTGTCATGAACTTGGAGTGGTTATCAAAATTTCCACTCGGATTTATACAGGTGCTACCAAGGATTGGATCGGACCATTGCCCCCTTCTACTCCGTTGTGGTGAGGTTCCAACCCGATGTAGTAATAAAACCTTCCGGTGGGAAGCTTCCTGGGGAACTCTGGCGGAGTACGGCCAAGTCTTCGAACAGGCCTGGGGGAAACCTGTGGCCCATATCTCTCAGCAATTGGAGAACATTAAAACAGCCTCCTTGGAGTTCAACAGAAAACATGGTAAAAATTTCAAATGGAGGAAGCTCAAACTCACAAAGAGGATTGAAGGGATCACTAAGGCCATGGAGCGTGTGGACACCATAAGACTCATGAGGCTTGAAGCTGACCTTAAGAAGGAGCTGGATGATGTCCTCCGACAGGAGGAGCTCTTTTGGTTCCAGCGTGCCCGTGAGAATTGGGTTAGACTCGGGGACCGCAACACGGCCTATTTCCACGCACGAGCTAAGATCAAAAGCCATCGGAACCGCATCCATGGGCTCAACCTTCCAAATGGGATCTGGTGTGAGGACGGGCCGGATCTTCAGCAGCATGCTAGAGACTACTTCAGAGCTTTATATGCAGCCCCTGAACAGACTAGCAGCAACGAGACTACTAGAAAAGAGCCCTTACCGCCTTTAAAGCCTATACCAGAGGAGGAGATGGAGTACTTAAAGGCTGAGATTACAGAACAAGAGGTTGGAATGGTTATCATAGAAAGCAAAGGGGGTTCAGCACCCGGACCAGATGGTTTTCCAAACCACTTCTTCAAGCAATTTTGGAGAAGGATCAGTCCGGATGTCTACAAGTTTGTGAAAAAAGCCTTTGATGAAAGGAGCTTCGCACAGGACATTAGCAAGGCCTTTATTTGCGTTATTCCTAAGATTCCAAATCCAACTTCGATTGATCAATTCAGGCCGATTACCCTCTGCAATACACTCTACAAGGTGATCACCAAAATATTGGTTAATAGAATTCGACCCTCCCTGCAACTCAACATCTCCCAACATCAGGCGGCTTTTCTTAAAGGGAGGGGATCCATTGACCATGCTGTCACTTTAATGGAGATACTGAGCCACCTCTCTGGCCCTCGTCCGAGTGCCCCAGCTATTGTCCTTAAAATTGATATCGCTAAGGCATACGACAATGTCAAGTGGGGCTTCCTCCACAAGTGCCTCCATGAACTAGGCCTTCCAAATTCCCTAATCGAGCTCATAATGTTCTGTGTATCATCCCCCTCCTACTCGCTACTATGGAATGGTAATGTGCTAGACCCATTTAAGCCCGGAAAAGGACTAAGACAAGGCGACCCTCTCTCGCCTTATCTTTTCCTTGTTATCATGGAGAAACTGTCCCTGGAAATTTCTAAACTTGTTACTGAAGGGAAGTGGAGGCCGATTCAACTGAGGAAAAATGGCATGGGGATATCCCATCTTATGTTCGCGGACGACCTTATCATTGGAGCCATGGCCAACAGGGAGAGTGTGGAAGCCATCCAAAATTCTCTTCAAATCTATGCTGAGGAGTCGGGCATGAGACTTAACCCCCAGAAGTCTTCACTCTTCATATCCAATTCTGTCTCGTCAGTGGAAAAAGAATGGATCAGCTCTACTCTAAATATTGAGGCGGTGGAATCCATGGGGACCTATCTGGGGTACCCTATGTTGAATGGTAGAAGGCGCATCAGGGACTTCGCCTTCATATTGGATAGAATGGACGCCCGTTTGGATGGTTGGGCCAATAAACTTCTTAATAAGGCGGGGAGGATAACATTGTGTAGAGCGGTCCTGGCCTCCATCCCATCCTACTTCATGCAGCTATTTTGGCTCCCTGAGGAAACTTGCAGGGCAATCGACAGAAAAATTAGTAGGTTCATTTGGAAAGACCGTGAAGGGAAAGGTATTCACTTAGTGTCGTGGGACAAAATGGCCATTCCCAGGGGTGAGGGAGGCCTAGGACTGCGCCGCGCTAGACAAACCAATATTGCACTTCTTGGCAAGTTGATTTGGACGTGGCTGCATGAGGAAGGGAAATTATGGGTTCAGTTGGCTCGTGAGCTGTTACCCCAATGGAACTTTCCTTACACACCCACTACAGGAAGTAGATCCTACACTGCCAACCTGATTCTCAAACTTACCCCCCTGCTCAAAGATGGTTTTGAGTACAGAATAGGTAGTGACAGCTCTTCCTTATGGTTTTCTTGCTGGTGGAAAAGAGAGCAAATTGGCCCCAAACTCCCTTTCATCGCTAGCCAAGATCTGGAGTTAAGGATTAAAGATGTGGTGCTCAATGGAGCCTGGTATTGGGAGGAGGTAGCATCAGCTATCCCATTGGAAATCTTACAGGAAATGAATGCCACCCCCCACCGAAAGTTCATCCGGATGCGCCTGACCTGTGGATTTGGAATGGTAGCGCAACGGGCAAGTATACGGTGAATTCTGCTTACCAGTTCATTACCAAGAGGAGCAACCATACTAATAATTGGAAATGGTTATGGAATAACATTTGGCCGGAGAAGTTCTGCCTTCTCATCTGGTTGGTATGTCATGACTCCATCCCGGCTAATCTTACCCGATTCAAACGGAAATTGGCTGCTTCCCCCTTGTGTACTAGCTGTGGTGTCGAAGAAGAAAGCTGGTCGCACCTCCTCTTCTACTGCCCTTGGGTCCGACAGCTATGGAGGGCAATCGAAATTGCCATTCCTACTGACTGTGAATCAATTCCAAAGGAGGACATTTCAGCTTTCATGAAAAGGATGGTTAGGATTTATGGCATAACCTTTGTTGTGGCAGTGTGGGTGATATGGTTGGAAAGGAATGCAAGAACCTTTAGGGGGAAGATCAGCCCCTTGTGGTATCTTAAAAAGGAGGTGTTTAAACTCAAGGAAGAACTGGCATACGCGGGTAGCCAAAATATCATTACCACACCTACCTTGAGGTTTGTGCAGTGGAAGGACATGAGGACTAGAGGCACTATCCTTCACGTCGACGGGAGCTGCTCGGGCGACACAGGCAGATCAGGATTTGGCTTTGTGGTTAGAAATGAGGATGGACAATGGCTAGGTGGGGGCAGTGGCTTCCTTGGGCGAAGCTCTACGCTGTTCGCAGAGCTAATTGCAATCATCCAGGGGCTCCATTTTGCTGCGGAAAGGGGCTTTAAACGGATCCTTTGCTACTCTGACTCCCTGGCTGGAATCAACCTTGTGGAGAACATCCCTCGATTCCACTCACTTGCTGCAATGCTCCTCAACATCAGAGAGATCAAAGCCGCCTTTGAGGAGTGTGCTCTCCACCATATCCTTAGGGAAGGTAATAGGGTGGCGGACAAGCTTGCTAGGCACGGCGCTTCATCGGAGGACTTCTTCACCACGTGGGCCTTCCCACCTGACTTCGTGCTTGCGGATTTGGCTGCGGACGAAATGGGAGTTTGCTTTCCCCGGACCTAGCCTGTAGCTGTTGTTATACGTTTTTCCCTGTTTTAAGTCTTCCTTTTTTCTTTGGCTTTTGTACTTGTTTTCTGGCCTTAGGGCTTTGCTAAAAAAAAAATAAATTATATTTGATCATTGAAAAAATAAAGTATGTAACAAATTATTGTTTTGAAATACTAATATTTTAAATCTACTAATAATATACAAGAATTCATTAGTTCTTATGAAATATAATACTTAAAACCACGTAAACGTGAATCAATATTGATATTGTTCAAAAACCATGAGTATCAATGTTTATAAAAAAATATTGATATTTTCCTACTCTCCAACCTTTGTGAATAAAAATTAGTAGCATGTTAATAATACTCATCTCATAACATAATATGTGGATACTATGCAATATGTTAATTGAAAATTTTAGTGATTTCAACCAAAATTTGAGAAATTTAAATAAAAATTCTGCAAAAAATATATCGTATATGAAATTTTATTTCGAGTTCAAAATACCAAAATTTCAATATTTTGACCGATATTTAAGACCATGTTAGTCTTTTGTCATATTATGGTTATGTTTGGGAAATATGAAGTTTAGAGTTTGGAATAGGGATATTTAATATTACCTCCGTTCTGTAATGTTTATGACGTTTGATAATGTGTTACTATTCATACACAGACTTTCATTTAAAGTTTTATCATACTTTTACAAGTTAAAATATAGCCAAATTGGATCTTGTTAGATTCGTCTCGTCGTGTTGTTTTTAAATATAAAACTTTTAGAATTTTTACTTGTACCGAACTTGAGTTATTAATTATTTAAAATGTGCATTGGACTGCGTGAAAAGTGGGTCGTAAAAAAGTTATGAAAACAGAGGAAGTAGTTTTAAACTAAGATAATTTTGAGTACTAGTATTTGTTGTTATTAGAGTTTATAAATCTAAATGTTAGGGGATGAACATTCAAAATTTAGAATTTGAAAAATAAAAAATTAACTGAAATTACTAATATGTAATTTAAAAACTGAAGTTGCAAATCGTTCGTCCATTGCTTTCATATAAGTGGATCCCAGCAATACACTTTTCTTTTCTTTTTCTTTTCTTTTTTTGGATTTGCTTTTAGTTATAAGTATTTACTCATAGATGCTTTCTAAAAAAGTACTCCCTCTGTCCCATTTAAGATGTATTGTTTCATTTCTGCACACAATCCAATGCACTTTTTCAATCGTTAATATCTCAAAATATGTATAACAAAAAATTATGTAAAATATATAGTATAAAACTACATGATTATACAATTATAACAAGACCCAACTCGTCTATTTTTTTTTAAATATATACTTGTAATAATATTGAGTCGAAGTTAAACAATGAACAGTGTCAAAAAGTCAAACCAGACATCTTGTCTGGGACGGAGGGAGTATTTACTCATAGAATGTATTACTAGTACTATGATAAGTTGTTAGTTGTTACTAGTACTATCCATTAATGTCAGCCCAATCACATTTTGACGCGACACGTAGGCCACGTCATTATTGCGTTTAATATTATTGTGTACTTTAGAAATTAGTTAAAACTGCAGGAAAGAGTAGACGATGCGTTTTAAAGTACTAGTAGTAGTAGTAGCTTTTTCTACCCAATTTTAATTTAATTTTTATATTTGATATGGAATGATGGCTGCTGGCACCTCTGTCTTGCATGGGTTACAGTTGGCTGTTGATCGTGGCATTTCCGCGCGCTTTTGTTGCTATGTGCGATTCTCTCCAAGCCTCGCGTCTGCTCCAGTCTTGTCGTTGTCCGTCTCATTGGCTTTGGGCTCATAATATTGAATATTGATGAGATCTCAAGGGGCATTTCCAAACCCTTAGGTTTCAACACGTCCTCGAAATTCTGTTGTTGCAGATTGTTTTTGCTAAGTGGGATCGATAGCGCACGTGGTTTTCCTCGTGCTAGCTAATCTTGTTTTCTGTTTACTTTAATTATAATTTTGATTTTTCCTAGTCTATATATATATATATATATATATTGTTGCGAAAAAAAAAAGAAGTTTATTTGATACCGAAACAAAATTTCGGCAATCTCAAAATTTTTTCTAGTAATTTATGCGTACAACTGATGAGATGAAAAATGATACAGAAGAGAAAAGTAATGTGAGGACAGAGAGAGCTGTGACGACTGGACAACTGAGTTAATAGTTGCCTTCTCCATTTCAAGTCTAACATAACATATTGAAAAAAAAAAAGGAATGATATGAATGGACGTCATGCATTTTCTATCATCGATAGAGTCCACGTAGAGTTGGACTGACTTTTAGAAATCTTTGATTATTTAGAAATACTTTGTATAGTTATATTTTATAATAGAATAGAATCCATTAAAATCTATAGAAATTTAAAATATATGTACCTTTTTGTTTTTTGTTGGACAACCTTTATAGGTTATGAAATAGATTGTAGGAGCCCATGCCACATAAATTATAAAATGAATAGAAAGAAGGGATATGAGTCGGGTGGAAAATTAAACCTCCAACCATCAGGTTGGAAGTTAGGGGACTTGACTATTTGACCAAGTCCCCATCTCCAAACGAGCGTGGGTGTGGAAGCATATGTCTGGCTCATGCAGCAGCGGGGGTTCGCTTATGATGCCGAACGAGCGTGGGTGTGGAAGCTTCGTCTCCCTGAGAAGCTTCGAGTGCTGGCATGGTTGATCTCTCACAATGCTCTCCCTACAAGGTCCTTGCTCATGCGAAGAGGTATGGGTACTTCATCCATATGTGTAATCTGCAATCAACATGAGGAATCTATTTACCACCTATTTTTTGACTGTGACTGGGCGGCTGCTTCTTGGCAACAAATTGGTGGGCTGTCATCACAACCTCCGCCAGCTGCCTCAGATTCTGTAGCGTCTTGGTTTCCTGGTCTGGCTCGCAATTGGGGTAGCAAACAGTGGGCTATGTTGTGGTATATATGGCTTGGTCGCAATTCTCATTGCTTGGGAGGAGGTATGATTAATTCTCAAGAGGTTGTAAAGAACGCCCATAATTATTCTATGTTGATTGATCACGCCTGTCGTCGATTGCCTGTTGCTAAGCCCCTTCGCCTCGTTTCATGGAATCCGACAAGTCATGTTGGAGTATTATTGCATGTAGATGGTAGCTCCTTGGGGAATCCTGGTCCGGCGGGTTTTGGAGGAGTTATTCGCACCGGGGATGGCCTTTGGGTGGAGGGTTTTTCGGGTTATGTGGGTGTCAATTCCATTATTGTGGCGGAATTGCAAGGCATCTTGAAGGGTGTATTGGCTCTCCAACGTCATCGTATCGCCTCGGCAATGTGTTATTCGGACTCTGTGGAAGCACTTCGTTTGATCAAACACGGTGTGTCTACCGATCACTTGCTTTATCCCCTAGTGCAGTCCATCATTGACTGTTTACATCTGCATCCGGGATATAGTTGGCATCATCTTCTTCGTGAGGGCAATGCAGTAGCTGATGCGTTGGCTCGACGAGGAGCCAAGTCGGTTGATTTCTTCACTACATGGGCATATCCTCCTGATGATGTGCGCTCTTGCCTTGCTGCGGATTCAATGGGAGTTTGCTTCCCCCATTTTTAGCTCTTGCTTATTCTCTTGTTTGTTTTTTCATTTCCTTCTCCCCTTGCCTCCCTTGCTTTAGATTTTTCTTAGCTTTGTAACCCTTTGCTGACGCTCTTGCGTCTTTTATCCAAAAAAAAAAATTCTTAAAGACTTTTTAAAATCTTTATTGAATACATCTATACTTTTAATGACTTTTTATAATTTGTATAGAATACCTCAAAATTTTTAAAAACTTTTTAAAATTTAAATTGATTACACCCAAATTTTAAAAGTTCCAAAATCTTATAGTCTTAATTTTTTTTATTTTTTTTTATTTTTTTTGTTGAACATGTTATACATGCTAGAAAAGAGTGGTGGGAAGCCATACTACACAAATTATAAATGAATAAAGGACAGAGTGGGGAATCGAACCGCCAATCTATAGATTGAGAATCGAAGAACTTGACCAATACGGTAAATCCCCACCCCTATAAAGTCTTAATTGAATATACCCCTAAATTTATTGCACTTTATAATATATGTACCCCGCTATGCAAATAGACAATAATTAAGTACAAGAGGGCAACTGTATGGGTAATCTTGAGTCGGATTGAGTTTGAGTAGTATTATACTCAACTCAAGCTCCCCTCATTTCATACTTCTTGTACTCGATTTTGGCTCAATATATTATGTTTTCCTCTTCTCAAATTTTTACTAGTATTTTCTTTGGTGAACGATCTTTTATTATTAAATACATTAAATAATATTATTCGCCTCAAATGACAATCAATCTATTTGAATACTTGATTTGACACAAATTTTTAACAAGAATAATTTTTTTTTTCAAGTCAAATTTGAGTAGCTCGCTCATTAATTATTCATGAGCTAGGCTGAACAAAATTATCAACAGCATCATGCAAACAATATTGACGAATTATAGTAGTATAATTTAGTTGGAAAATTTATAATTTATGGGCCCAATTTCATATACAATTTGATTTTAAAAATAAATATATATTAGATATTTTCCATTTTTTTAATAATAATGAATTAGTTTCTAATATGTACATATTATTTTATTGTTATCCAAAAAATGTACAGTTTAGGTGAGAGGTATTTATATTACTTATAAGTAATAGACTGTACTAAAAATTGTTTATACTCCTATTGCTTTAATCAATGATTGAAGGTGAAACTGCTCTTCGGAAAAAAATGATTGAAGGTGAAACTGAAAATAGCATGCATTTTCTAAAAGTTAATTAAATAAAATACGTGGCAATTATCCACATATACTTCAAGAATTAGTTTATGTTTATTTATTCATACTCCCTCCTCACTCAGTCAACTCTCACTTAACTGCCGCCCCTCTCCGGCGACCCTCCGCTGCTCAAAAATGCCTCATCCGCCGATTCTTCTCTTCCTCCTCCTATTGCTTCCCCACAGTTTCTATATCTCCGCCGACACATCGCTGATTGAGCTCGAGTCTCGCTTCTTCGGCTACCACAGCAATCGCGTGACCTGCAGCGGATGTAAAGTGGAACACTTCGCCGTCGTCCGCCCTCTCCCGACGGATAAGCTCACCCCTGTCTACACCATGCGCGTCTTCTCCCAGGGCTTCGGCAAGACGATGGGGCTTCCCCCGGCGACCTCCACGTACTACGCTCCCGATCACTACGCCTGGACGCGGGCCGTAATCGAAATCGCCGGCTACTGCAACGGAACGCAGCTCGATCGAGTCGCCGGTTTTTGGCTCTCCGGCGTGGAGCTGATCCGCACTAGTACGCCGCAGTCCGGAGATGCGGGAATCTTCTGGAAGGTCCAGAAGGACATCACGCGGTACAAATACGTCCTCCTCCAAACCAATATAACCCTGACGGCGATGCTGGAGAACGACGTCGATGACGTCCACAACGGCTTCTACTGGCTGGACGTCACCGTTAAATACTACAACATTCCGTTCCAATGCTCGCCGTACGACACGGATCCATTCGCGCTGCCATTGATTCCTATCAACCAAGATCCGAAATCCCAGAAATTGGAGGACAACACGAACAAGCATCAGTCGTTGGTTCTGGACGAGTGCCCCGCAGATTTGATCATCCCGTTCGCCTCCAGCGGCGAGAAAGGGTTTTGGTTCAAAATTCTCAGCGGAATGGACGCCGTATACGAGGGAATCACAATTCCCCAAAATACTTACAGAGCCGTAATGGAGGTCTACGTTTCACCCCACGGCGACGACGAGACCTGGTTCGCGAATCCCCCAGATTCGTACATCGAAATGAACGTATTGCCGACGAGACGAGGCCACGGGCCCTACCGCGAGGTGATGGTGAGGCTGGACAACAATGTGGTGGGATCGTCGATTCCATTCCCTGTAATGTACGGCGGGACTCTAAACCCCCTGTTTTGGGAACCCCTAGCAGGAATTAGGGCTTTCGATTTCCCAACTTACGAGATCGAATTGACTCCATTTCTGGGGATGTTGCTGGACGGGCGGAAGCACTACGTCGGACTAAACATCGCCGACGCGATTTCATACTGGTTAGCGAATGGAAATCTGCACATATGGTTGGACAAAACAGGGGAAAAAGTCACCGCCGGTGCAATCAAGTACAGCGACCCCACAACCTGCATTGAACGTGAATCGAAATTTCAGAAACTCGAAGGCAAACTCGACGTAGAAGCACAGCGCAAAAGCGAGTGGTCGGGTTGGGTAGCTTCCAGCTACGGCAACTACACGACTCAGGTTAACCGGAATTTAGAATTCGAGAGCACAATCAAGTTCCTTAGCCGAGGAACAGAGAAGGAAGTGAAGCAGAAAATCGAGCTCGTGACCAAGGTGAGGGTATCAAAAAAATCCGAGGGCACAATTACGAGATTGGAAGTGCAGCAGAAGTCCCCCCTGAAATACAGGGTGATCGAGCACGATGGATCGGAGCAGGGGAGCCGGATGCTGATGACGAAGCTGGAGCACTCGCTGGAGGTGTCGAGTAAAGACCGTGGATTCGAGAGCAGATTAAGAGACGAACAGAAATGCAATGGGTGGATGTTCGTCAAGGACCGTGATGTGGTGGTGTCCGGGACGGCAACGACGGAGCAACAATACAAGCTGGACGACAGGTTCGGATGCTACAGCAAGAAGATTGAGGCCAAGGGCGGCTTCATTCAGAACAACGCCACGCTTCTCCTCTGTGCTGCAGAGGGTGCAGAGGTTGCAATTTAGGTATAAGTTGTCATTCAGAACGTGCAGAGGTTGCAATTTAGGTTCGGATGCTACAGCAAGAAGATTGAGGCCAAGGGCGGCTTCATTCAGAACAACGCCACGCTTCTCCTCTGTGCTGCAGAGAGTGCAGAGGTATAAGTTTTTTTTTTTTTTTTTTTTTTTTTTTTTTTTTTTTTTTTTTTTTTTTTGCTTTTTTAGCATTTGGGGCGGTATCATATGTTTGTTATTGTGTATATTAATAACACTATTATATGCAGCCGAGTTTATCAGTTGTTACCAATAAAAGTTGGTTCAAGACAGCCACCGGAGTTTTGTACACTATCAGGAAATCCTTCAGGAGTTCTCTGTTTCTGTCTTTGAATACTACTACTGCTACTTTTTGCAGTGGAAGTGGGATATGCATGGGAATCACTTTTTATATACACCAGAGGTTAAAACATACTAATTGAGTTAATTGATATGAGATGAATAATTGGGTAAAAATGATTACACATGAAGCACAAGGCAAGACCAATCAAAAGCTGGCTTATGGAGTAAATTTTTAAGTGACAACTTTCTTTTTTAAACTTAATGCACAGAAAACAGTAGTAAAAGTGGCAAATGTTTTTGCCCTTTGGATTCTCTCATTACTTTTAGCGCACTCATCTTTCATCTCTTAGACCAAACTTTTTAGTTTAGGACTAAAGTAGAAACATTTTACGTACATCATTCCCATATAATTGAGGGAAAAAGCTGTCAAATGCACATCTCACGTGGGATATAAATCGTTAAAAAAAGCGACGAAATGCAATGAACAATTACACACGTAAGCAGGCGCTTTGTCATTAATCTCAATTGTCAATAGGGTGTTTTAATATTTCTGGTTGCCCATCGTAGGTTTAAGGTTTATATTAGTTCTTTTATTAATTAAATACGTGTTTATGAAGGTCGGAGTGGTAGAAAGTAGGATACATTATTGTAAAATTCATATGCCTACTAGGAATAATTAGGATGAAACCATAATAATGCAAAGTAAAGCACTATATATAGATAGTAGAATAGAGATAAGCTCAATAGTAGAGTAATAACTATAGTAGTAGTTATAATGAGAATTAAAAAGCGCTGTGGTGATGGTGATTGTTGTTGCATTATTGGTCTGGAAGAAAGGCCCACTCTTGTTCCCTGCATGGTCTCAGTGAATACTGAATAGTGAATAAATAAAAACCAAAATTCCCCCGTCCCATTTATTTATATAGTGTTAAAGAAACATTATACAGTAGTAGTAGTACTAACTTCCATTGTACCCAAAAAAAAAAAAAATTGATTATTGTACCCAAAAAAAAAAAAATCATGTTTTCAACTGATAATTTAGTCCAAGTGGTTAAGTCCCCGACTTTCAATAGAATGGTGGAAGTTCGATTCCCCACCGGCCCCTATTCCTCTTTTTTATTCTCCTTTGTAATTTATGTGGTATTGTAACATCCCACATCGGTTGGAAAGGGAAACGACATGCCTTATAAGGGTGTGGACACCTCTCCCTTGTAGACGCGTTTTAAAGCCGCGAGGGCGGGTTGGGCCAAAGCGGACAATATCTACAAGTGGGTGTGACTGGGACGTTACAGATGTTATCAGAGCCAGTACCCAGGCCGGTGTGCCAGCGGGGACGCTGGGCCCCTAGGGGGTGGATTGTAACATCCCATATCGGTTGGAAAGGGAAACGACATGCCTTATAAGGGTGTGGACACCTCTCCCTTGTAGACGCGTTTTAAAGCCGTGAGGGCGGGTTGGGCCAAAGCGGACAATATCTACAAGTGGGTGTGACTGGGACGTTACAGGTATAAACTCTCATCACCATTTTCCTAACCTGTATAGGCTGTTCAGCAGAAAAAATAAAATAAAATAAAAAATAAAAATAAAAAATAAAAAATAAAAAATCCACTATCCCAATTAGGGTAGGAAGGAGGGACCATCATGGTTGAGTCATGAATGACAGAGAGAGATTTATGGTGACCAAGTGTCTTACTAGTTTCGTATCTTGATCAGTTTTATATTTAAAGTAACATATGTATTAATTACTAATTAATTTTTTATTCACTTAAAATTATTATTTAATAATTCAAATTGAGCTATTTATTGATTTAAAATTTAAACTCCATTGAATTTTATTAGTTGGGGCGTTTTCTTTGAAGATTTGACATTTGTTTGCATACCAAAGCCATGAATGAAGATTCAAAAAGTAGTAGTAGTATTAACAATGTTTATTATAACACCGCTAACGTATTATGCTTTTATTTGAAAGTCATATCCTAGTCTATGATATACGACATATAGGGTTGGAAATATGCTAGGCCTAGGCTTGATCGGCCTAGTCATGCGTCAATTTTTTAAGGTTCAAGTCAGACTTATTACTTTTGATAGACCTATCTTATAGTCCTAAGCCTGGCTTATTAATTTAAATAGGCCAGTTTTTAAGCCTTTTAAAAGTCTTATTAAGCCTATTTTAAAATTAAGTTTAAATTCTTTTATATATGTCTGGATGTAATCATAAGCTTCGAAGACATGAATTTGTGCATTTGGGCAAGTCGACATCCATAACTATCTAAAAACTTATAAATATTTTAAAAACCTATAAAAGATCAAACTAATAATTACTTCTATATAAAATAATACTCCCTCTGTCCCACTACACTTGTCCTGTTTGACTTTTTTACACTGTTCATTGTTCAGCTTTTACTCAATTTAATTGCAAGTATATATTTAGCAAAAAATAGTCGAGATGGGTCTTCTTAGAATCGTATGATCACGTAGTTTTATAATATATATTTTATATAATTTTTCATTGTATATATTTTGAGATATTAACAGATAAAAAAGTGTATTGGATTGTGTGCAAAAGTGAAACATGACAAGTTAAATGGAACGGAGGGAGTAATAATTATACCACATATTCATGTACAGTAAACATGAACAGACTAGTAACAGTAATAGGCCGGCCTGGTAGGCCTAATAGACTTATTATAAAACCTGGCCTGAGCCTCTTTAGCTAAATAGTCTTTCAAAATAGCCTGAGCCTGACCTTCGATAGGCTAGGCCATAGGCCCCTGTCGGGTAGCCCGCCTATTCCCAACCCTAACGAAATACAAACATGATCCTATGGGTTCATTATTATATGCAGTATCTAATAAGACTACATGATTATTACTTTATCTCTTCCAAAACTTTTGCATAAATAATTTAATTTATATGTTTAACATATACTAATATTTTAAAAATGTATAAATAAAAATGATAAAAAAATACATATCGTAAAATTATGCGATAGCACGAATTCAATAAAATTGTACTTGTTTTTACTATATTTTTATATAATTATAACAAAAAGTTAGATCAAACTTATAGCATAAACAATGTAAAAGAACACTACTGGATATGGCTACAGTGCAGGTGCCTGTACCTGCAGGCACCATTTTATGTGATGGGTGGAATGCTTTTATGATGGATGCAGTAGATTCATGTGATGTCTAAAGTGGTTTCATGTGATGCATACGTAATGTAATGTGATGAGATGTATAATTGTGATGCGGTATATGGTGCATGGGAAACGTGGTTTCATGTGATGTCTCAGAGTGTTTTATGTGATGTATACGTAGAATGGTGTGATGAGATATATTTGTTTATGTGATACAAGTATATTATAGATTGTAATGTCTGTTCGAGATGGTCTGGTGATAGAATCCATCGTTCATTCTTGTGATATCAGAGCTCCTCGGTACACTAACATATTCATCATGAATTTTGTAACATTTTGGAAGTAGTTATGTGAATGACAATGTAGTTTGTAAAATTTGATCCCGAAATTTCTATCGATGTTGTTGTATGTGTGATCGGAAGTGTTATTTGAGTTTACGGTTGTAATGAATAGATGATTTCGATTGAAATCGATATAATGCTCGCTGAAATCGGTGAAGAAACGACTTCCGACTAAGAGTAACCATTTTCCCGGCTTAGTTTTGTTAAATTCCGGCCAACTTTCGTCATCTTGAGCTACGGTTAGTGTTTCTAAAATCCGAGCACATATTTGTGATCCTCACGTCGAAAGGAGTTGAATGCACATCAAATTCACCATTTTTAAAAGAGTTTGGAGGATCGCCGGATTTACTATTCACCTTTCTTCTCCGTCGAGCCCATTCATTTCCGACGACGGTTTTGGATTATGAAAACGGTTATGAGATCCTTGAGAGGTGTAGATTCATCTTCAATACTGATTTTGTTGATTGAATCGAGTTTACACCATGTTTGGAACGATCACAATTGAGATTTGGGGAGATTGAGATTTGATGATTTTGATCCATCACACAAAATTACTCAACATGAATTGTTTTATCACTCAAATATATTTATTGATTATCTCTGCACGTACAGACCCATAATGGGTCTGTACGCTATCTCTACTGAACACTACTTATTTTTTGTAATTTTAATGTAGAAGGATAATATTCCGGGCATTGGTCATTCAGTCATTGGGTGACAAGGACCATAAGTAACACACAGTGACATACATACGTAAATAAGCAGCGCAACTAACAAAAGAAATGGTATTGAAATAAGAGTCCAACCCATCCCAGCCCAGCCAAACAGGCCCCAGACAAGCCCATATTACTTTTAATTCCTGGACCTTTGGATGTCACTTTTGGATTTTAGTTTTATGTTATTTGGGCCCTCAAGTCCCGCCTAGTTAATACCGTCTTCTCAAATCTCAACCCCGTTGCCTCGATTTCTCTGCAAATCAACGATTCATTCTGTTTCCCGATCGATTCGTGAAGATGTACGAAACTTGACACGGGTTTTCGCGGGCATGTGATTTTTGTGGGAGAAAGAAATGAAAATTGTTGGCATTTCTCTCAGCCCGCAATTTTTTGTCCTGCTTTTCACGCTGACGATTCTCCACCGAGTCGCCACCGGCTCAGTGTCCGAACAATGTGAACTCAAATTTAAGGACAAGAACAAGGTTTATTACTACAGTCTGGCCTCTCCAGTCCGTGGTTTTCCCCACGGCGTACTCAGTGAAGATGGGTAACTTTTGAATCCTTTCATCTTCTTTATTCTCTTGCGGAGTTTGGGAAATTTTTAGTCTGTAATATGTGGGAACCTAATTATGATTAGTTCGATGCCTGAAAACCGGAACACTCCAAAAAAATCGCTAATTGTGGCGCATGTGTGTCAGTTGTGTGTATATATATACATCATAAACTTTGCTCAGTTGCTACGCAATTGGATTTTGCGGTTTCATCGTATAATGATTTATATTGCGTATGTTTGTTCTGTAATTAGAATCTTTTATCGTGAGGCTGCAAGCTTGATTATTGCGCAAAAGGAGAGACGCTGTTATTTTTTCTTTTTACCTTTTTAATATTTTGGTGACTTTGATTTTAGGTTTTATAAAGTGGCTGCCAATGGGTCCGTGCTTTGGTTTCAGGTTGGCTCCATCAGGTCACAGTTTTGTATTCCTTTTTTCTTTTTCCTGTATCAGAAGTGTTCATATTGTCTTGCAATATACTTGCTGCTGGAATATATTTTCTGCTGAGACTGCTATCACTCTTTGTCAATTTTTCATGTGATATATAGCTATTACGTAGCCGAAGATAGATACAAATAAATGGTTTCTTTCCTTTCTGTTGTAATTTTCTGTACTGTTGTGGAGCAGCTTTGCGGTTCGATGATATTCAATCATGACCCTCCAATGTGTGTTGATTGTAAGGTGAGGACTTTCTTTAAGTAGCAGCATTATACTCCCCCCATGGACTTTCTTGGGCTGTATGTGCCTCATGGAAATTTCAGAAGGCAGCCTATTACCTTTCTCTATAACCATAAATGAGTTGCCTCTAGTGCAGTTGCAAACTAACAATTTCTCAACTAATGTTTTATGAAATTTAGTATTTTAGTTGGAGTGAGTTTTCATGGCCACACGTGTGTTAAATGTTACTTGTAAGGAAGACAATATTGGTATTTAGGATCGTTTCTACTCAATATATTTACTTATCAGGGATGACTTAGAGCTGTGGCCTTTTTATTGTTGCCAATGTAATGGGAGTAGTCGATATATTAAGCATGACCTTCTGACTTCTGCATTATTTACTCGTGTAGGCCTGTGGGGGTCCATCACGCTGTGGTATGGGCTGCAGTGCACTTGTGTCACAGAGAATTGAAGGTAAATACTTACATTATTGCTCTCAATTGCTTATGGAATATTTATGGATCAACTGTCAAGACTTCTTTGTGGGTGATAAATTTGTTATTCCTTAACCCCAAACACATGACTTAAAATGTAAAAGAAGCACTGGGGCGGAGAAGCTCAAGTCATTCAATAGAAAAACATAGTTTTTGTTTTGCCTCAAAATATTCAACATTGTTTTGTTAAAGCTACTGCTTAGCTTTGCACATACAACAAAGGCATTTAGAAGTCACATAATGTCACTCAGCTAAAATCTTTTTCCACCCATCCATAAATTGGCTGGAGAAGTAGGTCATCCTTTCTAAAGGACATTTAGAATTTTAAACATTTGCTTCTTTACTCTGTAGTTTAATTTTCAGATTTTCTAGCGAGTAGCGAAATTTAAAAGTTCATAGATCTGCAATGTTTTCCAATTATGCATAATCTAATTGAAATACCTTGATGGCAAAACAAATTTATCAGGCAAGATGGGATCTTGTTACCTTATTCCTCAATGTTTGGTTTAGTGACACTAGTGGGACTCCAGGAGTCATCGGATCCACTATCTCCCAAACAACCTCATTATTAGATATTTCTCCCCGTGTCCCACCAATTACCAATATTGACCCTTTCTGATTTGACATGCTGCCCAATGCACCTATTTCCACTTGTTTAACCGTTAATATCTCGAAATGTGTACAAGTAAAAAGTATATAAAATATATATTCTAAAACTACACGTTTAGAGGATTCTAACAAGCATACACGCTTAGACGATTATATCGCTTGTCTATTTTTTGTTTAATATATACGTTTGATAACAGTGTCATAAAGTCAAAGGGGTCATCTCTAATGGTACGGAGGGAGTAATATTAGTATCTGCCTGAATGTGAGAATGATCCTGTTTTGTGGATAAAATGAATAATGTTTTACTAGTTACTAGTTTCGGCCCATGCACAAGATACACTCGCAGGACCTGTGGGAGCCAAATGTTCTGCTTTTTGTGTTTAGATCTAAATATATATTACAACTATTTTAGGAAATGAGATCATGAGATTTCATTTGGGTCGCTTGATTTTAAACTGAATAATGAAGCTCAAGCAATTTTCAGTGGAAGAGCTTTATGCGAAAGTGTGTTTGAATGATGTAGGTTTATCCTGTATGATTTATGCTCTCTTCTGTATTACTTACCATCCTTCAATCTGAAAATGTCCCATTATGAAGGCAACTGAGTTTGCAATTATTTCTCACTTTTTTATTTCGATGAAAAAGTTTCTCACTCCTCTCGACCTCAGATTCTTTCCTAATTGTAATATGTTGTGCAGGATATCCTGTTTGTACAACTCTTGGTCAGCGTTCAAACATAGTCCTTGAAGTCCATGGTAATTTCTGCTCATCTATCCCTAACAGAGATAATGCTAAGCATGGTTGGCCTTATGAGAGTGGATGGCTTTTCTAGTACGTCGGGGCATAACCACCTGCTAATGCTGTGGTTATGTGTCATCCTTTTTACTGATCTGTAATTTTTTGACATATTCGTTGCTGTTGGTTGATTTTATCTCAGATAAAAACAATCCCCACAAGGGGATCATTGTTAAGATGGCCAACAATGACCTGAAGCATAATTGTTCACTCTCTGTATCAGTTATATGCAGTGCAATGGGAGTCCAAGTATGATTTGTTTTCTATTTCAATTTAAATTAATTGTCTGATTGCATATATATAGTTTAAGCAGAAATAATTTTCCAACGTGGTCCTTATTGGTGTTTTACAGGGTCCCAAGACATTGGAGGCTATTGGGTTATGCCATTTTGTAAGTCCTCAATTTGCTGGAGTAGTGGAGTCCCATTTAGTTCAATCATATTTTAAGAGTCTCCTATTATTTAATTGCAGTAAAAGATGTGTGGTGGAAATGCTAGATTGTTGAATGACATTTATTTGGGTTAACCGTTCAGATTATATTATTATTATTATTATTATTATTATTATTATTATTATTATTATTTATTCTTTTTATTTTTAATTTTTTTTTGTGAAATTAATTCCTTTTATTAATTGTATGGGTCTGCACTTATGCTCCCCAAGTATTTTCCTTTACAAGTTTGTTATACTTTTGAACTGACAGCACGCAGAACTATATTGGATAGGTCTGCACATCCCCAAGTATTACCTTTACAATTTTGTTCTTCCTTTGCACTGACAGCACACAGAGATAAAACATCCATTAGGTTGTGCCAAGATTGTATCCTCTCACGGTGGTGGATTAGGATGGTTTGGTACCTTGATGATGATGTAATTGCTTTTAGAACTTTCACATCTGTTTGTTTGTTTGTTGGCATCCTCACTAACAATTTTCTAATATGTCAAATTTATTATTTTGTTTCTAGATTGTTGTGCCTCTTTGGAGTTTACTTGATAGGTGGAGCAGCTTACCGGTATTTCCATCTGCATGTCCGTGGGATAGATGTATGTATAGGCTGTCTTTTCTATTTAATTGCATATATTTGCTCTCATTCTTTGCAATATTCGTTTTTATCTTTTAATACTGGTCATGCTTATCTACTTAATTAATATGGTTCCTGCTATAGCTCCAAACACCAGTATTAATAGTATGATATTTCTATTGAATATGGCAATTTCTTCGTCTTTCAGGTAATTCCGAACTTGGAATTTTGGGCTAGTGTACCTCACAGAGTTCAGGTAATCCCATTGAATGTTCAAACAATATTCTCTCTTATTATTTTTTGTACTAATATGGATTGGATTTTATTATCAATCCTTGGCAGAGCTCATATCACTCCGTATTGAGGCGCTTCAGAGGGCCTTCACATGGACACAGGAGTTCATATTCTCCAGTTAATTTTTAGGCTTTATTTGTACTACAGTGCCAATTCCCATCTCCAATATAAACTCTGCAACGTCCTCAGAGTGATCTCTTGTGCGGCAGTTGAATGCTGTATACTTCCACTTATACATTTCCTGTTGGCTGGGCAACTATCCGTCTGCGTTGTCCATGAGAAATTCGTCGAGGTTGCTGAGCCAAAAACTGGGCAAATTCCACCCAAAATTACAGACACATTCTTTTTAGCAGATGTGGTAGTAGCATTTTTTTGTTTATTATGACAATATACTTATCATGCGGTTGCTTATTCTTGTTGGCAATTTTTATACATATAGATCATCTCAGGATGAGAATCAACTTCAGTTGTTTTCCTTATGAACTGGCTCAAGTACAAAATGTTGTAGAAACATTGAGAAATTGTTCTTTTATGCCATATATCCTTGTAACTGATTTTCTTTTAACAAAATCAAGGCAGAGGTGTGCTGATTTTGCTTCTTTCATATGTTAAATTTCTTCAAGGCAAGATCTTGGATTTGACAGGACAGCCTAGAAAAGGTTGGAGCTAACTCCAGTGATTCCTGCAACAATTCAAATGGGCCATTCTGTTGATTTTATTACTTCCCTTAGTTTGGTTTCTAATTGAATGTTGGAATTGACTATCACTACTATTTCTTGTGACGCTTAAATTATGAATGTATTTTGTCCACCTTAGCTTTAGTATGAACAACTGAAATTGAACTCTCACAAAAAGAGCATATATCCCATTACTTCTCTCAGGTTGTTGCACTACATAATTCAAAATTAAAGGGGATGCCATTTATGGGTAACAACATCCTTGGTTAAATTGTTAATTGTATTGGTGAGACAACCAACCAAAAAAGGTGCGTGTATTGGGGACTCTCCTAAAGTAATTGCCTTAAAAGGATGAGTAGTTTGATTATATTGTTAAGCTTACAAATGGGAAGATACCCACCTACCTGTAACACAATCCACTTGGAAACATTTATTTTGAAACGATTGGAGTGAGCATTTTGTTGTGTTGAAATGTTGACATGAGATGTTCGTCCGCATACTTGGATAGGAATCATTTTTATTTCGATTCTTGTTGAGTCACACAACGCGGATTAAGCTTGCTCGTGGTTTTTCTAATTTTGATAGGATTATAATGCAACGATGGAGTTCTACTGGGCGCCTGGAATCAAATTCTGATGATCCAGCAGCACATAGAATAAACAATTAATAGAATCGTGCGAAAGGGGTCATCAATCAACAAGCATGGAAAACACTGGAAAGGAGCCGACATAAAAAGTCTTCGACAATGAAAAGCATGTTGAGATGGGTCGATAGAAACATGGATCCTAAGCGAACCCCTTCACGAGCATGTCACCTTCACATTCAGTGTAAGAAGAAAAAAAACATATTACTACATACCTCATAAAGGAAAAAATATTTGATTCAGAACCTAACAGTATTCATATAAATACTAGTAGTATATTGTAAATGCGATAAAAAAAAAAAAATCAAAAGAAAAATTGCAGGAACGATTGGGGTGGCGATTCAAAAGGCAACTGCTACAACGGAACGACTATGATAGAAGATACGACATATTGGGGAACAAATTCGCGGAAAAGCATAATGCGTGTAATGGACGATGTTTTGATCAGGAGATCCAATAATAATTAATGTGTCGATTACATTTCTCAACATTACACAGCTGTGGAGCTATCAGAAGGATGCACACATGACATCCATCGGAGGCCTTTAATTAGCTATGCAGATTGCATCCACTGGTGTATACGTCTGCCGGGCCTCCACGACACATGGAACGAGCTTTTGTTTTCTAAGCTTTTTTACCCCACCTGACTCACTCACTCCTCATCGATGATCCATCTGCATTGGCAAAAATTTTACAGAGTACTATGTAGTGTTTGTGTATGCAGAATTCTGCTTTGGATCCAACGTTTAGAGATACCCTGAAATTATCAAAAAAAAAAAAAAAAAGACACATACAATTAAGGTTAAGGGATTATTATCAAAGCCGACAAACAATGAGTAATACATAGTATATACTGTTTTACTGTGAAGTACTCACTCCTATTTTGTTTGGCAGATTTAATTAATGCGACATGATTATTAATAATGGTTGAAGCACTGCTAATTAGAGGAGGAAAGAGGATGAGGATGATGATGTTTGTTCCGGGGATAGATTCAGTGAATCGAGAGCCAGCAATTCTTCTCCATGATATATATATATATATATGTCTTGTACTGTTCAAAGGGCCATTCCTGCACATGCTCCTCGTTCTTTAATTTGGACTTTCTTGATCCACTTGTTGGAAATAAAAGGCTTTTGGCCCATTAAAGGTAAATGAGAGTATCCTCCATTGAATAGAGAAGGGAAAGTTTCCCTCTTTATAAAGGGATACACTTTATTGAGTTTAGAATGAAATAAATAATGCTATGCTCCAGGAGGGTGCAGATCCGAGCCCAAAAAGGCTTGGCTCGTATGCAAGCACGACCTGCGGACACGAATGCCGGACCAAAAAAGCCTTGAGCATCGCGGACCTGATCAACCCGGTTTTTGCTTTTTTGAGCTTTAAATATTTTATTTATTTCTTCTATGAATTTGAGTGAACTGGCACAGCCTTTGGCAGAGAGTTTCGAATTCAAGCAGAAATGTGTGAATTGAAACGAATTGATGCGTATTCAAATGAATGGCTGCATATTCAACTGAATGGATGCGTATTCAAAAGAATGGATGCGTATTCAAATGAATGGCTGCATATTCAAACGAATGGTTGCGTTGTTTCATTGGAACAACACAACTCTCGGCCTTCTATAAATAACCTGCTGCCATGCTTCATTCATTAAAATCCGAAAATCCAACACTCAAAGCATTCATAAAAATAGTTCTAGTTCGCCGACGAAGAATCTGTTGTATCCTGGGAAACAGTTGCACCGATACGCGGGCAATACTGTTTTAAGGAAATCGTTGCAATAACGATCCTCAGATTCAATCCCAAAAACCTGCGTGTATTCGAAGTAGAAACTCTATTTACCTAACAACGCTCACTGTCGTCTTTACAGCCATATGGCTACATTGTACTCCTATTACTAATAAAAATTAACTGCACTACTGTACGTCGTAATTAAACTCATACTGTATTCAATTGTCAATATATACAATACAAGCATGCATATATATATATATATATAGGAGGAGACTAGCTAGGATCATTCAAAGATGAAGTGGACGAGGACATCATCAGAACTTTGATCCAATGGCTTGGCTGCAAAACGAATGTAAAAACCGAGCCGAGGAGAAAAGGGGGCTTTTTCGCCCACTCTCATCAATGGTAATACTTGTAATAATTCATCAACGAACTGAACAAACACTGGAATAAATAAAACTAGCATGAAATTAAATGAAGCAGATCGATGGAGTACGTAGTAATAGTGAAATTTGGGAGAATACATCATGATGAAGAAGACAACGATGGAGGAGGCGAGCAAGTCAGGAGTTGCTATTACACAAGTATTGAAGACAATTAAACAATTAATGTCGTCGAGTGAGTGTAAGAAAGGATGCACTGCTCCTCTGCACATGTGTGTCGATATACTAAAGAGCAGATTGCACATTGGTGTTTAGTAATGAAGACTAGCTAGCTACATGAAATGATTGTAGTTAGGTCATCTCCAACCACAACCTCTATTTTTGCAGGAGCTACAGTACAAATCTCTATTTTTGCAGGATAGCTACAGTAATTTCATCTCCAACCCAACCCTCTATTTTTGCAGGATGAAGGAATATTCCCTATATAAACCATTTTATAATTCCTTTTCAAATTTTTAAATAATATTTACATATATTTTTTATACAAAATGTTAATGATTATTTATTTTTATATTTAATTAAAGAGCAGAAAATTAAAAAAAAAAAAAAAGTGGAAAATGCAGGGATGAACAGTGTTCCGCCCAAATGGGCGGAACACTGTAGCACCCTCCCATTTGGGAGGGTGCCTCCCCCATTTTTGCAGGGTGGGTTGGAGCCCCCACCCTGCATTCCCACCCTGCAAATTTGCAATTTGCAGGGTGGGTTGGAGATAGCCTTATACTTTTTAAATTTATACTATTATTAAGCTAGCTAGGTTTTATAGAGATATAAATACATATATATATATATATTCTATTATTATTATAATAAAAGGGATGAAACTGAAAGAAAACAAAAACAAGTGGGATCGGATCTAGATAGCTGCAGCAGGTTCCTATCCTATATCCAATCCATTGATCATATTTAATTTGTCAAAAATTTGGATCACATGAAGGCCTTGATGATGACTTGGTTGATTTTTAATAAACTTTTAATTAATGATCCAATATCATCGTAGTAAAAGTTTGAAGGAGGTTATAATGTGTTACATAAACCAATTAAATAGGGAGTAGTAATTATTTTGTAAAAGCCCAGTTCACGATAGTATCGCTATCTATAGATTGAAACAAGCTATAGCTAGGATCCTACAAATGTGGTGGTGTTTTTTTGTTTCCTTTCAAAAATGAGCTTCAAGGTGAATGAATGAATATCTAAAAGAAAATACTAGTAAAATTTTAGCATTCCATATTATTTTATAATACATTTTTTCTAGTGATAAGAAAAATGGGTAAAATCTTCATATAAAACATAGTTAAATAAAATTTTAGTGTATTTTAATTTAGCTAGAATTTAGATGCATGCATGTAGAATGCATAACATTATGGGCTTGTTTGGGAGCCGGCATATTCAAGAGTATATAGCGGATTCAATCAGCATATTCTCTCACAATTCTCTCTCCGAATCTGCAATCTGCTAGTAAATCCACTGACTTCCAAACATACCCTATATAATATAGGTACTTCATGTCACATTTTCGGGATGGGATGCAAATTATATATCACATTGAAGTCATTGATACATAATAAAAGAACCAAGGGGTCTTCTTCCTACATTTTCTCCCGTAATCACACACATAGAGCAATAACTGCATTATAGAATTGTTGTTAATCACGTGCAGTATATATACCATATAATAATAATTAAAATTAAAATATTGTTTACTCCTAAAAAATAAATAACAATAATAATAATGTACTATTTTCATTAATTAATTTCCATTGTAATTTACATGCTATAGGTTTTTATCGTTTTTAGAAGAAAAAAATTAAAGAACTCGGCCCCATGTATATATATAAAAGAATAAATAAATAGAGAAAATAAAATATTTATTAATTTATACAAAATGAAATTTCACCAGAAAATATAGTACCATAACAATTATTTTAAGGTAAACTAAAAAACAAAATACTAAGATAAGTAGGAAGAATATAATAATGTGGGGTTTGAATGTATTTTTTGGGTTATTTTCATTTGGAATCTTTGGAAAAAAGTTAATGTGGAAGAAATAAACTAACAAAAAAATAAATATGTGATGTGATGTATTATACTGTATTTATTTATTTATTGGAGTACTAATATAGTACTCCTCCGTTTTTTTTTTGTTAGCTACTGTTGACTAATGAGTACTGTTCACTTATATACTTTGACTTAAAGTTTTCTCATGGTTATACAAGTTAAAATATAGTCAAGTGTGATCTTGTTAGATTCGTCTCGTCTTGTAGATTTTAAATATCGAACTTTTAGAATTTTTACATGTACCGAATTTGAATTATTAATGGTTTAAAATGTGCATTGGACTGCGTACTGAGTGGGTCTGTAGCTATCTTTAAAAAAGGGATCAAGTAATTGTGTATAAAATTAATAAATATGCATATATAAATTCTCGTACTAGCTAGTTAGCTTTTGTGTGTATGTGTGTGTAGGTTTGAAAGGGCATTCAAAGTTTGAAAGAAAGAGATGTGAATGAGATGATGGAAAAGTAATTTCTCTCTTGGCTGGCCTCATCCTGCTGCTTGCCCACTTGCTAATTATTTAAAATTTAATATTTAATTAATGAAGTAATTGTCTCAGTTCAAAAAAATATACACTCATCACGCCATATGTGTGATGAGTCATGTATAGATTAGACGTTTTTTTTAAAAAAAAAAAATAATAAAAGAAAGAAAGAAAGAAAGAAAAGGCAGACGATAGAATAAAGAGAAGAGAGTAATGGTCATGCAAGTAGTAATATGGTTTTTGTAAGAACCACTAGGGTTTTTTGTAAGAACAAGTTGGATCCATGTCTTGTGTCGCTTCTCAAACAGTAGGGAGCTCACCGTACCCCTCATGGAATCATCAATCAAATTAAAGCAGTCCCCCCCACCCCCACCTTTCAACAACTCATCATCAATCTCTCTCTCTCTCTCTCGAATATCATGATTTATTAACCCTTTTAGCTTATTATACTTGCCAGTAGTATCTCTTTCACTTCATCATTTGATTAATTTATAGTGCTACTACATTTTTTTCACTAAAAAAATTTCAAATGTGACACCCAACTAGTTACATATATACTCCATATAGCATAATAAGAAATCTCTGCTGGTTTACTCCATTCCCGTGTGCTACGTTATACTATAGTATATGTATATAATAGTAAAATATATATGCTGCTGCCTTTATATTAATGAATTTCTGTGTTAGTTGTTGAAAGTAATGAATAGTAGTACTGTACATGTATTTAAGCTTCTGACAAACTTTTACTTAGCCAAAATAATTGTTACTATCAGAATTATTATGCACCGTCGCTTTAATTAAATTAGAGTCTCCATTTCTTGCTAGCTAGTAGTGGTGTAGTAGTAGTTGCTAAAATAAGTTCCACTGTACCAAAATAACCACGTCTAGAATAATACTACTACTAATACTACTATGTACTGTTCCGGCATTGCATAATGGTGTTTTGGATGGGCTTTAGGGTTCACCAGACCATATTGTTAGGGATATCCTCTGGTCTCATCAAGCTAGAAATTATTACAGTACATTTTAAGACAAGGAACCGAGCTGTTAATGTCATTGCCTGACGTTACAATATGGGAATTTCATCTTTACGTGCGATATGATGGGGACATATAACGGGGGAGTATCAATTAACATCGGTTACACTTTTTTAGTGAATAACATGGTATTTTCAGGCCACTTACACCTAAGACTAATCCCTCGGAGATCTGTATGGTTAATTAAGGGCGTCTCTCTCAAAACAATTTTTTGCATACACAAGGTTCGAATCCGAGATCTTGCTTAAGCGACTAGAGCCCCAATCCAATCAAGTCAAATGATGTTGGTAACATTTTTATTTTTTTTTGCTTATACAACCAATTAATTATAAGGCTAGGGAAAGAAAAAGAAAAAAAATAAAAAAAAAAACCAACGACAGATGATCAACTAAAATCTCGGGAACCACTGCTGTTGGTAATATTTTTTTTTTTCGCGGTACTGCTGTTGGTAATATTGGTTACACCTTACGGTGCGTTTGGTTGGAGGGATCTTAGATTACCAGTGGGAATGTGATTGCTGGGAATGTAAGATTACTGGGAATATGAGATGGCCGGGAATCTTAATTTTTGGTGTTTTAAGATTATTGCGTTTGGTTAGATTGAGAATCTCAAATTTTCATTTCTAATTAATTTACTATAATGTCCTTGAATTTTAATTTATAAATATGTATTTTGCTACAAAATGTTGAAAATATTTAAACCAATTTATTTTTAAAAATATAGAAAATTATGTATATATAATTTATTGTATGATAATTAGTAATTTAATATAACAAAATTCTTATTATTTTTATTTTGTATATAGAAGATAAATAAATTTTAAGCAAATATGATAATATTTATTTTAAAATATGTTTGAATATTTTACAAAATTTCAATTGATTTTTAAAATTAAATTCCATATATTTATCATTTTTAAATACAAATATCTAAATTTATCAAATAAAAAGAACTATAAAAAAGTAAGGGTATAAAAGACAAATAGTATCAAAGTAGGAAAAATTGAGGTGGTAATCTAAGATTACCTGTCTCTTGGGTATTCCCACCCAAAACCCATAACATTCCCACCGAGATGGGAATGTGACATTTCTACGTGAAATATGCCGCGAACCAAACGCAGACATATCATATTCCCTAGCCAAGATTCACACTGGGAATCTTGGATCTCCATACCAAACGCCCCCTTACTATTAATTGGTTCGTTTAATACTATCACTTCATTTATCCTTAACTTTATTTCTAACGGGGCGTTTGGTTCGGGATATCTGAGATTCCCAATGGGAATCTTGGGTAGGGAATGAAACATGCCCATGTTTGGTTCGGTGCATGTTTCATGTGGGAATGTCACATTTCCACCGAGGTGGGAATGTTGGGTGTTTTAGGTGGGAATCACATTCCCACCTGGAGGGCAGGTAATCTTAGATTACCACCTCCACTTTACCTACTTTTATATTAATTTGACTTTTATACCCTCACTTTTTATACTTATTTTATTTTATAAATTTAGATATTTGTATTCTAAAATGATAAATATATGAAATTTAATTTAAAAAATAAATTGAAAAATTTTGAAAATTATTTAAACATATTTTTTAAATATATATATTCTCATATTTTAATATATATTTTTATATTTTCTTAAAATTTACTTTTCTTCTATATATAAAATAAAAATATTAAGGATTTAGAGACATTAAATAAGTAATTATCATACAATAAATTACATATAAAGAATTTTCAATATTTTAAAAAATAAACCGGCTTAAATATTTCTATTGTGTAGCAAAATGACATAATTATAACATTCGTTCAATTGAAATTCAGGGACATTATGATAAATTATTTAGAACTAGAAATCTGAGATTCCCAATCTAACCAAACGCAATAATCTTAAAACATCAAAAAATAAGATTCCCAGCAATCTCATATTCCCAGTAATCTTACATTCCCAGCAATCACATTCCCACTGATAATCTAAGATCACTCCAACCAAATATTCCTCTAATTAATATTCCCCTTAGTAATTGCACATGTTCTTTCCTCTCCTTCTTGAATTATAAAGGTATTGAGCTCTCTCATAGATAATTAGCATACCATATGTTTTTTGTACACAATAAATGTATTATGATTGAAACCATATGTAGATAATATATTCCCCTTTTACTTACCGGAAAAAAAATATATATTCCCCTTTTACGCATATTTTCATACATATATAATTTTCAATTTTTTTTTTCTCTTTTCTAGATAAATTATAGAAGTAGTAAATAATACTACTCCACAAAGGACCAATTATTCAATTTTTATTCCTATTTAAATTTAAATAAAAATAAAATATGAAAGTAAATAGCATTAATTTTGAATTTTCAATGTCTCTTTCACACACCTTTTAATATATTTTTTTAATACAAATATCCAAAAAATACGAACAAATTAACATATAAAGCATACTTATACTTTTAAGTAGTGAAAAGAATAGTTTATCACAGGATTATTTTATACTTTTAATATAATTAAGTAGAGAACATATGGTTGCTCACAAATTGTTTATTCCCATATGCAACAATGATTTCATTAAAAATAGAATATTATATTTGTGGCAGAATTCATCTCTAATTATCTCTAAGCTGCAAGATGGTAAATATTCACGAAATTATGTAGTTTGAAGATCCTCCAAAAAGGGTTGCATTCTAGATGGAGTTGAGTTCAGAAAAAATACAGAGTATACAATTGAGCCCACTTCCTTTTATCCAAAAATAAAAGATAAAACGAAAATAAAAACAGTGTATAAAATAACGAAATTTATGCAAGGATACAAATACTACATCAAGTATTGATTTTAATTACTCAGTAATGAACCGATTGAGCAGAGGGAGTTGTCGATTGGAGTAAAATCAAGTCATAGATCTCAGATCACAAATCAAGTTATGTGTAGTATATATTGTAAACAAAACCAAACCCAAAAAATAAAATAAAAAAAAAAAAAGGAAATTAACAATGGGTGTCATAAGAGTGAGATTTATACAGGATTGAAAATCAGTTCATAAATTAAGAAAATACAGCAGCAATAATCCACATTTCCATTTGGCAACAAGGATCTTCAATTCCAATAATATATATATACTTGTGAGCGTCGCCTCATCAAAATCAAAACCCAAATCCAAACCCTAAAATTCCACCAGTTAATTAAAAGTCTTTTGTTTTGGCTAAATTCTGAGCGATATTCGCCAACGACTGCAGATTGCATCTCAGGATCGTATCCACAAACGCGCACGTTTCTTCCTTGGTATTCCCCGCCGGCACATCCACCACGTACGATTCCACCACCACCGTCCCCCCTCCGCCCGCCGAATGTAGAGTCGTCACGGACCGGTAGTTCTGGAGGCGGTGATCGCCGCCGACGACGCGGAAGCTCATCACGTGCTTTTCGTCGTCTAATATCTCAAGACGCTCGGTGCTGCACGCCGCCGGCAGCCCCGACACCACGCGCACCTCGCGGAGCGTCCCCACACCGCCCTCCCCCACGATGACGTGGCAGCTCTTGAGGAAGTGCTTGTACTCCTGGGGCCTGTCGAACCGCCGGACGACTGACCACACGACGTCCACCGGCGCCATCTCAATCGTCTGCACCGCCGCCGAGCAGCACTGGTTCTCCGCCACGGCGTGGTTGTGGTGGCGCAGCACGCTCTCCGGCACGGATAAGTCGCCGGAGACGGGGCAAGTCCAGGAAATCTGCGCCTGCTTCTGGTTGACGCCGGCGGCCGCAGCCGCGGAACAGGCTGTGGCCGAGGCGGCGTGGTTGAGCGGATTGATTCGTTGAATCTGAAGCGAAGACTGCATTTTCTTTTTTCTTTTTTTTTTTGTGGTTTGAAAATGCAGGGGTGGGGGGGGTTGAGGAATGAATGAATATGAATATACAGACATCAGAGTGGTGTGTTTGTATGTATAAATACAGAGATAAAATGTATGTATAGGGAAGCTAGTTGTAATAATAAAAATAAGGAAATTAGGAAGTTGTAATGAGATTGAAAGTGCAAGTGGGATGGCCTGATGGGAAGGGAGCAAGTGGCACAAACATCTATCTCAATTCCCACGTCAAGGAAGGGATCGAGATTAGGGATTAGGGATGCCGCAATAAATATACATATATATATATATATATATATATATATATGAGAATGTTACATTTGGTCCTTACTTGTAACTTGTAGTAGTAAGCATGAGGTGGGGGGAAAAATGAAATTCCTTTATCAATAATACACTTGATAGATAAACAAATACGGCAACCAAGGGAATATTAGTAATAGATTAGAATGAGTAGAAAATTAAGAAGCAAATTAAAACCTAAGATACACTACAAGGAGTAGTAGAACATTTTAATTTTAATTATAATAGAAGGAGGAAATTAAAAGTAGTAGTACTAGTAGAGTAGTAGAATACATATAGTTAAATAAGATAGGATATGATGATATGAAATGGGGGAGATATACTTAGTTTGATGTTACGTTTGCCGACGGACAGGTGAGGCGAGGTATGAGGTATCCCTTAGCCGTACGGGATCGTAAATTTTACTACAATGTAATGGATTTGGTGGGGACTGTCCGAGTCCCGACTGGGGATGCTTGGGCGGTCTGGTCTGTAGTGTGTACGTTGTTCATTTTTGTAATAATAGGGGAATGGGCAGACAGCTGATCGAGACCAAAGCTTCTGAATAACTCTTCTGACACACTGCAATCCTTCCTCGCTGGCTCTTTAAATTTTCTTCCATCCCTCTCATCCTTTATTTTATTACTCTCAACAAGAAGAAGAAAAAATAATAGTAGTAGCCCAAAAAATAAATATACTAACACACAAAAGAGAGAAAATTGAGGTGGTTTTCAAAGAATGCAAATTATTATTTAAAATGTAATATCACTGTATTATAGTTAATGCATTTTTTTTTTTTTTTGGTGAAACAGCCTAAGAAGGCGAGCGAAAGGAAGAAAAAAGAAAAGGAAAAACAAATACAAGAATCTAAACTAATCGAGAGTACAAGGTGCCCTCGGAGTCTCTGTGTAGCAAAGCCTCCAAACCATCGGGAGGGAAGGCCCAAGTAGTGTAAAAATCTTCCTCAAGAGCAGCTTTCCGAGCTAATGAATCCGCAACTTGATTTCCTTCCCGGAAGACATGACATAAAGAACATCCTGGCATCCGAGCAAGGAGGGACCGAACTTCCTTGACAATAGGCCATAGCACATGGTGAGGCAAGGCAGCCTCCTTCACCAGTCGCAGCACGTCGAGGGAGTCAACATAACAAGCCTCCAAGGATAGGCTGTTAAGAAAAAAATTATGCAATATATTGCATAATTTTAGTTAATGCATTAATAATTTGTACTATTAATTATGATTTATGCATAATGGTATAGGCTGTTAAGAAAAAAATTATGCAATATATTGCTGGTCGTTTGATATCTTAACAATCTTTTAATAAACATTTTCATACATTTAAATAAAATTGAATTGATTGCGTGTATTATAGTATATTCCTCCTCGCTCCATTAGGAACAAATAAACCAAGTGTAGGACCAATTAGGAAAAAACTTTCCGGACCTTCAATAACTCTCCAAAAGAATTAGAAAAAAACAACTGAACTTGCTAATAAGGACTCCGACATTAATTAATTATTAGGGTTAATCAAACGTTAATGCCAATTGTCAAATAAGATCTTCACCAGTGGATTCGAGACCAGCTTTTGGTTTACCCACACTTAAAGTTATCTGCAAATGTGAAATTACGAAACACCGCTTGATTTATGTAGTATTTGTGGTTTTCTCTATGCTTTTTTTATTTTTAATATTGAGCAAACTCTTCATTTTTACTTTTTCACATAAGTAATCTTGCGTTTGAAAATTTATCGACATTTTTTTTTTGAGGAGAAATGGCACTTTATTCATCCAAGTTCAAATGTAGTAGTACAGACACACCATATATGAATAGCCAAAAGCCATCGTAAAGAAAAGTAGTTAAACAAGAGACAGTCATCTCAACAAAATGGACTAACAACATCATCCGAAGCGCTACAACACCAATGTACTGAAAACCGGCTTCATAAGTCTTCTCAGCAACATTCCTCGTCGTGAGACAAGCAACAATAGGCTGAAAATTTATCGACATTTGTGTGTAGCAATTTATATATTTAAAGTTTAAAATTAAATTTTTGAATATTAAAAAATATCTTGAAAATATATGAATATCAACCATTATTTATTTTTTCTAAAACCATTGGTCAAATTAAATAAAAGATGTTGGGAGTCCATCTCATACAAATTATAAATCAATAATGTAGATTGAAAAGAGACTGAATGGGAAATCGAATTCTAACCGGTTGGAAAGTAAAATATTTGATTATTTAGTCAAATCATCATCCCTAACTATTTATTTGATACATGCACAAAAAGATACTACTAAATTATAATCTGACTATTTAAATTTCAAAATTAAAGCTACATTTTTACCTTGTTAGTTTTTCAAACTCTAATATCTAAATTTTAAACTCAAATTCTAATACTAACACTAAAATATAAAATTATCTCAATTATTTATTACTTGATTAAAAACTATTTTGTTACCATTAAACTGCAAACTCTAGATTTTAATTATTTCTCAAACTAAAAATATTAATAATATTTTTTAGAAAACCACACCCGTAAAAACAAAATCAAATTATCCAAATTTTAAATTTTCTCTAGTCTTTATTTACATCATAAAGTTTTTGTCTGACCATTATGTATTGGGTGAGAATTAGCAAATCATAACTATTTATGCGAGTTACATATTTTGAGTTTTGCAAATACCCTTTTAGTAATTATATTTTTTTACTTAAAATGTACTAACATTCAAACAATAATGCTATTACTTCGTATTCTCTGAGTTTAACAAAAAAAGTATTAAAAAAAAAAAAAAAGGAAAAGACATGGTAGGCATATTAAAAATCATATCAATGAGAGTTGGTATGAAGCCATGAATTATGGACAATATGCAAATATTAAATTCACCTCTACCTAAAATTTCGAATTTGGTCCGTCGTAACCTGTGGGCTTGGCGCCAAATTGCATAATATTATAATTATATTATACTCTCTCCGTTTTTTAAAGATAACTATTGACCAACCCAGCACGCAGTCGAATGCACAATTTAAACCATTAATAACTCAAATTGGGTAGAAGTAAAATTCTAAAACTTCGGTATTTAAAAACTACAAGATGAGACGAATCTAACAAGATCTCACTTGGCTATATTTTAACTTGTATATCTATGATAAAATTTCAAATCAAAGTGTTTAGGTGAATAGTGTCAATTTTACCAATGTAGCTATCTTTTCTAAACGGAGGAAGTAATATTCTTTCATATACTCATTTCAAATTATTCCAATTTCCCATTTGTCCATTCTCCTCAAATTCCAAAAGACTTCAACAACTTGGTCCTTTTTTTCGAAAACCGTCTCTTACTCTCTCCTTCTTCCGTTCTTTCTTTTAAAAAAAATAATAATAAAATAAAAATAAAATAAATTACATTAAAATAAAATATTTCAACAAGAGCCCTTCTTTACCTTTTCCTTTGTTTAACTTTACAAGCTGGCCAGTCTAAACTCTAAAGATGAGATACCTCCACTTGTCCAATCACTGTAAATATTATGATACCATTATCTTTTTTTTTTTTTGAAGGAATTTTTTATGAGAGCATTTGATAAATACTTCCTCTGTCCCGTTAAAATTTAAAAAGTGGCCACTTTCTCTTCTGCACAAAATCCAATGCAATCGGTATAAGTAAAAATTATATAAAATATATATTTTAAAACTATACAATTAGACGATTCTAACAAGACCACACTTGACTATTTTTATCTTCTTGTATCAATACAATAAAATTGAGTCAAAGTTAAACAATAAACAGTGTCAAAAGTCAAAATGGACCACTTTTAATGGGACGGAGGGAGTATTTTGTAGTGTTTAGCACTCTTCTACAGTATTTTTTATTTAAATTGTTACATACTTCTATTTCAATTTTAATACAGTTTCAATTTATATTTTAAATCATTAATAATTAAAATTTACTATAAATAAAAACTTTAAAAATTTGATACTTAAAAAAATACTACCTCCGTTTAGAAAAGATAGCTACATTGTTAAAATTGACACTATTCACCTAAACACTTTGATTTGAAGTTTTATCATAGATATACAAGTTAAAATATAGCCAAGTGAGATCTTGTTAGATTCGTCTCATCTTGTACTTTTTAAATACCGAAGTTTTAGAATTTTTACTTCTACCGAATTTGAGTTATTAATGGTCTAAATTGTGCATTGGACTGCGTGCTGAGTTGGTCAGTAGCTATCTTTAAAAAACGGAGGAAGTACTATAATTAATAATGAATATTAACAAAAGACAAACTGTAATAATTACGAAAAAACCAAGGGACAATTAAGAAAAAACCACACTTCAGTAGTGTATTTTTTTTCCCCCTGGTAATTAGGTTTTAGTTCCTGGGTCGATAGGCTTTAGGTTGTTTGGACTTTGGACACTTGGATTAATTTTTTATAATATATCTTTTTTGTTAGAATCAATATGTTTCCTACACTTTATGTATAGAAAGTAATAATTCACTAACTAAACATCACCATATTGCAACTAATAGATAGAGTATATTTGTAGCTATAGGGTTAAAATTGGGATAAATTTAAAGGTTTTCAGACCAAGTGGCCATCTTTTATTTCTTTGCCACTATATTCCATCATCCCATGCTATCTATCTGGTATTCAATTCCAAGGGGAGTTTCTTTATCCACTTTAAAAAAAAAAAATAAAAAAAAAATCATAGAGACCCTAGTATACCAAAATTTTATTTTAGTGCTGGCTGGACTTTTCAAAAAAAAAAAAAAAAAAAAACTCCAATGGAAAGATAGTACTCCCTCCGTCCCATGAAATTTGACCACTATTCATTTTTGGAGTGTCCCACAAAATTTGGCCACTTTCCATTTGAGATAAATTCAAATAATATAAGTTTGATTATAATTTTAATTGTTATCAAATCATATTAAAAGTGTTTACTTTTACTATTCTCCACAAATTCCAATGCACTTTTACTTTTCTACATAAAGTCCCTAGCATTTCTTTAATTCTTAATATTTCAAAATTGGTATAAATAAAAAATTGTATAAAATATATATTATAAAAATACAGGATTAGACGATTCTAACAATATCACACTTGAATATTTTTCTCTAATTGTATCATTACATAATATTAAGTCAAAGTTAAACAATAAACAGTATCAAAATTCATTAGAATCTTAAACACAAAATGCCTATAATACTTTAACTACTAAACCTCACTACCTAAATTATCGTGCCCAAAAGAAAGTGACAACATTTTGCGGGACGGATGGAGTAACTTAAAGCAGAAATAAAAAATACTTGTACTATATGAAAGCATCCCAAGCCTGATGGTTTCCTTATATCCGACGGCCTAGGGTTATCATGTGAGATCACTTTGGAAGCTCCCTCCGTGGACCCCAGCCAATGGATCCATTCGATACTAGTACATGGGATCCAGAGTACAGAGGATTCCTGTATCCACTGTTCTTTTATGTTTATGACAGGTTCTGACTCGATACTCACATTACATAATTTTATCAAGTCATTACTCAATCCGTCTTATATTTATTAGTGGATATTTGTTTATGTGTTTTGTCACATATTATCTGATTATTGAGTTTGCAAAACGCAAATAATCGGTTATCCTATTTGTGTACTAACTTCCAATAATCTATTATCTACGTTTTGAGGGAATGAAAATGCTATTTTCTTGCAGCTCCATTTTGGTGCTGCAAGAAAATTGCGTTTATCATAAAATAGATTTTACTATATTGTTGCCTTTTGAGGTAATGAAAAATACTATAAATCCAAATACTTTTTAATGATTATCTGATTATCCTCTTAAAGTGTCAACTTTAATTTGGATACACAGTTCATTACACTTTTTTAACAGGTAATATCTCAAAATATGTATAAGTAAAAATTATAGTATAAAATACTTCTAAAACTATATGATTAGATAAATCTAACAAGATTTAACTTGAATATTTTTTTCTAATTCTATACTTATACAAAAAATTAATCAAAATTAAATAATAAATAATATAAAAAGTCTAACAGGACAATTATAATTTGACTGAGGTAGTATCACAGTATATAAATTTAGAATTTTCTCTCTTTTCCAAATGTTATACTACTTCGTATTTCCTATTCTGTGGCCTGACTATACCAAAAAATGTTATATTTGCTCTGTTTTTTTTAAAAAAAAAATTGTTTTATTTGTAAATAGACTACTGTTTACATAAATATTTTAATTTAAAATTTTATTATAATTATATAAATTAAAATATAATTAAGTAGTATCTTGGTAGAGTTGATTCGTTTTATAATTTTTAAATTTTTTATTTATATTGATTTTAATTATTAATAACTTAAAATATGCGTGCATTCCGACTCCTTGATTGGTATAGGGTTGGTGAACAGAGCTCCCAGGTTTCATCCCCCGCTTCGGTCCTTATCAGAATTTAAGAGATCCAAGCAGTTTTAGATGTCTGCTCCCTTCACCACGTGCCCCGGGAAGGAAACAAGGTGGCGGACAAACTCGCCAAGCATGATGCCTCGGCCGAATAATTCTTCACCATATGAGTTTTTCCACCCGATTTCATGTGTTGGGAAGTTGCAGCGGATGCGGCAGGGATCGTTTTCCCAGACTGTAGCGCTTGCGCTGCTCTTTCCCCTATTCATCTTGGATTGTAAGCTCTGCTAACTCTTCCACCCCTTTCTCGTTTTTCCTTTTGTTGTTTTGTACTTCCTCTGTTATTTAAAAATTGAAACGGACCCACAGTGTACGCAATCCAATGCATATTTTAATTCATTAATAACTCAAGTTCAGTATAAGTAGAAATTCTAAAAGTTCAATATTTAAAAACTACTCGACGAGACGAATCTAACAAAATCCCACTTGACTATATTTTAACTTGTATAACTATAATAAAACTTTAAGTTAAAGTAAATGTGTGAACAATAACAAATTTCTAAATATTGCAACATTTAAAAAACGGAGGGAGTATTTCTTTCCGGATTTGGGCTTTGGAAAAGAAAAAAAAAAATCATAAAATGTACATTGAATACGTGTACCAGTGTAGGTTAGTACTAGCAATTTCTTTTTTCCTTTTTTTTTTTCTTTTTTTTTTTTAAAAAAAAAAGTACATAGATTACATGTATTTATGTATGGAGTGTTAATGGAGTGAAGCCATAAATACATACAAGTCCAGTACACCTGTCAATAAGCCAGATGGACTGACACTGTCACTGAGGTGGTCGCAAAATGACAAATGGCCATAATTTAAGTGTATTTTAGTAATATTACATTTATGACCTGTCTTAACAAAATAATTCAAAATTTATTTAAAATGATAAATAATAATATTCGTAAATACTCCATCCGTTTATTAAAAGTTGTAACATTTGCATAGTTGCTATTATTCACTGAGTAACTTTGATTCAAATTTTTAACACAGTTATACAAGATAAAATAATCAAGTCGGATCTTGTTAGATTCATCTAATTGTGTAGTCTTAGAATATCAAATTTTTATAATTTTTACTTTTACATAATTTAAGATATTAAGCATTAAAATGAGTATTGAATAACGTGAAACGCATTAATATTACAATTTTTAAAAAAATTTTAAAAAACGGATAAAGTATAGAATACTAGTAGTATTAAGGCATTCATGGATGAAAAAGATACTATTAACATCTTGCGTATGTTTAAACAAAGTAGCTAATGGACAAAAAATATGCTTATGTTTCTAAATAAAATATAGTCAAATCAATTCTATCTTCCCACTTTATTATTAAGTGTTCGATTTTACACCCAATCTCCAATTCCTTCCCATTTTCTTTTTGTAATTTGCCGCTTCCACTTAAAAAGAATGTTTAGTATTTGAGTTTGAATGGAATATAAGAAAAATGAAGCAAAATTATAGATATTTGATTTTTTTTAGCGTAGATTATAGATATTTTATGAAAAAAAAGGTAAAAACGTCCTTTATCTTTCCAAAAATTTCAAATCCGTCCTTTTTCTATTTTATTATCGATTTAGTCCGCTACAAATGCTAATTATGTTCAAATTAGTCCTTTTTTCACTAATTATATTCTAATTGCTGACGTGGCAAGGGTTTTAATTTAAACCTGACACGTGTGCATAATATTAGTCCTTTTTCTTTTATCTTTTGCCAATTCAGTCATAAACTTTTATTTTGTTCTATTTAGTCATCTACCCCAATCACTCATTTTTATATTAGTTGGCCTCAAACCTTTCAAATTATTTCATTTTAGGCCCAGAACCTTAAATTTTTTATTATTACTAATCCATTTATCAAATAAATGCACAACATACTTCCATAAATAAAATTAAACACCAAACCTCATATATTGGGTTCGACGGCTTTGTTATCGGGTTTTTCAAGTATCGGAATTTTACGGACTCTCTCTAATAACCACTCGACCGCAAACCGATTGTTCATTGGTTTTGGTTTCCTTCAATAACAATCAACAGAATCTTACTTTGCGTCCTACCTTAGGATGTAGCAATATTTAAAAGTAAATGATTTAACTTGAATTTTTGGAAGGTTATGGATACAGGAAGCCTTGGTTTTATTGAAAAATATTAATATTATTAAAAATATTAAAAAAAATAGCCTGAATTTTATTGTCCACAAAGTATGATTGTGCTGATTGTTGCTGAAGGAAACCAGAACCAATGAACCATCGTTACGGTCGGGTGGTTAGAGTGAGTCCGTAAAATTCGGAACTTCAAAGACCCGGTAACAAGGCGGTCAAACCCAATGTATGAGGTTTGGTATTTAATTTTATTTACGGAAGTATGTTGGGCATTTATTTCATAAATGTATTAGTAATAATAAAAAATTTAAGGTTCTGGGCCTAAAATAAAATAATTTGAAAGGTTTGAGGCCAATTAATATAAAAATGATTGATTTGGGTAGAGGACTAAATAGAACAAAATAAAAGTTTAGGACTGAATTGGCAAAAGATAAAAGAAAAAGGATTAATATTATGCACACGTGTCAGGTTTAAATTAAAACCCTTGCCACGTCAACAATTAGAATATAATTAGTGAAAAAAGGACTGATTTGAACATAATTAGCATTTGTAGCGGACTAAATCGGTAATAAAATAGAAAAATGACGGATTTGAAATTTTTGGAAAGATAAAGGACGTTTTTTACCTTTTTTTCGATATTTTATTAATAAATTAAGGAGAAAATGAGATACTTTTTAGCAATGACGGAAAACTATTACTCCATAGATAAAAATAATACTCCCTCCTTCCCGGATAACATGTCATGTTTGACTTTTTCACACTATTCATTGTTCAATTTTGACTTATTATTGTAAGTATATATTTGGAAATCGTATGATCATGTAGTTTTATAGTAGTATATATTTTACATAATTTTTCATTGCATATATTTTGAGATATTAACGATTGAAAAAATGCATTGGATTGTGTACAGAAGTCAAACAAGATAAGTTAAATTAGACAGATGGAGTAATTAAAAAAATGTACGGGATACGTCAAGGTACGACACTAATATAAAATTGAAAATTGAGAAATAATTATATTTCCTTTTTGTCAAGTCGATATGAGTGAATCGTGTGACTTGAGTTCCAACACACCTTTACCGATACATATGTATCAATATTTAAAAAAAAAAATTCGATATGAGAGAAATGATGGTGAGAAAAAATTTATAAAAGGAGAGGAGGAATATTGGTCGAGTGATTGAATTTTAATATTTCCTATATCAATCAGTATCCTATGAATGATCATTGATACAGTATTGTGTTATGTAAATAATAAAGAGAAAATATTTATAGTAAATATTTAAAAATTGTGCGTAAAAATTCAGAAACCCCATATTGTTTTTCTTTAATTTAGAATGGGACATAAATGGCATGAATTCATATAGTAGCTAGGGCTGTAAATAGAACAAACAGTTCGTGAGCTGAGCTCGTTTCGACATGTGTTCGTTCGTTAACAGCTCGTTCGGTAAGTTAAACGAACCGAGCTCAAACACATAATTTGGTTTGTGTGTTCGTTCGTTAAGTTCGCGAACAGTTCGGAATTCTTTTCTAATGGGATATATATTATAAAAATAAAAATTTTATCTAGTTGTTTTTTCCATTTTCCATTTTTATTAATTTCACATTTCTCACATAAATTATATTACAATATACATTACATTTTCATACCTAATTTAATTCTAAAATAAATAAATTTATTAATAAAATAAATGGTTCGTTAACTTAGCTCGACTAGGCTCGTGTTCGTTCGTTATTAGCTCGTTCGTAAGGTTAAACGAACCGAGCTCAAACATGAAAATTGGCTCGTTAAGATTCTTGGCTCGGTTCGTGTTCGTTCGTTAAGCTTAACGAACAGAGCTCAAAAACTTGAAGCTCAGTTCGGTTCGGCTCGTTTACAGCTCTAATAGTAGCCGGTATCCATCCAATATTAGTGCCGACAAGTAGGGGTGGGCAAAATATTCGAACCGATTCGTTGAACCGCTGAATCGAACCGAAATCGAACCGAATTTCCGGTTAACCGGGGACCCCGGAGCAAATACAAATATCATATTCCAGTATTCGTCCGGTTCAAATACAAATACAAATACTTTAATTTTTTTCCCCGATTAACCGAACCGAACCGAATAATTTATATTATTTCAAAAGTTATATATATTGTAAATATTATAGACATTTGATGGTATAAAATTATATATAGATAATAGTATATCATTATTCATTTAATTATTAAGTATACAATAAAATAAATATAAAAAACTAAAGAGCTAATTATAAAAATATATCATCATAATAAGCATATATTTTTCTTTCAGAATACGCTGTTATTGAAATATACATCTACACTAAGATTTGTTACATATACTAACATATTTTGATAATATGGAAAAGAAGCACTGGATTCCATATGTATATATATATGTATATATATATATAATTTTTCTGTAGTGTAATAACCTTGTCCGACCCTCTTAAATTGTATAATCAAGTTTTTATTTCTTAAATCTTTGAGTTTCGTAGATTTTATTCGAACCGAATCGTTTAACCGCTGAATCGAATCGAAACCGAAACCCCGGTTAACCGAGGACTCCGGTTACAAATACAAATACTGAAATGAAATATTTGCCCGGTTCAAATACAAATACAAATACCTGAAAAATTCCGGTTAACCGAACCGTGCCCACCCCTACCGACAAGTATTACTCATCGTAGTAGGAGACCCTAAAATCTTGTAGCTGGCCTGTGTGGGATATTCCAGACCTAATTAAGACCACCCCAATTAATTCTGATCTGTAATTTAATAGTCCCATGAAATTTGGTCATTATTTTTTTTTGGAATGTCCCACGAAATTTGGCCGCTTTCAATTTTTAGATAAATTAAAATAATATAAGTTTGATTAGAGTTTTAGTTATTATCAAATCACATTAAAAATGTTCACTTTTACTATTCTGCACAAATTTCAATGCACTTTTTTGCTTTTCTACACAAAGTCCTTAGCATTTCTTTAATTCTTAATATTTCAAAATTGGTACAAATAAAAATTATATAAAATATATATTATGAAACTACACGATTAGACGATTCTAACAAGATCACACTTGAATATTTTTATCTAATTGTATCATTACATAATATTAAGTCAAAGTTAAACAATAAACAGTATAAAAATTCATTAGTATCTTAAACACTAAATGCCTACATCACTTTAACTACTAAACACCACTACCTAAATTACCGTATCCAAAAAAAGTGGCCACATTTCGCGGGACGGAGGTAGTAAGGAGTAAGGACCTACTCGATCTACTATTTTTCTGAGATGGTCTGGTCTATCTTCTTCAATCATTGTTAATTTTAAATCCTTACTACCCCTCTCCAATGTATCTAGGGTCCGTTCTGCATGCAGAGCTGTAGCTGTGAACTGAAACTGGAGTTGGAGCTGGAGCTGGAGTTGGAGTTGGAGCTGGAGTAGCTTATTTTTAACACTACAAAAAGTATCTTCTAAAAAGAAGTTTTCAAAAGCGTGTAAAGAATAGAGCTTTTATTTTAAAATAAAAGATAAAGCTACCAAAAACTCTAAAAAACTGCATGCAAGACAGCCCATAGTCTCTATTAATTGAAAAAGAACAAACCACGAGAATTAATTTGCATGCACACGGACACAGCAAACACAAAATAATATTCCTATGTACTGTATTAAATTTCACTTCTTCACAAATAATATCCAATCTCGATAGATTATTATTTTACTTTCTCACATAAATATCTTGTATCAAAGTCACCAATAGTATCGGCCTACTATACCTCCTGATTTTTAATATAATTAAAAATGAAACAAAGAAATAAATAACCACCACAGGATGGAAAATTAATTTACAATCATTTTATTTTTAATATATACGATGATACTTTCTTACATGATTTGTAGAGATGATCAGATATATACACATATATTTATAATAATATTTAATCGTTTATCTATTGTCCTTTCCAGTAGTTGGATTTCTGTAAGACGATTGGCCCTTTCCCTTGCCTCATTCATTTATTTCTTCTACTATTATTATTATCACCACTTGTTTTCTTCTTTCTCTCTAACTGATGATGATATTTAATATATTGTGTGAGCCACTCCCAACGGATAATGCATGTATATCCTCTTAAAATTAATTATTACTACATTCTTTGTTCCCGAATACATATAGCATATATATATAATACCATTAAGATAATCTATTAAAAAATTAAAAATAACATATTTAGTTTTAATTAATTAATTAATTAATCAAAAACATAAATAAAAAAATATTTATATTGCTGTAACCATTTTGTATAAATCAAAATGTCGTTTGATATCATTTATTAGAGTTATTATATATATTAGACCTTTTATCAAAAAGATTTTTTCTTTTTTCATGGGACACAGATAGAGTTGTCAAAATGGGCTTGGCCCGTTGGGCCAGCCCGCCCCCGCCTCCCAAAAGGGTGGGTTGGGCTGAAAAAATAAAGGCCCGTTTGAAAGCGGGCCTAAATGGGCTAGCCCGCTTGAACCCGCCGTCGCTTGGGCTGGCCCGCGGCGGGTGCGGGCCAGCCCGCGGGCTAAGCCAAAATTTTAATTTACTTAATTTTTTGTTAAATTTGTTATAAAAATCTAAATAACATATGTATTTGTAACAATATTGATTAGTTGAATATTATTTGAATTCATATATTTTAATTTGATATTAGTTAATATAATTCAATTTATAATTTTTTTTAAGTATAAATTGAATTATATTAACTAAATTAAATTAGAATAATTTTAAAGCTCACTTTATATGACATGAGCTACTTAACATTATTTTTTCAACTAATTTTTTTCAAAAAGAATACTATACAAAATTAAACTAAATCATTTTAAATTTTATAAAAAAATATTATTTAATTAAAAATTAGTTAATGTATTTAATTTTGGATAAATAACAATATTATACAATTTATTATATAATTAAAATTTAATTTATTAATTAAATAAAAAACCGCGGGCTAGCCCGCCTGGCCCGCAACCCGCCGGTGGGTTGGTCTGGGCCGAGGTTATTTTAGCCCGCCCCGCCGTGGGCCCAGCCCGCCTAAGCCCGCAAAATGGTGGGCTGGAGTGGGTTTGGCCCGTGTCGCCCCGCCAGCCCGTCTTGACACCTCTAGACACAGAGGGCATGGAGGTTATATATTTCTTTTGTTTTCTTCAACATTAACACTCTAATATTGAGAAGAAGAAAAAAAGCTGATGACAGTTCACACAAATTATAAAGAAAATGTTTTTTTAATTTGTCATGGAGACAAGGGGATTAGGAATATATATATATATATATATATATATAATTCCTCCGTTCTCATTTAAGTGTTCCCTTTGCATAGTAGTAACTATTCATTGAGTAACTTTGATTTTATTTTTTCACCTAGTTCTATGAGATAAAATATAGTCAAGTGAGATCTTGTTAGATTCGTCTAATCACGTAGTTTTAGAATATCAAATTTTTATAATTTTTACTTATATACAATTTGAGTTATAAATATTTTAAAATGTGTCTTGGATTGCGTGAAATGCAGAAGTGGAGCACTTATATGAGAACAGAGGAAGTATATATATTCAGCATCCTATCTCAATCTTATTGTCATCCCTACATAAATACTTAATTCACATGACAGACATATGGGTACAATGATGCCATTACCTTTCATATACATTGTATGTAGTTCAGATAATATCATACATATAATTTGTCATTAGATGATAAATTAGAAGCTACTTGGAGATAAACAAAATAAATATTACCATCCCTCGTTTAATTTCTACACACAATCTAATACACATTTTCAATCGTTAATATTTAAAAATATGTACAATAAAAAATTATGTAAAATATATATTCTAAAATTACATAATTACGATGATCTAACAAGACACAATTCGACTATTTTTCTCAAATATATACTTGGAATGATATTGAGTCAAAATTAAATAATAAACAGTGCCAAAGTCAAATAAGACAAGTATACTGCTCGAACGAATGGATTATATAGTATATATATGTAGGGGATGTTTGGGAGTCAACGGATCCGCTAGCAGATAGCAGATTCGGAGAGAGAATTGTGAGACGATATACTGATTGAATCCGCTATATGCTCCTAAATATGCCGGCTTCCAAACACCTCCGTAGTGCCATTTCCATATATAAGGCCAACATGGATGTATAAAAACTAGTATATGTATAGAGGCAGAAATTTGAAGTCAATAATGGAGCCCTCAACTTGATGGGGGTAATGCTGCAGGTGAAAACATACTTAACGACGATGGATATTAAATGGAATTGTCCACCCATCGTGCCACCCTCTCTCTACATGGATATATATATATATATATATATATATATAATACTAGTTGTAGTATATAAGATAGATTGATGATAATTAATTATAAATACAGTGAAAATAGTATTGTATTAATTAAATTGTTGGTGTATCATTGTATGTATGCCACATTGTTTTGTCCAAATTTGATGGTGACAATACAAGAATTCTTTACAGCAACCAATATAAATAAATACTTCATAGTATTTAATTTATATATATGCATAAAATAGAACTACTAGTTTCCGTTCAATGTTATTCACCATTTTTTTTTCCTTTTTCACCCAATGTAAAATGTACATTTGATTATTAATATTTTTAAATTGTATATAAGTAAAAATTATATATTAAAAGAATTGATATTCAATGATTAGACGAATATAATAATTAAGATCTCATTTGACAACATGATTAGATTAAAAATTACTCAATAAACTATGTTAGTAAGTATGCAAAAATTTCAAATAATGAAGATGGAATTAGTAGTACTAGTAAATTACTGAGTACTTTATTAATAATGTATTTTTGTCGCATGTGGTGTGTATATATATATATATATATATATATGAGGGTGAGAGAGTGCATTGAAGATTATGAACAAGTTGGCATATTGCTTTTATGTCAACATGACCATTTGTTGTTTGTCCACTCCACTCCATGGGAGAGCGTAGAGCTAGGTTGTGTAAGAAAAGTTTATTCTTTTTCTCTTCGCTTTAATTTTGAGATAAATACTTCTACTATATACTACTACCTCCCTTCTTTTTTTATTTTAAACTTTTGTCACTGTTCATTGAGTAGTTTTGACTCAATTTTTTAATACAATTATAGTATAAGATAAAATATAGTAAAGTGAGATCTTGTTGGATTCGTATAATCGCATAGATTTAGAATTTCAAATTTTCATAATTTTTACTTGTATTGAATTTGAGTTATTACGGATTAAAAATATTCATTGGATTGCGTGAAATGTAGGTATGTTTGCATTTATTTAGGGGTTGTGAAGGGTGACCACGTGACTGTCACAATGAAAGCAGGAATCGTACACCAGATAATGAATACGAACACTAGTACATCCGAATTATACTACTCTATACTAGGACTGGCCTATGTACTTTATACTGTGTAATAATAGTACGTAGTATGAAGTTATGAACTACTCCATACAGTGAGTTGAAAAAGGAAAAAGGAAAAAACTTTAGTAAGTACGGTACGAAGTTAGGAAGGTAAAATTAAATAGAGAGTGAAAAATAATTTGAAGGGGAGGTAGGGCGACAGTCACGTACTGGTTACTTATTAGTATATCCTGGGTCATGAATGGGCCAACAATTTTTTAGATATTTCTTTCTTTTTTTTTTCCTAATGATTTTATATATGAGAGGAAAGACCGGTGGAGTTCATGTCACACAAATTATAGAGGAATATAAGAAGAGGAATGGAGGCCGGGTGGGGAAACGAACCTTGGGAGTCGGGGACGTAACCACTAGGGTAAGTCTTCATCCCATTTTTGAGATAAAAATTAAATCTTTAAATAGTTAAAATACTACCTTCGTTTTCAAAAAAAATTAACATTCTTTGTTTTCACGCAATCCAATATATATTTTTAAAAAGTAATACCTCAAATTTTATAAAATAAAAAACTTATAAAACTACATGATTAGACCAATCTAATAAGATTTCACTTGACTATTTTTTATTTTATATAACTGCATAAAAATCAAATCAAAATTACTCAATAATAATACTCCCTCCGTCCCACAATAATGTTTCCATTTGACTTTTTGATACTGTTTATTGTTCAACTTTGACTCGATATTATTGTACTTATATATTTGAAAAAAAATAGTCGAGTTCGGTCTTGTTAGATTCGTCTAATCGTATAGTTTTAGAATATATATTTTACATAATTTCTACTTGTATATATTTTGAGATATTAACAATTTAAAAAGTACATTGGATTGTGTGCAGAAATGAAATAGGAACATTATTGCGGGAGTATTTACTATTGCAAATATTGGAATTTTTTTAAAAAAAGGGACGAAGTATAAAATAAAAATTGAATAACTCCAACCCAAAAATTTGATATGACCCGGACTGAAGCACCAAACCTAACCATTTGCCAATTGGTCATACAGTAGCCCCTAAATTGTGAACGTCCTTTTATTTATTTATTTATTTATTTAGTAGTAGTAGTACGAAGTACTATTATTTAATTTTAAGTGGACCATGCTTCTTCATCAAGTTGCCAATTGGCTATCCAGCTGGTTCACTTTTTCACTTTTGCTTTTTCTCTCTCTCACTCTTTTTTTTTCGTTTTTTTGGTTTAATTTTTTATTTTCTACTTTGAGGCGCAGATGATCATTTCAGAATTTGAAACCCAAATAAGTACATACTCATATCTTTAGAATTTTAATGTGCGAGGAGAGTATCCGGTAACAGAGGCTACCCATTTAAAAAATATATCTTTGGAAAATATACTCCACTTATTTGTTTCCTCTACAAACTAAAAGTAGTAGTAGTATAGTAAATTAAATTTAGATGCATGCACACGTGTAGTTCGTTGATAGTATACTTATTAAAAATTGGAAAATGGAGAGAATAGTCGGTAAGGTTGATTAATGTGCATGTGCAAGATTAAACCCAATTAACCCTACCTTAAATATTTGATGATATATATATCATATTATCAAATTAAACATTATAGTAGTAATATATATGTGAGATTTTTATATGATAAAACCGCGTATATATATATATATATATATAATTATATACATGTGGACAGTCGACACCCATAGGTTGTGGTTGTGGTTGAAGAGTTAGCTAGATGGTCAATTTAACGGAACCTGGAATGCATGCAAATTGCCAGTGATCAATTTATTAATCTATAATAGAAGTAGTATTATATATATAAAAATGAAATAATAATACAAACATTCAAATAACGCTTGCATTGCATCAGTGCGCATGCCAAGTAAAGTAATTAATGATATTTGATCCAATTAATTTCAAGAAATGTCAACATTTCCCTCTAGATATACTATTATATGCCTGTCGATAAATTAAATAGATAATCATTTAAAGTTACTAATAGGTATAGTATACTTATGGCTCAATTATATAGTATATTTAATAAGTTTGACATCTTGTAAAATCCATCCATGTTGTAGACGTAGAGATGGTTATATTTCTCCAAGATTGTGGAGTTTCCCTTTGAAGAATTCTTACAATCTCTGCATGCTCTACCTTCAATATATTCCCAAAGCGGCGTTAATGGAAGAATCGACTGATCTTTCAAACACTCATTTATGTGTTAGGAAAGAAATTAAAAGACTAGTTTATGTTTATCTATGTTTTTTGTAATATAATGTTACGTTGAAGCTCATCTGATCTGCTTGCTATGTTTGGTTTGGTCCCAACTCGATCGGGTTTCCAAGATTTTTTTATGATGCTAATGTTGAACCATTATAAATGAATTATGTGTGGTTTTGTCTTTCAGGCCCACTTTCTCATTAATTCAATTTTTTTTTTTTTAAATTTTTTTTAATATGATTGCTAGTTCGACAATCTTACATGGTGAACTGTAAATAGTTCATGTCAATACTATAATAAAAACAATACAAAACAAACACAGAGTTATACTAGTAGACAGTATTATTTTATAGCCAATTGCTAAATTACTGATAGGTAAGCTTTTGATTTTAAATACTCTGTAAGTTTTATAATTATAAATTAATCACAATATTAAAAATCTCAATGAAGTTTTGAATATATATGATGAGGGTGGCTCATGAGTGCATCTGAAAATTTTGTGCTCAATTAATAAATTTCACAGATACTGTTTTCGTTGGAAATTGTTTTGCTTTCCCTAATTACTATGTAATCTAGCCAGGAAATATCAAACGTACATTTTTAGTATCCTCAAGGGTTAACCAAACCATTTTTCATCAATTTTCATTGCTTTCTTTCTTTTTTCTTTCTTTCTTTTTTTTTTTTTAAAAAAAAGCTATTTTATATGGTTCTTGATTAATGATGCCAATGTTTTTGTTTTTGGGATAGTAACTCACACAACCAAATGTCCAAAACCAAGCAGAGAATTTTCTGTCAATGGTTTCCATGTTGCTCAAGTTGTTTGTGCGTGCTTTTTTTTTTCTTGTTTTTTTTTTCATCACATATGTGGAGAAGATTCGATGTAATGAGAAGCAGATTCATGAAATGTTTGAGAGGTTCAAATACACGAATGAAATGTAGAGCGAAAAAATGAAATAAATGACTAACAAAACATTCAAAATTAATACTAGTACCGTGTGCTTCGTATAAATCTATGGGCTTGTGTGTCTTGAAACCTGGTGGTCAAAGATTGGATTGAGGGAAAAGTCACGTCCAGTCACAGTATATAGGAAATCTCTGGAAGGTTCCAGAAGTATACTCTCTTCTCAAATGCTGCTCATAGTCTCTTAGTATGACCGAATGAAATATCCGATCCAACAACATATTGTGCGGCCATGCACCAGGACAACTCTCGAGTTTCTCATGGCTATTATAGTATCAAGTAAAAATTAATACTAATACATTATACAGTATCTAACTAAGTAATCTGCGGCCACGAGGTTCACACATATCTCAAAATACACCACCAACAAAACTTGTAATTTCTGCAACCAAAAAAAAAAAAGAAAAAAGCTCTGGACAGATAGGATCTGTTTGCATCCTTTAGAATGTGAGTTATATGAATTTTGAATCTGTGAACATGTGATTGAAATCTTTGTAAATACTAGTAATATACTATGTCATGTTCATTTGTTTGTGCCTTCAATCCTGGCAGAGCTTTAAACAAGAAGCTTAGTGATTTTGAACATCCTGTTACTGCTACTTTTTTTTTGGCTTTCTATATATTCATGAATCAGGATTCGACTTCAAATTGAACAATTGTTTCTTTCTGTTGATTTCGAAACCCCACAAATCTCCCTTCAGAAGCTCATCAGAACTACATGAAGTAAAACAGGTTCCTAAGTACAACTCAAAAACGAACATACAAATAATTAAGAAGCTTCTTCCTCACATCTAAAACTCGAGGAGATGGGTCATTGGTCATTTCTCCCAGTTAAAGAAAAAATAAAATAAATCAAGTAAATTGACCAAGTTAGTATGAAAGAATACAACAGAAAGACGCCTATATAAGATGAGTTTGTGTTTTCCAATGGAACGGTGTCCGATATATGGACACTCTACACCAAAGTATTGGATAAATCCACTGCCTACACTCCTCAGTGGCTCCATTTCATGCACTGGTACTGCATTCATATTGCCTGGTCCAAGTCTACACTCCTCAGTGGCTCCATTTCATGCACTGGTACTGCATTCATATTGCCTGGTCCAAGTCCAAATCCAAGAGCAGATCACTCCATAAGAAATTCTCATCCTCTAGCCTCCCGGGCATCAAGAAATCAAAGCCATCTCCATATCCAGGACGTTCTTGTTCTCCTGCAGTAAGATTATTCAGCCATTCTGTGTCTGGGTTCTTCCAGTGAGATGATGCATCAGGGAAGTCGACACTGCAGTTGACATCCTGTTGTGCTATGGAGGGAGGGCATGAAGCGTTGTTCTGAGAAGAATCTAATGCCCCAAGGAGCTCTTCCACATCAAACATCTCCACGGGTGGGAAATTGTTGGTGAACTGATGCACACCAAAGTTATCTGTATAAGGCTTGTTTGAGAAATCGGAGTTTGAATATTGTCCCTTGGCTTCCTCCATTGTAATTTCTTCCATCAATCTCTCCCTCGGACTTACATCAAGTGATTCCTCTTTAATTGTGCTCATCGGAGTGCTTACTTCATGAACTGCAGAATGATCATTGCTGGTGGCGATATGCATCCTTCCCTGATCTTGTTCAGTTTTTATCTTTGGAACCTCCGCTGGGGTACTAAAATCAACATGGCAAACCTCAGATATGCCAGAACTCGTTGACTCAGTCGCAGACACAGCAGGCTGTGAAGAATCTTCAATATGCTTGTCGGATGGAACACGGTTGGGGAAATTGAGCCGTGCAGGTTCTCCATACATTGCCCTAGCCGCTTCATCATAAGCTTGAGCAGCTTCAATTGCACTACCAAATGTGCCCAACCACAGCCTGCTTCCCCTGTGTGGCTCCCGAATCTCTGCCACCCATTTACCCCATGTCCTCTGCCTAACACCTCTATAATCGCAGAGAACATTCTCAGGACCTCCTTTTCCTTTCATACATCCCTTTTTTGATCCCTTGGCGGGAGCTTTACGCATTGGCTTGTCGCTGTTTTCGAGCGATTGTAGCTTCACATTGTATTCCTTCCACATTGCAAGCGTCTCTGCAACACTTTTATTTCCACTCTTCCGACTTCGTGATTTCCTTTTTCTTGTGTGATCAATGGGTTGAGATGCCACATTAGAATCTTGATCCATCATTGCCATATTTATGCCTATCTGCAGAAACATAAACAAGATCTCACATTACCAACCACCATCTCAACTTCAGTTGCTCAAAGCTATAGCTAAAAAATATATAAGCGGAGAATGTTCTTATGGAGCGGGTACAGCTAAATTAATATCCTAACGAAGTTGTATCCTTTTATAAACCACAAAACCTTCTGAAACCCATTATGCTAAGGAAGTGATTGTTTTTTCCTTAATCGCCAAGAAAAGACCACTAATTCCAAAAAAGAAAGAAAAGGGAAAACTCGGAAGAAACAATTATTCAACTCCAAATTGGAACCTTTATCTTCGATAATTCAACCAATACCACTTCAACAAAATCCGTATTATTTCCCAAAAAAAAAACAAAATCCGTATTAAAAGAAGACTAGAACCACCAAATTTGATATGCGCACCAGAAAATATAAATAAAAACAAAGAAATTACACAAATATCATAAAAAATTCTCGAACCAAAATTTGCATCGACCTACCTTCCCACAATCTCGGATGGAAGCACGATTTTCCAGAAATCGACTGCGGTTTTCACCCAAAATCTCAGCTGTGTGTTCCTTCAAACGTATAGAAACGCCTCGATTCAGAAATTTGCTTGCGTGTTGAATTCAACTGACGAATTTAGAGTCTTTAGTAGCTAGGGTTACTTTCTGAGCAAGATTGAACTGTGAACTGTGAATTTGTTAAATGTGTGAAATGACTAGAGAAATCTCGTTTGTAGAGCGCGAGAGAGATATTTATATCCTTCTCTAGATAATTCCGGCTCAACGTCCAGATTTTTCTGTTAGGTTTGATGGTTGACGTGGCACGACGTGCACCGAGATTTCAGCACGTGTCACGAGAAGCTTCCCGAACCACACATCTTTATAGATGGATAGAGTATTTATTAGCTGCGACTCCGCACACGGTATTTTGCTTGGGAGGTAAGCAATAGTTCCCTCTGTATCACTTTGCTTTTTTGCACTATAACCCAACTTGTATGGTCAAATTTCAGTCTGCCCTCTTATTATCACTTTATTATGCTCGTGTATCATTTCCGGGTTATTTCCATCTGGCCCTCTTAATTTAATCAATTTTCGATATGAGGAATAAAGGTGAAGTATCAAATCGATCAAGTTGAAAAATATCCATCTTAATAATTCATCAAACAAAACTAGCAAACTTGCACTTTATGGTAAAATTTTATGTTCTCACAATATATAATTTATAAAAAAAAATCCAGGTGTACTCAAAATTAAAATAATAAAGTACATTTAATCAAAATTAACTACATCTTAAATAATCAATTCTAAACTAGCGTTTGTTTAGCCAAAAAAAAGATAAATTCTAAACTAGCGTTTACACACGCGCGCCGCATGCCCCCATTAAAATGGTACAGTCGCATATGAAATTTACTACTGTAAAAATATCGATTAGTTTTATACCGAAAGAAAATTAAACATTTTCAATCATATTTATAATGGTAACTATTGTTATCTTCCGGTGAGAATTACACTCTGGTTTCAATGGCTAGTTGGGATAAGTTTTAGGACCCAACTTCAATCACCACCAATAACATACTCCCTCTCTCCCATTTAAGTTGTTTTGTTTCATTTCTGCACTTTTTCTATCATTAATATCTCAAAATATATACAATAAAAAATTATGTAAAATATATGTTCCAAAACTACATGATTATATGATTCTAACAAGACCCAACTCGATTATTTTTTTTCAAACATAAATTTGGAATAAATTGAATCAAAGATAAACAATGAACCGTGTCAAAAAGTCTTACCGGATGAGTATTTTTTATGTTTTAACTAAAAAACTTACTATTTAAAGTTTCTCTCTCTCCGAGAAAAGACGGAATTTGATTCTATAAATAGAAACTTCATGTATAACTTCTTATCTTGTAGAAGAAGTACATAGTAGTACTTTGTACTCCCTCCGTCCCACGAATTGTGGCTCGTATTCCTCTTTTGGCTGTCCCACGAATTGGGGCCACTTTTCATTTTTAGATAAATTTAATTAATATAAATATATTCAGCACAACTCCCAATACACTTTTATTTTTCTACACAAAGTCCCTTGCATTTCTTTAATTCTTCATATTTTAAAATTTGTACAAATAAAAATTATATATTATAAATCTAGACGTCTATACGATTCTAATAAGACCACACTTGAATATTTTTCTCTAATTAAATCATTATAATAATATTTTGTCAAAGTTAAACAATAACAAAAAGTCAAAATTCATTAAAATTTAAACACAAATACCCATATTACTTTAACCACTAAACCTTATCACACCACATCACATAAATTACCGTGCCCAAAAAAAACGAGCCACAATTCGCGGACGGAGGGAGTACTTAAATCATTAAGAATTCACCCCCATACTACTAAAGGAGAATGTCCATGCAAGTCATCCAAAGCTGAATGAGTGCATGCGAGCCACGTGTCGGTTTTCAATAAGTGGCAAGTGGACAGGTGTAATTCGTATGCACATACGTGGGGTGCAGCCGTGCACAGACGGCATCGATGACGTTGTTCATAATCATAGAAGTGTGTGTTTGACCTTAGAATCTTTCGAAAGTCGCATGTGCTGACGTAATTTGAAATTGTTTTTGTTAATTATTGTCCTGAAAGATTGAAGGGGTAACTGGTGTCTGGTAAGAGCCATTTAGAAAATCTGGCTCTCCATTGTCCAAATCCAACATTCAATGCTGTGCAGTGGCTCTTGCCCTTCTCCAAGGGTTTGGTATAAATTCACTGGGCCCCTTGTTTTTTCTTTGGGCTTTCCCAATTTTTGATAATGGGCCTATCAAAATTGCGTAAGATGTTTAATAGGAAAAAAACTCCCTTTAATCCTAAGTGTTTTCGATTCCTAATATGGGACTGGTTCGGCAATGATTGGAAAAAACCTGGTTCATGGATGGATTTGGCTATGATTAGGGTAGTTATGGGATGGATTCGTCTAATTCGATATTTGTGGTACTGTTTTGGAAATTTTTTTAAATTATGGGGGTTATTTTTTCATGTTTAATATAAGCCCAAACGTAATGGAAATTTTCTCAAGCAACAAAACATTTTCAAATTTACAATTCCCAAAAGTGATTTATTTAGATAATGGATTGATTCATGTGTTAAAATATTTATCAAGTAATGTATATGTTTGGACGATATTCCGTTGTTCTTTTTGTTAGGAGGGAGTAATTTTTTTAATGAGTTAATTGTAAGTAAAGAATGTTTTTCCACTTACTTGTTAGAGACACACAGTAGTGAAGAGAATGGTAAATTCTGGCTGGAGTCATTTGGTAGAAATGAATGTCTGGTAATTGGTATTGTATGTGTTTCAGTCATGTTTAGTTACTATGTTGGTGTAAAGGGAAAACTTTTAACAATTAAATTGAACTTTGTTTTGCTTTACATTGAATCTTTTGATTAAATTATAGAAAATGTATGTATAGTTGTGAACTTGTGACATCCACAAATTGTATTACAAAAAAGTTGAATTAAACCCTTACATAGATTGATCGAAATTCTGATGATCCTGTGCTTAGCTTCAAAATGGTCTTTTGTAGTACTTATTTTTCAAGTTTACTGTTAAGATCATGTTTTTTAGGGATAATTACAGCTGCTCTATATTTAAGTATTTGTACTGAACTGCAGTATATTCATATTGGTTTTCAATGGTGGGTTGGTTTTAGTATCTTGCCTGGGTGGATGTACATTCCATGATGCTATATTTGCTATGGGCTCTTCATTTATTTCTCTTTCTTCCATCACTTAATTCATACTCTCTGAATGAGTGAATTAAGAATCCAAAAAAAAAAATATCAAAATTGAAGAAAGAGGATTAGAAATTCTGTAAACAATTCATTCAATGACTTCAAAGCGGTACAGTACAACTACAATCAAGGAAGAACTTGTGGTCAACAAGTGTTTCCTAGCTCGACATGTTCCTGTATCGTGTTTGTTTTAGATTCTGTATTGAAACATAGTGAAACCCAAAAGCAGTGTGCAATTTGGGGATACAAGAATAGATCTTGAAAACTATGACCAGAAAATACTTTAAGCCCTTCTTCAAGGATATGCTAAACTGCCGGAATGCATATTTTAATTCAGTCAACACAGGGGAAGATCTGCAGGAGGAGTCTGCAAGGTTTGCAGTTCGCCAACACCATTTTCAACCAAGAATGCCATCGCTAAACCCCAGGTGATGTGTGCATCCAAATGACAGTGCATCAACCAGACTCCTGTTTGTGGTTAAACCTTTACTATGATCAGTATTGGTTTCCATGAAGTATAAACGAAAATGTAAAAGATTTGGGTTTTTTTTGTTTTGGTTACAAACCTGGATTATCAGCAACAAATCGTATGACCGACCATCCACCTACTGGCACACTTGCTGTGTTTCGGAGAGGAGGATCGATGAGGTTGAATTTTGCTGTATCTCTGCTTGGATTGAAATTTCCAAAGCCCTGTGCGAGTATATAGAAGTCGTAGCCATGGAGATGGATAGGGTGGTTCTCAGCTGTGAAGACACTGGTTCCCTGCAACACCACCTGCACTGTTTCCCCATATTTCACTGGGTACAATTTGGTCCCCCGAACAGGTTGCCACAGCGACCGGCTGACATTTCCGGTGTAATCGAATTTCACCGGTGGATTTGCTGGGAAATCCCTTGAGAAAACTCCAGGGACACTTTGTTGGTGTGCTTGAAGCAAGGAGTAAGTGGATGGGAGCACAAACGACACATTGTTCATGCTGGCTGTGAATCGAGTCCCATTCGGTCCCTGGCAGGTGGTGCGGCTGGCGCCAGGAGGGCATCTGTTGAGCCCGAGTCCAACAGTGAACAGCAGATTATGATCCACATTAGTGGGCACCGCCACTTTTCTTGGACTTCTGAAGCTTGCTGTGAAGGCGGTTGCAGTTGCAGTGTCGTTAAACGCTGGCATTGTAGCCATAACCGGCTTGATTTTTGTACCTCTGGCAGATTCGTATTTGAGGATGGCTGTGGTTGTGGTGTTATCGAATGGTGCGCCTTGAGCACTAGCGTAGGCTCGGGCTGCAATGTAGTATCTGGAAGGTGGCTGATCGGCTGTGATTAGGACATCGGTGGTTTGGCCCGGTCCGAGCATGAGAACCGAGGTTGTGAAGGGTTTCACATAAGAGGCATCAGCTCCAACCACTGTCAACTTGTGATTAGCAACTTTGAAGAAAAGTTGCTGGTTCAGTCCAGCATTGACAACTCTCAGAAGATTCGTCTCCCCGGAGGCCACGGGAACTATCACCGTATCTGCATCAGAAACCAAGCTCACTCAATGCAAGACATCATGTTTGCCTAGTCTCTACATGTTACATTAGTCTGTTTCTGTCACAAAAAGAGTTGTCTTTGAACTGTAAAGGTTTAGAGTCCAACCTTTGCTTGAACAATTGTAAAGATCACCAGGCTGTCCATTAATTGTGTATGCATCAGAAACATTAGGGGCGGCGCCGGTTCTTGTGGCTTGTCTCACAACATCAACAGGATTTGCATTCCACCATTCACCTGACAGTACAACAGCCAACATATATATATGGTAAGCTGTTGCAGATTTCCAGGAAAGAAATGACAGCAAGGAAGGATCATTAGTCACCAAGAAGAAGGGGAGTTTCGCGCTTTGGCTTTGGGAAGGGGTACGATCCTCCCTCTTTGGGTCGAATGATCAACGCGCCATAGACTGTAGCTCTGAGCCACGAGCTGTGAGCGTGCCACCAGAGCGTGCCTTCCTGTCCTTGAATTGTAAACCTGTAGGTGTAACTCCCACCGGGTCTGATTGGGCACTGAGTTACAAATTCCGGTCCATCAGCCCATCCAGTTCTCATCTGCCTCACACCATGCCTATGCACATTGTTCAGACACACGTTAAGTATTCAATAACCCGACAACAACAACAACAACAGCAGCAGCAGCAAACTGCATATGTTGGTGTGATTGAATTACCAGTGGATGGTGACATTGTAATGAGCTTTGTTTACGACATTGACAACTAGAGTGTCACCGTTGTTCACCTCCAGTGTCGGTCCAGGGTACATTCCATTCACCGTGATTGCACTCTGCGCGCTGCACAGCCTCTTCACCCGCGTTGCTTGCACCTGCAGTTTCACAAACACACAGTTAAAATCAGCATCATGCACTTTCTAAAAACCAAAAAGCCAATAATGCACCCCAACACTTACAACAAAGTTATGGGTGTGAACTGCTGCATTTGCACCCGTGAGCAGAAGCAACAGCCCCAAAAAGATGAGACCGGGGGAGCAATAGCAGCTGCTGCCATTAATCCTGTTAGCTCCCACCCCCATTCTGGATGATCCTTTCATACTCAATTTGCTTAGTGTAGTGGTAATACAAATTCACTGAAGGAATGAATGGAATTGGCTCTGTGAGTAGAATGACCAGAGTTGGTTATCCTTTTATATACATGCACGAGAATGGGACAGAGGGAGGGGTTGGCAGATTAGGTTCTGATACTTCAATTAATATAATTATGGCAGAACTTAGTTCTACCCTAAGCTGCTAACCAGTTTGTTGCACCCACTGGCTCATCACAATCAAGAAAATTTTGGTTCATGCTTGATTTATAAGTTTGGTATTATTAATGTAATACGCTATTGATTCATCCTTGAATTTGGTTTTTAATTTCAGGATGTGACTATTGATTTAGTTAATACAAACCCGGGGAGAATATAACATAGATTGAGAATAATTTAGTAAATTAGTAGTCCGTATATATATTTGAATGGAGGCACATGAGAATTAGTTGTACATGAATGGAGAAAGTTTTGTTTCATTGGTTAAATTCTAGTACATTATAAAATTTGTTGCAGAAGTGCATTACGTCCTAATCTGACAACAATAATTTAGTTGGACAAATTTCATAACGACAAGTTTGATGCCACTTAACTAAATTCGCAATTAGGTAGCCTGTCAAACAGAACTCAGCAAAACATTGTCAACAAATAATTTACTACTAGTATTTTCTTCTTTTTTTCTGGAGTCGTGCATTTGGTAAGTACTTCAATATTAACTACATATTGAATAATGGGACGAATTTTGGTCCTCAAAAAATCCCATGCAAGCATTACACAATTATCAGACGGCTCAACGGGCTCCTTATTATTTATGTATTCATTTTAGCTTTTTGTTTGTTTAATTAAAATCATGCCTTGTTTTTTTGCCGCTGGCTAAGGTTGAATTCGACAGTATATAATGTATAAAGCAAAACCCACTTGCTAATTTAGCCATGGACTGTTGTACTACAGTAATTCATATGTATGGAGGCAACCCAATTAGTTGATGAAACCAATGAGGATTTCTTCAAAGTATCCAAAGTCAAAGGTAGGAAACATAATCAATTACAAACAGACTTGGAATGAAAGGCAAAGAAAATGGAAAATATACTAAAATTAAAAAAAAAAAAAGAAAAAAGAAAAAGAAAACACAGAATACAAATGATGATGAATAGATAGTTGAACAAGAAAACTAGAATTGTGTGAAGTTGGAGGTGAGTTTTAAGACACGACACTTTGCATAAGACTTAACAAAGCAGCAGCAGCAGTGCATCAATTCATTCCATCAAGTCGTTACAATTTTACAACCGAATTTTGGAATATCCAAATTGACAGCATAACTACTTAAAGTGTAGTATAATTTAAAATCCCCCCCATAAAACATAAAAATTGATAGCTTTATCTTTTTGTACATTACAAATTGCAACATAGCTACATGCAGTTGGAATAAAACTGTGTCCATTACTTGAAAGAATTTTGAACTTATGAAAACGAACAGTAAAATTGTTCATTTAAAATGAAAAAAAGTTGATCATACTTTAGCATTTGTCTATGTGAGAAGTGGAAATCTTTTAACTTAAATTTGGTCTTTATTTTGTTTATAAAATTCAAATGAAATACAGTAAAGAAGTAGTGACACGCGCTATGGGAAATGATTGAAACTTAGGCACTGTTAAGATTATTTATTACTCAATTATTAATACATTAGATATTTATTTATGATTTAATTAATTAATTTTATTTCAATATCATTTTTAAATAACTGACTAAAATATCATATAATTTGTGTGTGCTATGGATGATGGAATTATACAATTTGAAATATTAATCCTTAAAATACTGTATTGAATAGTGTGTTTAAGAGAAATGATTCAAACACTTACTCTTATTTTTTATAATTGAATATTGTCTACCTTCTTCTCTTAATTGATTCGAGTTACATTTCTTAAATTTTTTTTTTTAAAAATTAAGAGTATTTTAATAGTTAATTTTAATCAATCAAATTTAGAAGTTGATAATTTAAATTATATTTAGGCTAGAGACTTCGGCCCAGACCCCAGGGGGAGCAAATTGGGCCTTACAGAGATCAGACTTCAGAGTGAAGCCTCCTGTATAGAGCCTGCCGTCCCGGCCCATGTCTTTGTTGTAATTAATTAAACTGTAAAAAAAAATTACTATCAGTATTTTCCAAATCAGATGAGGAGTTGAGGACTCGTTTCATCGTGCCCACAGTATTCTTACTGCACGTGTGATTCACGTGGCAAATACTGATCTCCTTCTTCCCTTCCCTTCCCTTCACTCCACGGACCTTGCCCTCTATTCTCCGAAAACCTTCCTCCATGCCAACTCCGACCTCCGCCGTGCCCCGCCTCTATTCACCATAATAATTCCTCAATTTTCGCCACTTCCTGCACCGTCACTTCATCTACGAATTTCAATTCCAAATTCGATAATTTGTCCTCTAGAATTTTGCGGTTTGTATCCTAGTTTGCCCACTTTCTCAAACCCTATAAATCCTTCGGAAAATTTCCCATTTCGCTAAAATTAGGGCTCGAGGTTGGGAAAAGGGGAGGAATAATGATGGGATATGAGAGCCAGGGCTACGAAGAAGCCCATCTCTACGCATCCAAGGAGCAAATGGCGTCGATAGTCCTCTCAGACGATTCCTCACCGTCAGCCAACGGCTCGAAGTCGTTTGATGATCCTCTCTATTCATCCCTGCCGTTCGCTGAAATCCATGTGAATGATTCCGAACCCCTGCATTCCCCTCCCCTGAAACCAACCCCAAACCCTAGCCACAACTCCATTAATACGATCCTCGAGCCGCCTTCTTATGCGGAAGCTGTTTTCCAATCCTTTGACTTGGATTCACTCGATTCTGCCGACGTCCACAACCCTGATCACTCCGCTTCGGCATCGCAGTCGTTTTCAGCTGATTACCTCAAGATTTCCGTCTCAGATCCAAGGAAGGAGCAGGATGTCTCGGGATCTCTAGTTCCTGGGGGAGGTTATTACTTTTCTTACCTGATTACGACTTTTACAAATTTGCCCGAGTTCAATGGGACAGAATTTAATGTTAGGAGAAGGTTTAAAGATGTAGTTGCATTGTCGGATAGGTTAGCAGAGAGTTTCCGTGGTTTTTTCATACCAATGAGACCAGATAAGAGTGTGGTTGAGAGTCAGGTGATGCAGCAAGTTGAATTTGTGGAGCAAAGGAGGGCAGCATTGGAGAAATATTTGCGGCGATTAGCTGCTCATCCTGTGATCAGGAAGAGTGAGGAACTACGGATGTTTTTGGAAGATTCTGGGACAATGTCACCAATGAGAAATAATGAGGTGGCACCAAGGATGGATGTTATGGTGTCTCCGCCGCCAAAGCAGCTGGCTTCTAGGGAGATTGTTGATGGCAGAGCAGCAGGTATGAGTGAGGCTACGCAGCCGGCAAAGGGTGGGAGGGATTTTTTTAGAATTTTTAGAGAGTTGAAGCAGTCAGTGACCAATGATTGGGGTGGTACAAAACCACCACTTGTTGAGGAGGATAAGGAGTTTTTAGGTAGGAAAGAGCATTTGCAGGATTTTGAGCAGCAGCTCAGTAATGTGTCACAGCAGGTGATTTCTTGTTACTCTTCGATTATTATGCATTTCATTCTGTCTACGATGATTCAAAAAAGTTTACCACCACATAGTTTTGGCATTTTTCATTAAAACTGCAATTCTTCTTGAAGGTCTTAAATGTGAAATTTCTGAATTATGTTGTGTTTTATAGTTCGGTGGAAGGGCGTGGTACTGTGAAACAGCGTATATCTTTCCTTTGCTTAATACTATGACTAGTGGCCAATACATATGTGTAACTTGTAGTTTGAGAAAATAATTTTCAAGGCTTTAGAAAACTGAATACTTCTACGATCTTTGCTTTATGTTCAGGCAGAATCTCTTGTCAAAGCCCAGCAAGACATTGGGGAGACAATGGGCCAATTGGGGCTGGCATTTGTCAAATTAACCAAATTTGAAACAGAGGAAGCAAGTCATGACTCCCAAAGAGCACGTGCTGCAGACATGAAAAATGTTGCTACAGCTGCTGTAAAGGCGAGCAGATTATATCGGGAATTAAATGCACAAACTGTTAAACATCTGGTAAATCACGAGTTCCTTGTTGAGCTTTAGTTTTCAGTTAATCGAACTAACATCTCTAATTACAAATATCATGTATACAGGATTATTGTATAGTTTGTTTCTTGTTTTTGATGTTGTAATTTGTCTGCTTCGGTCCGTTGCAATAATTATGTATCTGTATGTTAGTTACAGTTCATACATATTGCTGTTTCTAATCTACATGTCTTAAAGGTGTCTTGTCTATTTTAATCTTTATTTAATGTAGGTTAAGTTTTCTAAGCATGTGTCATAGGACTCGTGTATGGATTCTTTCTTGTCTTTAGCTTGTGGATTGCGCTACTGGTTTACGTTGCATTAATTATATTCCCATGTTTGGTATGGTTCCAAAAAAGTATGGTTCTTTATTAAATGCAGGCTGAGATCTCTAATATGATGTGTATATCAGATTCTTTTATGGTTTCCTTCCTTTTTGATCCAGTAGTTTGTCGTACTGGTTTCTGTGCTTTAATTATTTTGAAGCCATCTTGTCTCTGATCATTTACTTAACGCAGGATAAGCTTCACGAATATCTCGGAGTGATGCTGGCTGCTAACAATGCGTTTTCAGAACGATCAAGTGCTCTGTTGACTGTACAAACACATTTATCTGATTTAGCATCATTGAATTCTAGGATTGAAAAGCTTGAAGCTGCTTCATCAAAGGTATTTGGTGGTGATGGATGGAGGATTAAGAAAATAGAAGAGCTGAGAGAAAGTGTGCGAGTGACTGAGGATGCTAAAAATTCTGCACTGAAAGAATATGAACGAATCAAGGTAGGCTTTTGAAATTCTATCAATTAAAAGAAGATATAACCTTTTGGTTAACATAGTAGCTGCAGCTGCCTTTCTTTCTTGCTTTATGATAGTAATCATTATATCAGGAGTCTTAAACACCATTTTCTGCTCAGCAACCTCTGTATGCTATTGTAAACTTGCCTTCATCATGTCTGAATCAACATTTTATTTCCTCTTCTTTTAAGTTCTTGAAAAATTGCTGAAGGCTACTTATTCGATACAAATATAAAAGTCTAGCTACTGTATATATATCATGTGATTTTTAGTTTTAAATATATATATATTATTTATAGTTCTCAAATATTTGTTACTTTACAATATTTCACGCAATCTAAGACACATTTTTAATCATTAATAACTCAAATTATATTATATACAAGTAAAAATTATAAGGATTTAATATTTTATAACTATGTGATTAGACGAATCCATCAATAGCTCATTTGAATATGTTTTTTTCTTATATAATTTTGCTAAAATGTTATGTCGAAGTTAGTCAATGAACAATGTCAACTATGCAAAAGTATCAAATAAAAAGGAAGTAAGGTAGTAATGAATAATCTCATTCTTATTAGCTATAAAATTTATGATTTATAACACACCTGCACATGCAACGGCTGTGCGCCCATTATGTATTGTAGCAGTGAAGATTTTCTTCTTTGATTCAATCTTTTAAAATGAGGCCTCCAACCATGTTTCTACATGGCTATGGATAAGTTACTCCTTCCTGACCTTTTAGGGTTCATTGTACTTCTGGGACTGAATGAAATTCTTCCCACAATTTGTATTATGTGCTTTTTTGTATTGACTGAAGGAACCATATTCTAACTCCCTGCATTTAAATTAGGATATAGTCCAAGTTTTTTGTGAGATAACCCAAAACATTTTCAATTGTGTTGCAGGCTTGCAGCAAAGTACTGAAACATTGAATCTCATACTTGAATCTTCATTGGCTTTATATTAAATAACGGTCTGCACATCACTGTTTATATGCAGGATAACAACAAGAATGAGCTAGAGAGACTGGACAAAGAGAAGAACGATGATTTTGTGGCCATGCTCAAGGGATTTGTTGTTAATCAGGTATCGCTTTCTATCGTCGACTTTACTACACAGCTTAGTTCTGTGCTTAATGCAGTCATCCTATTTGCTTTCTCATTATCTAGTAAAAAAGCAACCTATTTTTCTTATCTTTGGTAAATGGTTATACCCGTAAGTTTCTTTGGGTGATATTGTGAAGTTTAATGCTCGCCCTTATGAGTTGCATCCATTTGTTAAGTTACCAAGAAGTGTACATTTTTAGGTTCTGAAAGTTATCCGCTTAATGGTCCATATATGCTGTGTGCTTGTTGTATAAAATCAAGAATCCTCCCTTAATTCCCTTGGGAGTATTTTCTGGAAATTTAGCTTTTCATTTTTAATTTCATCTTTACTAGTACTGTTTTGTGAGGCAAGTTTTGTTTAGTACTTTAGTTAGAATGTAGGAAGTGACTCGACACGAATTCTATGTATTCTGGTGTAGCAAGCTTTGATTTGTGCTGCTTGTTAATATTGTAGCCTGTAGAACATGAACTTGAACTTATAGGCTTATCCTTGTCGACTGAGCTTTATCTGACACAGTGGTATAGGATGACATTCAAATCACATGTCGTAACCCGCTCACGTCTTAACCCATTACATAACCTTCTTGGCCACTGGCCAGTACTGTACTACTATGACACCTGTGAGAGTGTGTGGATTTATATTGTGACACCGAAATAGGAAACTCTTTAACAATATCAGGACAACTCTGTGACAAACAAATTACGTAAAATAAGTCGGCTATGTGTCGTTCTCAACATGTAAATAACTTGATCTAAAGTCCTGAATTAATAACATAATCTTGTTGATGGTGTGGCAGGCTGGATATGCAGAGAAGATGGGGAATGTTTGGAAGGTAGTTGCTGATGAAACCAGCGGATATGCAAAAAAATGATTTGCCCCAAACAACACTTGTCCAAACGTAAATACTACTTGCTTGTTTGATGTCTCATTGTTTCTTTCTCGTCCTCCTGTATTTTCTTCATCTGAAATAGGTCAAAACTTTATTATTATTATTATTTTTTCTTCCGTTATCATGTAATTTTTCGTTTTAGACAACTAGACATAGCATTAGAACTCTTGAGTAATGTATGGGTACAAATGGTACTTATGTGGGATCGAGAGACATTCTGGCCAAGTGGGCAAAACATCGCCGGCATTTAGTATTGTAAAATATTAGAAATTGGAGTTCTCAATTGTCGCGCACATAAAAGGATTTAATTGGATTGGTTCAATTATTTTGAAGTACAGGATACATGTTTGATGCTACTATGTCATCTGTATGTAATCTCGCAATCTTATGATCTGTACAGTACGTGGTGGTAATTGATGAAGCGACTTAGATCTGCACTGAACACTTTATGAAGTACTATATTTAATTGTGCAATGGTTTCATAAATATGCATATTGAATTATTGATGGGTTGAATTCTGAGTTAAGATAAATAATTGAAAAAAAAAGGTAAAAACGTCCTTCATCTTTCCAAAAATTTCAAATCCGTCCTTTTTCTATTTTATTACCGATTTAGTCCGCTACAAATGCTAATTATGTTCAAATCAGTCCTTTTTTTCACTAATTATATTCTAATTGCTGACGTGGCAAGGGTTTTAATTTAAACCTGACACGTGTGCATAATATTAGTCCTTTTTCTTTTATCTTTTGTCAATTCAGTCCTAAACTTTTATTTTGTTCTATTTAGTCCTCTACCCCAATCACTCATTTTTATATTAATTGGCCTCAAACCTTTCAAATTATTTCATTTTAGGCCTGAAACCTTAAATTTTTTATTATTACTAATACATTTATCAAATAAATGCACAACATACTTCCATAAATAAAATTAAACACCAAACCTCATATATTGGGTTCGACTGCTTTGTTATCGGGTCTTTCAAGTACCGGAATTTTACGGACTCTCTCTAATAACCACTCGACCGCAACCGATTGTTCATTGGTTTTGGTTTCCTTCAGTAACAATCAACAGAATCTTACTTTGCGTCCTACCTTAGGATGTAGCAATATTTGAGTAAATGATTGAACTTGAATTTTTGGAAGGTTATGGATACAGGAAGCCTTGGTTTTATTGAAAAATATTAATATTATTAAAAATATTAAAAAAATAGCCTGAATTTTATTGTCCACAAAGTATGATTGTGCTGATTGTTGCTGAAGGAAACCAGAACCAATGAACCATCGTTACGGACTTACGGTCGGGTGGTTAGAGAGAGTCCGTAAAATTCGGAACTTCAAAGACCCGGTAACAAGGCGGTCAAACCCAATGTATGAGGTTTGGTATTTAATTTTTTTTACGGAAGTATGTTGGGCATTTATTTGATAAATGTATTAGTAATAATAAAAAATTTAAGGTTCTGGGCCTAAAATGAAATAATTTGAAAGGTTTGAGGCCAATTAATATAAAAATGAGTGATTGGGGTAGAGGACTAAATAGAACAAAATAAAAGTTTATGACTGAATTGACAAAAGATAAAAGAAAAAGGACTAATATTATGCACACGTGTCAGGTTTAAATTAAAACCCTTGCCACGTCAGCAATTAGAATATAATTAGTGAAAAAAGGACTGATTTGAACATAATTAGCATTTGTAGCGGACTAAATCGGTAATAAAATAGAAAAAGGACGGATTTGAAATTTTTGGAAAGATAAAGGACGTTTTTACCTTTTTTTCCCTAATCCACTTCCAAAATTGCTTCTGTTTTGTCACTTTAAAAAGAGATTTTTTTTTTTTTTGTTTCAACATACTATACATTTTCCGATCCAGACTAATACAAAATCTAGTGTATGGTGCATTTGTTGTATCACGGAGGGATCGTCTAATCAACTAAGCAATGTTGAAGAACAATTGGAGGAAGCTTAGCTCAAACTCTGGCGCATTTTAAAACGGTCGTAACTGTAAGGGCATCATTCACGGTCATCTAATGCCTTGAAATATACATCGAGAGTTGACATAAAAAGTTTAACCTAGGAAACGTAATTACTAGTACAGTTACTTCAAGTGGCTGCCGATTACATCAATTCGGTTATGCTCTGCACGTAACATCATACAAAACATAAAATATTTCTCTCATCACACAACAAAACATTTTTATCATCACATATGCAGAACATTTTCTATTACATAAAATATTTCTCTCATCGCATGCATTATGCAGTCTGCATGTGCATGTGTGTATCTCACCATATAATTAAAAAAATAATATCAATTATTTTAAATGTATTAAAACCATATTTTAAACATATTATAATTAAAATAATTAATTAATTAGTTTTGAATTTCAGTTTGTCACACAATAAATGAATTTAATCACTAAAATTAAATAAGAATTTAATTTACGAAATACAGTAAAATACTAGTAGTAAGGGTATCGATATAGATGATGTCTTACATACGAATATAACAGCGAGTTCTGCTGTTGAATGCACATAGCAGTTGGGTGTTTAATACATTCACTTATAAACTAATGCAGTTCCAGTCTTTCGCTAGTAGTACTATTTACCAATGCTCGTCGCTAAATTCTTGATATATCCCACTGAATTTAGAAAATTCATGTTTAATATGCAATTATACATTGCTATTTTGAGCTATACGTTGTTTACTGGGAGAAGTTTCTATTTCAGTACTATTCTGACTACTGATGCAAACTTCGTCACTCTGGTGTCTGAGACGTCTCTGGTCAATAGGTCACACCAATTTCAGATTCAGATACTACATGGGTCATTCTCATTTTCTTCCAACTTTAATTTTCAAAGAAGAAAAATCTCATCTATTGACATCTTAACACGCCTATCCCACTCAAAGTACTCTGGAGCAATTCATATTGGCATTCAAAGTCTAGCTATTATGCATACAAAATTTTAATGCACTAGTTCAGGGGATCTTGGATATGGTAAAAAGCCGATCTTGCATTCATTCAAAGAGGTTGATTGATTTACAAAAATTAATTCTTTTGTTATCATTGACCTAAAATTTACTTTAAAAATCATGCATTATTTAACAATTATTTCAAAGTTGCAATACAAAAGCATGATGCCAAATCCACTGCTCAATTAATGGCAAATGCAGCAAAGATCCCCAATTGGGGTGTGCAGAGCCAGGAATCATCCAATCTGAGTTCAAATCTAGGAAATTCATACTATATTTTAACAAAGAATAATGGACATTATCAAATTTTGCAAATCAATTGAAGATCTTCCCTTTAGGATCTTCAATCAAATAGTAGCAAACGATAGTAAAGCAGTATTACAGATCCAGGATACAAATTCTATTTTCAGTACTATGTTCGTGTAACAGGCGTAATTCCCAGACAAATTCCAAATCCAACAAAATTCACAAACCCTAATTGGAAAATCGTACCGTTAGGGTTGAAACCGCATGACCGGCCGGATCTGAATCGAAACTACACGCGTGCCGCGACAGCAGGAGCGACGGCAGCGGCTGAAGTCGCGGCGCCGCCTATGAACGAAAGGAATCCGGCATTATTCGGTTCCTGTTCGTCCAGGAACAGATCCTCAGGCATACGGAAAGCGCCGTGCGTGCAAACCACGAGGAGGCCGACGAGCACCGAGGAGATAAGCAGCGATCCGACGCTGGTGAGGAACACGACTACGATGGTGGAGACGACGAGGATCCCCAGGACCTCCTTATCGGAGAAGGTCCGGCCACCGACAATGACCGGCTGATCGGAGGGGCGGAAGGAGTAGAGGAAGAGCCAGGCGGCGAGGAGGGAGAGGAGGATGAGGAGGGAGAAGGGGTGGGAGATGAGGGAGAAGGCGAGGGAGAGAGCGAGGAGGGAGATATAGTTGACGCGGAAGTAGGAGAAGTTGCGGCGGATGCGGGAGACAGCGTCGGAGAGGGAATCCGGGCGGGAGAAGGCGGAGCGGTCTAGGAGCTCGAGCCATGGGCGGCGCTGGGAGAAGCCGTGGCGGACGGTGGTGGTGAGGCGGGAGAGGAAGGCGCGGAAAGCCGGTGTGGCGATCGCCGGGGAGGAGTCCGATTGGGAAGAGGAAATAGGGAGTGTCGGCGGCGATGCCATACCCTGAACTTTTTTTAATCTGCGGATGCTAAGTCTACTTACTGAAGAATAACTGCTCGTGGTATATCCATCCCTATACATGTAGTGTTGAAATTAAATCATGATTGCTGACAGGTCATGTCCAATACTATTTCTGAGTATAGTATTTTCCATCTAATCTTAATTTATTACTTTAATTATCTATATATATACTATAATAAATCGGAAAAAATACCTAGATCATTTTTCTTTTCCAAAAATTCAAACCAGTCCTTTTTCTATTTTACTACCAAAACGGTCCTCTACAAATACTAAACATGGTAAGGGTTTAAATTTAAACCTAACACGTGGACATAATATTAGTCAATTTTCTTTTATCTGTTGCCAATTCAGTTCTAAATGTTTATTTTGTTCCATTTAGTCATCTACCAATCAGTCAATTTTATGTTAATTGGCCTCCATCCTTTCAAATTATTTTATTTCAGGTCAAGAACCTTAAATTTTTTATTATTACTAATCTATTTATCAAATAAATGTCCAGCATACTTCCGTAAATAAAATTAAACATCAAACCTCATGGGTTGGGTTTTATTGTCCATGCTTCCTACATCCATAACCTTCCAAAAAGTAAAATTAAATCATTTACACAAAAATTAAAATTAAATCATTTGCTACATTTTACGGTAGGAAACAAAGTATGATTGTGTTAATTATTGCTGAAGGAAACCAGAACCATCGGTTACGGTTGGATGGTTCGAGAGTCCGTAAAATCCCGGTTCTTGGAAACCCGGTAACAAAGCAGTCAAACCTAATGTATTAGGTTTGGTATTTAATTTTATTTTACAGAAGTATGTTGGCATTTATTTGATAAATGGATTAGTAGTAATAAAAAAATTTAAGGTTTTGTGCCTGAAATCAGAAATGAAATAATTTGAAAGGTTGGAGATCAATTAATATAAATGATTGATTTGGGTAGAGGACTAATAGAACAAAACAAAAGTTTATGACTGAATTGGCAAAAAATAAAGAAAAAGGCTTAATATTATGCGCAAGTATCAGGTTTAAAATTAAACCTTTGCCACGTCAGCAATTAGAGCATAATTAGTGAACAAGGGACTGATTTGGACATAATTAGCATTTGTAGCGGACTATTTTGGTAATAAAATAGAAAAATATCTGATTTGAATTTTTTGAAAAGAAAAAGGACATATTTGGCATTTTTTCCATAATAAATCGTGCAACCTTATTTTTTTTGTGATGACTTTATTGCTCTTTTAAGTTATAATTAATTTCTTTATAAAAATTACTATATATTATGGGTTCAAACAGTAATTTTACATTAAAATATACAAATCTATCATAAAGATACATAAAATGTATAGAAAGTAAAATCACTTTATACTAAAATTCAATGACCGTAAGATTTCAATCTATTGATCTCCACCATTAATTCGTAAACTATATCTATATATTAAATCCGGTAATCATAATTTTATTGTGCTACCTATATTGCTCTTTTATATCATAATTAATTATCATTATAAAAAACATATACTCCTACGAATTTAAGCAGCAAAGAAAATACATACAAAAATCTTTCAATAAATATATATAGATATATATATACACTATTTTGACTAAAATATTTAGAGTATTAAAATTCAACTTTTTATTGTAAAAAATTAATTTTGAAAATTACATAATATACATAAAAAAATAAGTACTCCATAAGTTCAAAATATTATTTTGTGTATATAAATAAATATTATGATAATTTATCTTTTATATATATTTTATTAGTCAATATAATATATTTTTTGCCGGTGATTAGAATGAGTTACAAAGGCGAAAGTTTTAATATACTTAATTAATCACCGTAGTTATACATATTATATTTATAATTAGGAGGGTAGTAGTCTTAATGAATTAATTTTTCTATATATGTTTTCTTTGCATATAAATTTAAATTTATGCTTTAGTATGTATTGTGAAAAAATTTAAAGATTTATTTCTTCTGTCATTTAAAAAAAATGATAATATAAATTATATTTTATAAAAAAATAATTTATTTCATAAATATACAAAAATGACATCATCTATCATTTTAAATTAATTGAGTTAAATTAGTTTGTATAAAAAAATTAACACCTGGGCTTCAACTAGCTAATGCCCATGGTATACAGGAGATTCGTGTTTTGTGTGACTAAATGGAGGCATTGGATGATCAATTTGGAGTCATCTTCTAGATATTGGCTTTCTCCCTATATAAAGAAGTTTCGGGACAAACAGTGTTTTTCGAGATGCAGATTTGATCGCATTCTGCGGGAAGAAAATAGAATTACGGATGGTCTAGCTAAGTTGGGAGCTGAAAGCGAATTGTTTTTTATGACGTGGGCTTTTTCCCCCGATCCATTGAAGCCCCTCATCGCGGCTGATGTTTCTGCCACGTGGTTTTCCACACTGTTAGAGTTTTCGACCTGGCTGGGATGGGTAGCTTTGAATTTTTATTTTTGCTTTTTTTTCCTTTTCTTTTTCTAGCTTTTTCCCCCCGATCCATTGAAGCCCCTCATCGCGGCTGATGTTTCTGTTAGAGTTTTCGACCTGGCTGGGATGGGTAGCTTTGAATTTTTATTTTTGCTTTTTTTTCCTTTTCTTTTTCTAGCCTTTATTGGCTATCGAGAAAAAAAATTAATACCTGTGTGGACTGTGGGAGAAAAATCTTGTTAGAAATATATATATATATATATAAAAGTAATATAGTCTAATTTCCCCCCACTTCCCCACCCCTTTTTTTCAACAACTCATTCACCTATTCTCCCCCTTTTTCAACAACCTAAATCACATATGAAAATAACTAAAATACAAATTCTAATCTAAAATCTTATATTTAATTTATTAGTCTAAACCGAATAAAAAAAAATATATTATCCTGATATATATTTTGGGATTTGGATTTAAATCCAATATTCAATTTCTTAGTCTAAAAGAAAAAATCTAATATTTACATTCTTATATATTTTATATCTATATTATCCTAATAAAATCTTAATATAATATGATAATATATTTAACCATAATATTACATATTTTTAGAAGATCACTTCCATTCTTCTAAGATTTGAAACCATAAAATTCATTCTCATTGAGATCAAATAAATATATATGCATATAATATTTATATCTATAATATCCTAATAAAATCTTAATAAAATATTATAATATCTTTAATTTATACTATTATATATTTTAGATGATCACATCAAATCCAATTCCACCTCTCCTATTACTCTATAAATACTCCATTCATTTATCTAATCTCACAGTGGTCTTGAAGTTCTCACCCTCTCATATTTTATTTCTTTATTCTTATTCTCCATTATTTTCTTATGTCTTCTTAAATTTGATTTTATATTTAAACATTTTTTTTTGTTTCTCACATCAATATTTTCCTAATATTTATTTTGTTGCAGGTTAATTTTTCTCTCTTTTGTTGCAAAATATTCTTCATTTTTATATTCATGTAAGAATCTTTTTTGTTTTCTTTCTGTTACTCTGCGTGTGAATAATATTAATAAGTTTTTTTTTCTAAATGTAATGTTAAATATATATTTTTAATGCTTTTCCATTGTCTTTTGCAGGATTACATGTTGCGGTAATATAGGATTGCAATGAAGTCATATTCTACAAATTGTTTTTCTCATTCTAATTTGGATACTACTCAAAATAATTTGTATAGCATAAAGTTTGTTTTATATTGATTTTGTTTTTGTTTGTTTGTTGTCTTTTTTGGTAAACAGTGACACTTATGTGTCGGCAAAGGTGTGTGGGAGCCCAAACCATACAAATTACAAATGGGATAAAGGGGAGGGATAGGGGGCGGGTGGGGATCGAACTCCCAACCTACGGTTGGAAGAAGAGGGACTTGACCGCTAGGGTAAGTCCCCAACCCCTGTTTGTTTGTTGTCTTTATTTGTGATTTGAAAATAGTGAAAAAAATTGAAGAGTGTAAATTTGGAGATGTTCCCTTTTATTTGATGTATTTTTTTTCTTTTGTTAATAGATTATTCACATTTTGATATTTTGTCTTTTGGATACAATTTTTATATATTTTTTGTATTGATTTAAGTTCACTATAAAATATAAAAACAACAACAATTTAATTGAATTGGAAAAATTGGGAAGATAATCCAATAAATTAAATACTTACCCTGCATAAATTAAATTAGGTAATAATATAATTATAATAATTTATATAAATTTTGGCAAATTGATATCTGCTTTAATTAAAATTCAAATTCAATCCATAGAATTTAAATAGGAGTTTATGTGGAATTCATTATTAAGATTTGTATGTAGAACATAATTTATTTTATTTCAATTAATTAAAATTGAAAATATTAATAAATACCTTATTAGCCATTAGAACTTAAATATCCGGCTAAAGTTGAAATCTTAATTTGGCCTTAATTAACTTTCTTTTCACTTTTAATTAGTGATGTAATATAAATTTATTTTTATATTTAATTTTATGAATATATGTATGATATTTCTATTACCTTTTAAGATATATGATTTAAAGATATTATTCATATAATATATGGAGTATTTTTTAAGTTAATAATATATACTACCTCTGTTTTTTTAATAACTGCGTCATTCCTACATTTCACGCAATCCAAGACATATTTTTAACCATAAATAACTCTAACTATATATAAGTAAAAATTATAAAAATTTTATATTCTGAAACTACGTGATTAGATGAATTTAACAATATCTCACTTGACTATATTTTTCTTATATAACTATGTTAAAAAATTAATCAAAGTTACTCAATAAATAATAATTACTATGTAAATGGTTCAGTTATTTGAGAACGGAGGAAGTATCTTCGACCATTGTCATTTAAACCTGCCTCATTATAACTGAATTTAAAATCCACAACAGATGAGTTTAAACACTGGAATTATATAATAGTAGTAGTTGGGGAATAGAGAATGATTTAAATTAGTTATTTCTTTTTTTTTCCAATTCTTTATTTGGTATAATGATTTGTGATTATTCTAAAATATTTTAATTTGTTATTATTCTAAAATATTTTAATCCAATTTTAAAATAGTTGGGGGTTTTAGGCAGCTGGCCTACGGAGGGGCGGGCCTTCGGCCCAGCCCAACCCACAGGCGGATTGCGGGTCAGGTAGTCTTTTTAATTAATTAAAAAATAAATTTTTTATTATAAAATATTTTTATTTATTTAAATTTAATATATTATCTAATTTAAAATTAAAAGTATTTTTGAAAAAAATTAAAATGTTTTTTTATATTCTTTTTTAAAAAATTAGCTTTAAACTAATATAGAAATTAAAGTAATATTTTTTTTGTGGAACTATAAAATGTAATATAAATAACCCAATAGATATGTACCGACCAAAAAATTGTTTTAGTTTAATTTAGTTAGCATTAAGTTAATTTCATAATTTTTTAGTAGTATTTTACAAAAATAATGTATAAAATTAAATTATATATTATCAAATTAACGTTATATGATTTAAAATAACATCTAACCAACAAACATTAATACAATCATTATGTTATTTAACTTTCATAGCAAACTTAAAAAATAAAACAAATAAAAAATAGTTTGGTCCGCAAGTTGACCCGCACCCGCCGCGTGTTTGCCCTAGCGACGACAAGTTTAGACCGGCTTCCAAACGAGCATCTATTTGTTCAACCCAACACAACATTTAGGAAATGTGGGGTGGGCTGGCCAACGGGCCCAGCCAATTTTTTGACATCTTTATGTAAAGTAGGTATTCTATATTTATATGTAAGTTATTACTTAATATTAAAGGTATAATAACACTCCAAAAATAAGAGAAAAAAATTAATTTGATATTCAACTTCTTCTAACTTCGTTTAATTGAATAAATATAATATGAGAATTATGAATTAATTATTAAATTTATATTAGTCACTGCACGTCTATGTTCACAATGTTATAAGATTATATTTTCTTCTTTTTTTCTTTTCTTTTTTTCCATCTCTATTACCATTTTTCATGATTATAATTTTGTTATGTTTCTTTGCATTACTTTAAGTTCACATAAAGTCGAAGAACAACATTGATTTGGGAAAATTGGTAAAATAAATCTAATAAACCGAAAGACGAATGTACTACATGATGACATTTATAAATTAAGTAATGATTACAAATATATCTAGCAAAATGATATATTAAAAATGCAAAATCAAATATATTACAAAATTTTTTATTGTGAATTTATAAATTAAGTAACGTAAAATTGTAATGTGCTAATCAATCAAATAAGAAGATTATGAAAATAGCTTAATTGTCAAAGTTGCTAAACCACTTTGTCATATTTTTACTTACAAACCAATTTGTCATATTTTTCTCAATAATGTTGGTAGAAAATTGGCATAACCCAAAATTACGTAATAGTATATTTAAAAACTGAAAATATTATGGTATTTCTTTTTTCAATGTAAATTTTACTTCCCGCGCATTGCGCGGGCGGGTATACTAGTAGTTTATGAAACTCCCAAATTTTTTTTGGTGAACAAGAAACTCTCAATTTTACAATTTTTAATTTCTTTTAAATTTGTAAATATTTTGAACATACGGGACATGCTTTTTCTTCTCTTGAAGAAAGCCCATTAACATTGATTTTATATATAGGCCCACCTCCATGAAGCCCATGAATTGTTGGGTCGTAGCCCATGACCCAACGTCATCGTAGCCTGATTCCTAAAAAGCCACACCACGTCACCAATCCAGTTGATCAAATGAACTGTTCTCACCCGTCAATCTGAAATTATGGACGGCGCAGATTCTATCATCTACAATCCACGCGGATCGCAATCTCAGCCGTCCATTACCTTCCCAAATCCTTGCTCCCCAAAACCAGTTTCCGCCAAACACAAACCCATACTATATTAACCCTAGAATCTCCCAGCAATTCACCATCCACATTCCACAGATCATTTCCGCTCTAATTTGAACTTCCTAGCAAACGGAAAATGTCTGGCCGAGGAAAAGGAGGCAAGGGGCTGGGCAAGGGCGGAGCAAAGCGCCACCGTAAGGTTCTTCGCGATAATATCCAGGGGATTACAAAGCCAGCGATCCGGCGCTTGGCGAGGAGAGGCGGAGTAAAGCGAATCAGCGGTTTGATTTATGAGGAGACGAGAGGAGTTCTCAAGATATTTTTGGAGAATGTAATTAGAGATGCCGTAACTTACACCGAGCACGCTAGGAGGAAGACGGTGACCGCCATGGATGTTGTCTACGCCTTGAAGAGGCAGGGGCGCACGCTCTACGGATTTGGCGGTTGATTTTACCCTTTGAACATTTGAAATTTTCTTCAACTTTTTTAGAATCTGTATCCGAAAGATTTGGGGTATTTGCCGAATGCCGATGGTCAATGAGCATGATAATTTGCTTTGCTATCTGTTTGATTTATTTGCTTCAGTTTGAGCACATTTCTACACTTTCATCTTCTTTCTGCTGCTGTATTATTTAAAAGAGGGTTCATCTTAAATTAGAGGTTCAATTACAAACTCTGTTAAATCAAACTATATATTCATAATGTCTATAAACATGTGGAGGATGATGCGCCTGCATTTAAATCCATTTGATTTCAATTGTGAATTTTATAGGATGAATCTAAATACTCTTAAAATGATCCTTAGTTGATATTTGGCCAAATATCATAAGTAGAATGAATTGGGTCCTCTAAGTCTTACTTCCTCCGTTTTGTTTTTTTTTTTTTTTTTTTGTTTAAAGCGCAACATTTCTCCATTGCACGTAATTTTAATGCACATTTTTATCTATTAATTACTCAAAATGTGTATAAAGTAAAAATTATAAAAAGTGGATATTCTAAAATTATAAAATTAGACGAATCCAACAAGATATCACTTGAATATATTTTTTATTGTATAACCATGATAAAAATTTGAGTCAAAGTTAAACAATGAATAGTAACAAAAAAATGTAATGTTGCACTATCACAGACTATGAGACTATGTTTATTGAGTTTGACCACCAATATTTTAGATGCTTTAGGTGTTTTAACATGTGTTCTCTTGCCAATTTTCTCTGGATAATCAATTGGACACCCCATTGTGTAGCCGTGTAAGTGACAACCGATAGAATCAATTAAGTGCTTGCTAATGATTTGTTCGCTATGTAAATACACAGAAGACTGTCCACAATCCTTCCTACTGACAATTCTTTGTCTTCAGTCAAGTAATAGTGACTGTCATTGGCTAAGGCGGAAGGAACATCGTATCATTCATCCAAGTCACCACAGATTTCGAACTTGAATATGGTTCGAGATGACAAATTTTGCCAAAGATTATGATCCATTCATTTATCCATGTGACCACATAAGAATTCAACTATCAAATTTTATTTTAGATTTGAACCTATTCGGTACACTCTGTCACAGTAGAACCATTGTCGTCTGTCGATTATCCACATCTCATTTTTGGACCACAGTCCATATATTGTGTGGTTCAGACAACCCACTCATTAAACCAAAAATCTCACAACTCTCACCACTATTTTCCGCAAATACTTCTTTCCCGTTTTTTTTTTTTTAGCTACTGTTAATTAATGGGTACTGTTCACTTATATACTTTGACTTAAAGTTTTCTCATGGTTATTCAAGTTAAAATATAGCAAAGATCAGTTAAAACATAACCAAGTGTGATCTTGTTAGATTGTCTCGATATCCAACTTTTAGAATTTTTACATGTAACGAATTTGAATTATTAATGATTAAAATGTGCATTGGACTGCGTGTTGAGTGGGTCTATCTTTAAAAAAGGGAGAAAGTATAAATAACTGCATATGTACAAACAGCCTCTGCATTGTCGTGTTGTACATTGATATTCTCTAGTCAAAGCATATACCAGCAATCCAGCATCCGCCATCCGATTCACCAACGCGTCAGAGCCTATCAAAATCGAGCCACAAAATAATCCAAGGCTCACAATGCATCCCTGATCCCCAAATCTAGCAGCCAACAAAATGTCGTAGTAGCACTTGCAATTTCGGCTCGCGGCGGGCATAATTGTGCAATGGACCCTTGCAACTTAACTCTGCAGCATCCGGGACTGCATTTGATTCCCCGTGGATATGGACACGCCGGGAATTGCGGCGGCGGGGTTCGTTTTGCTGTTAATTGTCGCCGACAGGAATCAGGTGGCCACCTTCAGTTGAAGCGGCGGGATACGATCCTTATTCCGTTCCTTGCAATCGGAACTTATGCGGTTCGATCGGCGGTGGCGAAGGCCGAGGAGAAGCCGGCTTTGGAAGGAGAATTCCAGAGTTCGGAACCACTGCAGAAGGCGGTAGGGAATTCGGTGGAGGAGGCTAGCGCAGAGGCGGAGGGAGAGGAGATTCTTAGTTCGAGGATATATGACGCGACAGTGATTGGAGAGCCAATGGCGTTAGGAAAGGAAAATCGGAAGAAGGTGTGGGAGAAAGTGATGGATGCGCGGGTTGTATACTTGGGGGAGGCGGAGCAGGTTCCGGTGCAAGATGACAAAGAATTGGAACTTGAGATTCTGAAGAATTTGAGGAAGAGATGCGTGGAAGCTGAGCGGCCTCTATCCTTGGCTCTCGAAGCTTTTCCTTGTAACTTGCAAGAACAGCTCAATCAGTATATGGATGGCAGGTTTGATTTCTTATTTAGACGGACCAATTCACTTAGTTCTTGTTGTCTTGCAAACTGCTCATGTTAAACTTATTTGGGTCTTATAGTATGTGTTTGGTTTGCAATTTGTTCCTGCACGAGTGAGATGCTGCAATTCGTATCTTGAAAAAAATCTGCATTCTATTGCAGTATTGATGGTGACACCTTAAAAACATTTGTAACACACTGGTCTCCTCAGCGATGGAAAGAGTACGAGCCTATATTGACTTATTGCCGTGATAATGGAATCCGACTGGTTTCATGTGGGGTGCCACTTGAGGTATTAGCTTTTCGTCTATGTTTAACAGTACTCAGAAGTCCATTTTCTTAACTGTAGGTATCTTTGTTGGAGCTGAGCATGTAAGCCAAGGAGTTATATTCAAACCTTTCAATACTAAAGATGTCAGGTGCAAATGCACCATAGTAAACTCCATGTCATTTTACCAATGTAGTCCTAAGCTGGTGCCTCAGAAATCATACTATAATGATGCTTGCCATAAACTACTATGGCTCAGGGTATAAAACGCTGCATGAAAAAGGACACCATTGCACTTCAAATTCAGTATATAAACAGCCATTTACATACTGTTTTTTCTCTTATTGCAATTCTTTCTTCTAAATATGGAAAAAAGAAATTGCTTTCTGTTCTATTGAAAATCCAATTCACATGTTTAAAGAAAATTCTGCCTTACCTTTTTAGACAATAACCTGTGGTAAGGCATTCTTCTGTATGTTTATTACTAGCTTTCATATAATCAATCAAAGTATATGTCTGTACTTGATATTATTCTCATTTTGTGGATTGAATAGATCCTTCGCACAGTTCAAGCATTGGGTGTTCGTGGCCTTTCTAAAGATGATCGAGCGAAATATGCTCCTCCAGCTGGGTCAGGCTTCATCTCCGGATTCCCTTCTATCTCTAGGAGATCATCTATAGCTTTGAATTTTCCAAACCAATCTACTTCATACGGCCCAAGATCATATCTTTCCATACAAGCTAGAGCTGTTGAGGATTACACAATGTCTGAGATCATCTTACAAAGTATGACTGATGTTGGACCCCAAGGCATGCTAGTAGTTGTGACTGCTGCAGGCCATGTGGCATATGGGCCACGGGGAATTGGGATACCAGCAAGGGTTGCAAGGAAAGTTCAGAAGAAAAATCAATTGGTTATATTACTTGATCCTGAAAGACAATACATTCGAAGGGAGGGTGAAGTTCCTGTAGCAGATTTCTTGTGGTATTCAGCAGCCAGACCTTGCAGTAGGAATTGCTTTGACCGTGCTGAAATTTCTCGAGTTATGAATGCAGCGGGAAGAAAGAGAAATGCCCTACCACAGGTTATTTTCTAAAATTACTATATTGCGACTCATTCCTCCCTTAATATTTTGCAGTTGCTGACACCATCTTGAGCATTAAATTCTATTTTAATTGTTCTTAGATTTCTGTCTTAAGGTCATGCTATTGAAACAAAGATATATCCTTTTCAGGACCTTCAGAAAGGCCTAGACCTTGGTGTGGTATCTCCAGAAGTGCTTCAAAACTTTTTTGATCTTGAGCAATATCCTCTTCTTGCTGATTTGACAAATCATTACCAGGTTGGTGAAATTTCGTAATCTTTGGCTTCAATCTTTTTTTCGTGCATGAGAAGTGTTGTAAGGAAGTATGGTGGTTGTAAATGCATAGGGATTCAGAGAGAGATTGCTGGCAGATCCGAAGTTTCTATATAGATTAGCCATAGAGGAAACTGTCTCAATCACAACTACTCTCCTAGCACAGTACCAGAGGCGTAAGGAGAAGTTCTTTGATGAGCTTGATTATGTCCTAACAGATACCATAAGGGCAGCGATTGTTGATTTTTTCACAGTCTGGCTTCCAGCACCCACGTTGTCATTCATTTCGACTGTTGATGGGACCAGTCAACCTGGAACCGTGGCAGGACTAAAACATCTTTTGGGGTCCATTCCAGACAATGCATTTCAAAAAAATCTTGTCGGGAGGCACTGGAACTTGAATCAGAGAATTGCATCAGTAGTTGTTGGTGGTTTCAAACTGGCTGGTGTTGGAGTGGTTTCTAGCATTGGTACAGTGGCTTCATCAAATGCATTCTTTTCAATGCGGAAATTTCTTAATCCAAGCCTCGCTAGTAAGCAGCTGAATAAACGGTCACCTTTGATCAAATCTGCACTCGTGTATGCTTTCTATCTTGCGACAACTTCTAATCTGCGTTATCAGGTAACTTTTCTTTCTGTAGCTTAATTAACTTGTAGTTCATATTTTTGTTCTAGTTCCGATGGGTTAGTGAACATTTTGTTTTGTCCGAAAACATACATAGGGTATGCTGCCGTAGTTACCCTTCCTTTGATGTAAATTGTAATGCTATGGTAGAATTGAGCCCAATTGGTTTCTGTCTGAGTATATCTAATTGTCTTCCCATCTTCTAGTTAATATCTCTTGGCTGCCATAAGTCTGTTTAATTTCGATTTCTGATATTTATTATTACATATACTTACAGATTATTTCTGGAATTGTGGAGCATAGAATTTCGGAGCCATTCGCTGACCAAACATTAATTGTAAATCTGATATCATTTGTTGCTCGAACAATCAACTGTTACTGGGGAGCTCAGGTCAGTAAGGAATATTCTGATATGTGATCCTTTGAAAGCGTGGGTGTTTGGATAAGCGTTATGAAACATCTTATCTGATTATTGTGTTTTCGAAACGCAAATAATCAGGTTTTCGAACAGCTTATCTGATTATTGTGTTTTCAAAACGCAAATAATCAGGTTTGCAGCACCATTTTTTTAGGGGTTAAACTGATTATTTGTTAGTGTTCTTGATCATCCAAAATTTTTTAGGGGTTAAACTGATCCAAAATTTGAAAACGCAATAATCAGATAATCTATTTTCCCGCAACTTATCCAAACACCATCTAAAAATCCCAGTTATCTGATTTCAGTTCAAATTTTAGTGTTGTCTTGATTAGTCAAACGAGCTTCATTTGTTAGTGTTCTGAAAATGTATAGTCTCTGATCTTGCCCTTTTCTTTGCACATTATACATGACATATAACTCTGCGAACATTCTATAGGGTAAGTATCTTCCTTTCTTTGATTCAACTCTAGAGGGAACAGGATCTAAAAGCTTGGTCCCTCAGAACTCTCTGATCTATCACACTGAGTTTCTTCAATTACTGCCATTATTGAACCTTCGAAGCTATTTTGACATACAAAATTATATGCTAATATTCTGTCTGGCTTATTGAAATTTATGTGAATAAATAACTTAAAATGATCTATCCAGTGTAGTACTTTTCCACATTTTGTTCTGCTTCCTGCTAGATAATAATTACCCAATGCTTAATGTTTCTCGTTTTCTGCAGCAATGGGTTGATCTGGCACGATACACAGGATTGCAAGCTCCTAAGAGCGAAGAAGTTCAATTCCAGACTCAAGATGCTTCTAGTTCTGCTGCACTAGAATGCCAAGTGATGGATGATCCACAAGCCGACGAAATCAACAATCAATAAGTCATCTCATTCCCTCCCTACCCCTTGTGACTTGAGATCCATACACATGTGCATACAGTTGCCTGCACATGCATTTTTGTGTTTTCGGCTCTTAAAGTTTTGGAAAGTCAAATGCTATGGTGGGTTTAAAAACAAAATAACCACCAGAGAATGTTGTAATCAATTATGTTTATAATGTGCAAATAAAGCTTTAAATAAAGATCACTTTACATATCTCTCACTCTTTTGAACCGGTATGCAACTCTCTCCTTACATTTCTTGCATAAACTGATTGTTCATGTTGCTACAGGAAATGAGCAATGCCGCCTATTTGGTATTCACGGATTGATTCAGCTCACTCACCTCTGTCTCGTCATTCATCCTCTTAACCAGTTGTTGCTTTACTGAGTCGAGTGCACATTCTAGATTCTTCATCTGTTTTTCGTATAGAGTATTTAATTTATGAATATGAAAGATGAATTTGGTTTAGGTAGAGAGACAGCAAGTTATTACCTGTTCTTGGGCAAACCTATTGTGGATAAACAAGCCACTGAATAGATCAAAACTATCCGTTGTCGTGCTCTCCTTCTGCATCCGATCCCACATTTGCATATTTATGTCTTGTTTAATGGAGTACTTAGTAAAGGCGAGAGAAATTTTCAACAAAAACAGTTCTATTCCCATCTACAGAAATGAACGGCTAGTTTATCTGAAACGAAATCTGGATCATTACCACTTGGATGAGCTTCTGAAATCCCTTTGTGTCTATAGGTGTTGGCTCGACTTCCATTTCAGCTAAGACCCTGTCCATAAAGAATGTACACACAAGATGGTTCAATTGGTTCTTGTCAATGTCTTTGGGAGAAATGTAGTGAAGGAAATAAATACCTTCCAATGGTGTGTGTGAGAAACTGGCTTTTCGCAGACAACTTGTCGTGCTCTTCGCAGGTCATCTCCATCAGGTTACAACCCTGTTCACCCTCAGAAATATTAATGGATAAGATTACAATCGATATGAAAGATCCTTGCTGTTTGATGTTACTACCTCAGATGCAAAAATCTGCAGGAAACTTGAGCAGGTAGCCTCATCTGTTATCCTGACTTTATCATACATGAAACTGAGATCTTTCCACCCATCTTTGCCGCTCTCTGGGCCAAACATTGGGTGTGTGCACAGCACATCTGAATCATCGGGCAACACCTTTTTTTGGTTTTAGGCAGACATGGAAAACAGTCAAAATCAGTTCTTTTTGAAGGAAACGTTGTTACAAGAGAAACACTGCCAGAATATTGGAAATAGTTTCTGCATACTGATAGCATAAGATCTCTGGGATACTGTTTCACCGAGAGCACATCCACGAACAGCGTCGGCTGTTGCAAGCAAATTAACGGCAGGGATTTGATCACTTCCGAAAAGGACAGGATTGATGTGCTCACCAGTATTACATCATTCTTGGATTCAAGAAAAGCAGCTATGTCTCTGGCCATTCATTCGTAGTTTTGGTTAGAATTATTGAATGTTGTGTGTTCATTTCTTTGATTGTGAATATTTACCTGAAAAATGAGATGCCAAATTGAGTACAGAGATCAGTGTAATCGGATCTTGAAGTTGCCCTAATTGTATGCCCTTGTTTGATCATGGTTTTGACTAAAAATTGGGCAAAAGGGCCAAACCCTATAATGCCGATTTTCAGAGGGCTCGAAGGAGAAGCCATGGGTGGGGGTAGGCGAGGAGGTGGGGTGGGGTGGTGTGGAAACTGGAATCTGGTAAAGGTTAGTCAAAGTATCTATTCAACGTTGAAGGTTTAAATATGCATTTGGATATTCTCTGTAATTCTATTTATGAATCCGTCAATCCGTAGGCCTCTGGTAATTCCTTCATTGGGGGTATGCAGTTTTACAGTTGATTAATTTCTTGACAGGCATTGTGGAATATAATTACATTCTTCCCAATTTGGCATCGCTTTGCTTCAGTTTTAGGGCATAAGAAATCAACATTCACAAACAACGCTCAAAACTCTGAATCTAGTTTCGTACCTACAAACTGTTTGCTCAAATGCCTGAGACAGGACAATTTCTAATTCAGGGTCTTAGAGTTGACAATTTCTTCCGCCAAGTTCACATCAATCACCACTGGTCTCATCGTCCTGTCCCTATGTAGTGTCTGCTGTTGCACCACCAGGACTGATGCTGTTATGCCAAAGTCCGGCGATGATAGCATGTCCCCCACCACGCCCAATTCCGGGCACTCGCTCCATGTCCTGAGATTCGTTAGTATATGGGATTCTGGATGATTCTTCCCCACTATCACCAAATCGAACTCATTTTCTAAAGTTCTTAAGGACGCTGCCAGGCCAACACCATCCTTCACAGCTTGCTCCTGGTATGTAAGATTATTGTTTCCCACGGTGGCGTGGCGTACTTGGGCTATCAACATTTCGTCTTGCTTTCTTTCTCTTGCAGAATTGTGGCCGTGGAGGAGGAAACGGATGATGGTTAGTGTGACCTTGCTGTTCCCCGCCATTCTGGCCGCGTACCAGAGCGACTCTGCATCGTCCGGACCAGAGATGAAGATTACAGCCACGCGGTAGATGGATTGATTGTTGAGGATGGAAACCCATCCATTCCGGAACCCTCGATCAACAAGTATTCCAACCGAGCACGGTGCCCTGTCCATGACTTTAATGTTCATGTTCTGGAAAGCCTTGTTATCTTCCCCAATACTGCCATCGACTCCCCAGCGCCTGTGGAAGGGTAAAATGATGATCGTTGCACTCTGGTCCCTCGCCAGTCGGCATATATCATCATGCACAGTCTGTATGTGCGACACAACGCCGAATGACTGGATACTGACACATTCTTCATGCTGGAGCTCAAACCGGCACAACGCACTGATTATTTGACTAGTTTTGGATTTTTCAGGATTCAGGACTCGTGTCGATTGATGAGCAACGAGCATTTGTGTGGCCCGTTCTCCCAACTCCTCCAGCAAAACTGCTATGACAGCAATAGGGCTGATTTTTGTTGGATTGGAAGCCTCCAGTAAATCGATGATCAAAGGAACATGGTCTTCGTTTTCGTTGCAAACCATTATACGGAGCTCATCATTCCGCTTGGAGTGCTGAATAGTCCGCCTTTTAATGGGCGCACGGCTCTCCAAAGGATTGTAAAGGTATCTGATCAAAGGGGTTATAATAGCCGTGACTCCTACCACTGCTATGACACTCAGAGCGAATCCCTTATCTGTTATATCCTGTCGCACTGAAGATGGTTAGCCTAAGCATTGATGTAAATACAGGTGTATAAATTGGCTTCAGAAGTAAGAAGAAACATTGGAATAGCCTTACCTCAAGGTTCCAGGCCATATTATATATAAGAAGTTCGAAGACACCTTTGGCATTCAGAACAAGCCCGAGAACAACAGAGTCCTGGACGCATAAGTTCACAAACCGACCTGCAAGCACAACTGTGGCAACCCTGATTACCGACGACATGAGGACCAGAATTGCCACGATGAACAACGACCATGGATCAACCTCAAATATGTTGGTTTTCAAGCCACTGGTTGTAAGGAATATGGGGTAGAGAAACTTCCCCACGGGTAAATCTAATTTGGAGATGATCGGTGCGCCTAAAGGCGGCCCATCCGGCATAAGGACGCCGAAGAGTAATGGCCCGAGTGTGAAATGCTGGCCAACAAGCTCCGTGATGAGTGCAAATATTTGAATGCTGATGAAACACAAGAATGCATACCCCTCAGCTAAAGGCTTTTCGGTTGGAATTCTTCTCACCAACATGCCCAAACTTGGTCTAACAATGCCGAGCATCATGGCTAAGAAAACCGTGATGAATACAAATGCCAATGCCGAACTTAGTGGATCAGCAGATAATTGCAACAACGTGCTCGCGATTATGACAAGAGTGACGCTGATTACATCAGTCATGAGCGCTGTTGCAGTAGCAATACGGCCTAAATCACTGCTGACCATGTTGAGCTCGATGAGTAGGCACGAGACGTTTGAGAATGCAGTCAGGCATTGAGGGCCAACGATGTATGGAAGCGCAGCTGCAAGCGCATCATCCATACTTACGTATTTTTTAAAGACCTCGGCAATCATCAAGGAAAGGGTCGTTGTGACGAGCAATGATGAGACACCAATGATAACGGCCTGCCTCCCTGGCCGGGCTATCATTCTAGAATCCGCCCTCACCCCTATTGCGAATAGGAAGAACATAATGCCAAAATCTCCGAGTGTTTCCAGCAACATCGAGCATCTTACAGGGAATAGAGCCGACCCCAATATTGCTTCATTCGACAAGAAGGAAGGACCAAGCAGTATACCTCCCTGTCATTACAAATGCTGAGGTATATCATATCCTATTGGATGAAAGACACTTCGAAAAAAGCACGTAAATATAGGATGTCAATGCTTAGCTGAATGCAGAATGCAAGAGAAGCCTTACAACAACTTGTGCAACAAGCACAGACTGCCCCAGAGGCGCAAGGCAGACATCGATCAGCAAAGAGGTTAAGGAGATGACTGAAAGCTGCAGATAAACAAGGGGCACCGTATAATTCAAGGGATTTCGGTCGAACCAGAGACGAAAGGATCCACTTGTTCTTGTAAATTGACACACAATGTATCTATTCCCTGCAGATACTTCATCAATTCCTTTAGTTGTCATCTTACATGTGATGTATGTCCTGTTTATTTATCTTTGATGATTTTTCCCCCCTAATGACCTAATGGTTTTACAGAATTAGGGATTGGTCTTTGGAATGTCGAAAAGAAGAAACGAAAGGGTGAAGGAAAGCTTGGGAATCCATTTTGTCACAAATGTACACACATACTATAAGTGAGGTAAAATTTTATGCATAATCGGGAGACTTTCCTTGAATTTTGGTGGCTTTAGCAAAGGTTGTTGAGGGCTCATGGATTATAGACATTATGCTTTCTTAATCAGTAGTACTTGCTATATTTTCGTTTCTAAATCCTTGCATATCTATGTCCTCCAATTGATTTGGAAATCAAACTATATTTTCAAATTTTTTCCTCCATGTTTACAAACTGTGTAGTTTGACTAGTTTGAAGAATGCAATCTCTGACCAGACGTGGGAGGAATAAACTATACTCCATAATGCTATTTTATTTTTATTTTCGGTTAGTTTTCTTGAAGTAACTAATCTTCAAAATTACACAAATTAAACAGGATCAACAGCTCAGCCAATCGATCCTTAAATAGCTATTACACAAATAGAAAGTTTCCAAAATCCATGACAAAGCAAGAGGGCATCAAGCTGCAGAATAATTGTCTTGAGTAATACATCTCTAGAACAAAGCAAGCTGTAATAAGATACAGTGGATCAGCCATCAAGTGTCAGTGGTGGCATAATTGTGGCTTGTTTGCCAATCTTGTGAAGGGCTTTCATCACCTCTTGTGCTGTTACATTTCCTGTCACCGTCACCTTGTTCGATTTCGTATCCACATCGTATGTCTCTATGTCTGCATCCATATATATGTATGTGTGTGTGTATCTAAGTTCACCTGTGACTTGTGTTGAGGTTTCGCCGAGAAATTAAAAAACTGTAAGGCTTTGTAAGAAAATACAGTACCTTCGATTTTCTTGATGGCCTTGAGGATTTTCTTGATGCATTCCTCGCAGTGTAATCCCACCTTCAACTCAACTACCTGCAGTGATTATATGTGTGTGTCCTAAGGGTTAAGAAAAGGGAAAAAAAAACAAAAAAGAAATTATGTATTTGTGAAATAGATTTGAGGAACTTACATTAGCCATTGAAGGGAGATGCTGAATATGGTATGTGAAGGGAAATATTTGTAGAATGGCTTGGTTTTATTCATGATGTTTTTTGGCCCTTGTATTTTTAAATTATATTTTTTGGGGGATGAAATGTATTTTGTGATGAGGGTATATAAGCATATGATTCTTTTCTTGGCTGGTTGGGAATTTGGGGATGAGTGAAAAGCTGCTTTAGTCACTTTTGTTGACAAGAGGCACATTTGTGATGGTAGATTTTAATGGAACCTATTACTTTCAATATGGTGATGTCCAGTTAGCCATTATCATTAAAGGCAAATTTTTACTTTTCCATTGGATTTTGCTTTTTTTTTATGAAATTTTTGTGCTTATTATTATTATTATTATTTTTTGTTTAAACTTTTTTTCCCTCCCATAATATGTCATTTTTTTAGCAAGTGCCTTAAAGTACATGTATTTTGAGATTAGATAGTACATAATTAGATTTCATTAATTAAATAAATTCTCATTTGATTTTCATGAATCTGTATTGGAAGGACAAAATCTACAAGGTAGTTTAAATAATGTGACTTCATTTTCGAAGCCATTGGCAGAGAAATGGTTGGTGGAAAATCGAAACTGCAATCATAAAATTGAGAGGCATACTTGACCACTTGGTCAAATCCTCGTCCACATGTGACTTCATTTGAATATGAATATTTGGATCTAAGATCATAAATAACATGAATTTCAAAATTATAGCTTCCCAATCAAACATAATGTAGATATTAGTTATTGAAAAGAAATTTAGATAATAAACTGATTATTGTATCAAAAAGAGATTTAGATAATGTGGCTTCCTATTGTGTAGGTCACACATAATCTTGCAGCAAATTCATTAAAATAAAATATTCGGGAAATTATTGAAAAATCCCCCGTTGGGGTCCAAAGTACCTGCATACCCCCAAGAGGAATTATATTGTAAGAAAACCCCCCGGATGGGGAAAAATTAAAATAAAGGGAAAATAACCCCCGACATATTGTAATGATTAAGAGTGATAATGTACTTTGTATTCTCTCAAAGTTCTCCGATTCTAGGTCACAACTCGGAAAGAATTGAAGGGGAAACGTCCGGCGGGTGCGTTATTTATCGATTCGGAGTGGGGGGTTCGTAGTTAAATCGGGGAAATTTGTATTGTAGAAGGGGGACGGCGTAGGGCAGTAGGAAGATCGAGCGCGAGGGTTCCGGTGGAGAAAGAACGGTGAGCAACGAAGCGGCGGCGGAGGTTGCAAGCGGCGGCGGAGGTGCGCGAGGGCTGGAATTGCGATAGAGAGTGAAAGGGGTAAGTAATTTACACTGCAATTTTGTTGATTCTGTAGGGTGGGGATGTTAGGGCAGCCGAGGGGTGCGGGATGCGGTAATGGGAGTGGAGTGTTTAGGAAATTTGCTTAACGCATTTGAAACCCACTTTGTTTTGATCAATTGTTTAGCAAAAAAAACTGTTTTGGGTATTAGAATCTGTGGTATGGTGTTTATAACTTTTGGCGGGGATATATTAGTTACTGTGGGTTAGTGTTAAATAGTATGCCGGAGCGAAAATGCTAATCCAATTGTTATGATTTCGAATATGTTGACATGAAATTGAGGACATTAATGTTAATTTGTAGCATTCGCAAGATTTATATAATTGGTAGGTTGAAGGGTGGATTGTTAAGTTTACTGGTTGAAGTATGTAGGAGCACTGATGTGTAGTAGAATTTGTGGTCTTGTGATGATTTGTAGCATAAATTGATGCAGGGAGTATATTGCGGAGGAGGCATTTTGCAGGGTGATCAGGAATGGGCAGAAAGTCTTATGAGAAGACTGATGGGACAAAACCAAGGGAGAGATCGAAAGAGAAAGGAGGAAGTAGGGAAGGGATGGTTGTGGATGGAAGATCGAAGGGGAAAGGGCAAAGTAGTGAGGGGAATTGTTTGGAGGATGGATCAAAGGTGAGAGGGCAGAGCAGCAAAGGGAAAAATAGGGAAGATGGAAAGAAGAAGAAAGCGGTGCGCAAAGAGAAGGGAAAAAGGGTTGTTAGGAAGAGTAAGGAAGGGGGGGAGGCGGGGCTAACGACGAGGTGCTCTCCACAGTTTTTTAGGGCGATTATGGATGCAATTGTTGAGAGACTTACCGAAGAGCAACTAGGTGCACTCAGGAGGACCCCTTTCTGGCATTTCATGCAATGCCCAACAGGTTACAGCAGTTTAAGTTGGCTAGAAGCTTTGGTGAGGTGCTACGATGCAGAGGGTACGAGTTTCCTGATTGGAGAGGAATTGGAGCTGAAGTTTCCAGCAACGGAGTTCAGTTACGTCATGGCACTTCAGAAGGAGGGGCAGTATGTCCACCCAAAATTGGAAGAGAAGAGTAGGACAGTTGATAAGTATTTCAAAGGAAGAGTTGCCAATGTGAAGCGGAAAAAGATTATTTCATTGTTAAGGAAAATGTGTGGGGGCGAAGCTGCGGTGTTGGGCAGAGAGGACCCCGAAGATGCAGCAAGGATGTATATATTACTGGTTTTCAACTGCATATTGTTCCCGACCGCACACCAGTATGTGCCACCGTTTGTCATACACTACGTTGATGATCTCGAAAGAATAAGAAATTATGCTTGGGGAGCTGCGGCACACACATATCTATTGGATTGCCTGAAGAAGTGCGCGAAAGGGAAGAAGTATGCCGATGGATGCGTTCTCGGGTTGACGGTAAGTTTGTTGACTATGGATTTTTGCATATTGTTAGTTACACAAAACTGCATGTTGTTTGTAATAAGAAACAAAAAGTGTGCTGTGGATTTCAGAGTTGGTTTTTTGAGCGTGTTCCCCTGCTGGCGAAGCCTACTGGGAAGGCATGCGTACCACGTTTTGCAAGGTGGCGTAGCAGTCATCCAGGTCTTGTGGAATGCGTGGAGGCATTGAGGAAGATCAAGGCGGACGATGTGCAGAAGTTTTATCCATTGGAAGAGGAGCTTGCGTATTTAAGACCAGTGGTACAGGAATTCGAGGTAAGCGGTGGAAATTTTGTACATGATGTGCTAAGATATCTAGATTACGATGATTTTGACATATATTTTTTTGATGTCATGTCGTAGGAGGTAATTGTGGAGAGCAAACCAATGGAGAGACGTAGCGGAAGGGTGCCCGCGTCTGTGCCCGTGCGGATCGTTGGTGCTCGAGGTGGTGAGGGCAAGCGGGCAGGGAGGACACTTGGGGTTGAGCCCAATAAGCAGGGTAAGAGGCAGCGCATAGAGAGTTCGGACGCGCGGACGGGTGGGACGCGGGTTGATGAGAGTGCCGAGCGTCCAGACCAGGTAGGCAAAGAGCGTAGCAGTGGGGAAGCCGGGGAGCAGACTGGTGAGAGGGTAGGGGAGCACCTTGTTGAGAGTGAGTGGGAGCAGGTTGGTGAGATGGTAGGGGAGCAGACTTTTGAGAGTATAGGGCAGCGGCATGATGATCATATTGGGATCGGGGTGGATGAGTGCAAGGATCAAGAACCGCGGAACGGAATGTCTGAGGAAAAATACGGAGTTAATGAGGTGGAAGAGGATGGCAACGAGACTGAAGCGGAGATGGATGAAGGTATATTTATATGTTCACAAAGAAAATTAGGAGTTAGGTGTACTAGTTAATAACGTTCAAGTTGGGAGAATGAATAGTAAAGAATGCTTCTTGATATACTGTACTGTACTAGATATTTTATTTGATGTGTTATTGGTTTGTATAAACAGTGGAGGAGGAAAGAAGGACGAAGCGTAGGGCTGATGTTCGTGATGGGGATATTCCGAACGACACCAAAGAAGGGGAGCCGGACGGCGGGGAGGAGAAAATGAATGAGGGCCATGATTCAGACTTAGGAGGTGGTACGGTGTAACATCCCGAATAATTAATTCATGGTTAAATTAATTTAATCATGATTAATTAACTAAGTTGGCTTAATTAATCAAATTGGTGCTTGATATATTATTTAAGTAGCCCAATGAGATTAATTAAGAGCCCAATCCATCTATAAGGAATAAAATGTAGTATGGAAGTTGTGTAGGGCTTAAGGTGCAATTAGGAAATTGCTCTAAGGTCCTTTGACCTTAAATAGGAGAATTGGAAGTGTTGTCTTCATTCCAACCCATCTCCCGTAATTGAAGAGAGAGCAAATTGGGGATCTCTCATGGGAGCTCAAATCGCGATGGAGAAGAAGAGGAAGCAGCGGCCTTGGTTGCTCGAAAAATTGGAGAATCGATTCAACTACTCACGGTAATCTCTTCTTCTTCCTCTATCCTTTTTTTCTGTCGGAAGTTTGGGGTGGAGGAGCGGCGCGGTGGCGCTGCCGCGAGGCCTGTGTTGAGGGAGAGAAGAGGGCGGCGTGGCGGAGATGCGGCGTCGCACCACCGCGCGACGCCGGAGAAGGAGGAGCAGCAGCAGCGCTGCTGCTGTGCAGCGGCGAAATCGCTGCTGCTGTCATTGTCGGCTGCCGCCTCGGCGGCGGCGTCGTGGCGGTGGTTCATATGGTGGAGGGAGGAGGTGTCGAAGTGGAGAGAAGAGACGAAGGAGCTCGCCGGAGGACGAGCTGCTGCTCGGGAGAGCAGCGCGCGTCTGCGCGCTGCTGTGCGGCGGCGAAGCGCCGCTGTTGCTGGCGGCTGCCGCCGGCGACACGCCGGCGGCCAGGTGGTGATGCTCGGTGGCTGTGGTGGAGTGCCAGTTTGGTGGTGGTGTTGGGTAGTGGTTGGACAGATTTGGAAGTTGGAGCAGGGGTGGTGGTTGATGGTATTGATGATGTTTGGTGGTGGTGTGGCTCGGTGGTGATGGATTCTTTACTTGTTTAATTATTTTCATGCCTTGTTGGTTTGAGTGGGTTATACTTGTAATGGTGTGGATTTCTTTTGTTGAATTGGTTGCTTGCATTTTTAGAATGGCCAGATTTATGTATATAAATATCTGTCCTTCGGTCCCCTGCATTTTTGTCTCAAACTGAGCTACTCTACGAATTTTGCTATAGATTGCATAGTAATTTCTAATATTTTATTCCAACTCCTCTTATTCACTTTGATTATTTCGTGCAATGCTTTATTATTAGATAACTTATTTTGTCCTCTTGCTATGTAATGTTCTTGGTATAATTATACTTGTATGATACTATATTTTAAACAAGCTAATTTATAGGGTGATCATCTACGTGATTAAGCCTTGTTCACTTTTATGTTATTGAATTTAAATAGGAAAGTATTGAATTGTTGGGTTTGTAAGATAAATATTGGGATACCTTGCTAGCTTTTTAATGTGGGAATACTAGAATGCTTAAATTTTAGAATATTATGTTGGGTATTGGTTTAGTCTTTATTATTTGGCTATGTTGAATTATAATGGAGTTTGAGTAAATGATTTTAATGTTGATTTAGATGTTGGGTGATTTTGGATTATGTGAGTCTACTACTAGATAGTCAGTATATATATATTATCCAATTCCTCTTGTCTTTGTTCGGTTTATTCAGGCAGAGTATTATTGATTGCATAATAATTTCTAATAGTTAATTACAATTTCTCCTATTCACTTTGACTACTTTGTGCAATTCATTTTCAATGCCTTTCATAGTGACGTGGGCATGATCAAAAGTGGTGACTATTATCATGGATTTTTACATAGTCTAGAATTACAATTTTTAATATATTTTAATTAATTCCTAAACTACTCATTCTTGCTTAAATTCTGTACCGGTTCCTGTTGCTAGTTTATCTATTCAGCTTTCATAGCTTGAATCTCACTCAGGTTATTATATTCGTTTTATCTTAAATTAATTAGCTTGTTGAGTTACATGTGGAGGGATTATAAAAAGGGGATTGGAGGTGGTTGTTGGTGTTGGAGATAAGAGGAGATGATGAAATTGGTATTGTTAAATTATTTTAATTCTTATGATGATATTATTGTACAGGGAACGAGTGTGGACTTGTATTGAAGCCACGTGAAAGTTGAAGTTGTACAAAGGAAGCCTTGAAGATTGATAATTCAGGCAAGGTTTAGAATAGCAAATTAGATCGGGGTTAGGAATAGACTAGTATAGTCTATGTTGCCTTAGTATTGGGAACTCTCGTGTGTACGGATTCCCTGCGTATAATGAGGATGCCTTAGAATTAGGCTAGAACTGCTTGCGAATATCTCACTAATTATTATGCTCATAACCTGGAACTTAGTTGCAATTAGAGAAGATCTACCATGCCTTAGTTTAGGATGAAATCTTGCGTTGCTTCTATTTTGATGTTATGAGTTGAGTGCCGATACGTGGGGCTTGGCACACCCTTGATACTTAACTCGCGATGAGTTGTTTATTTTGTCCTGATGCGTTGATTTACGTATGGACATGTGATTGAATTGAATCTGAATATCTGTGATGATATGTGAATATCTGTGATGATATGTGAATATCTGTGATGATATGAAATGCCACGACGGTAGGACACGCTATGTTTACGAGTCGGTATCCGATTGGGCATAGTGGGGTCTCTACCCAGAAGCATTTTGGCTAGAAAGGGCTCATGACCCTTAGCCTGACCCGCTTGCCGTAAGCCACGATCTCAGCTGTTAGTGTCCGCGGCGGGGGCACTGTGGGTATATCTCTCGACCATTAAGGGGAGTGGACCCTTATATGGGAGGGAATACCGACCATGGTACCTAGGTGCGCGCTAGACATGCTTATGTGTTGCATTTAGGGTAGATAGACATCTTAGGTCATAACATATCATCTCATCATCCATCATTCATTTTATCTGCAGTGGTTGAAGCACCGGTATGGGACGGTGTGATGTTTACTTTCTGTATTTATTTTATGTCCTTAATTATTGTTATCATTATTGTTATTATTATTGTTATTATTATTTATATAGTATAGTGTTATCATTAGTGTGCCCCGTTTTCCAGCTATATCTATTCCTTGCCAGTACGATGTACTGACACCTTGTTGCGGTTATCTGTTTTATAGATCTTCCTACGTATGACGCAGAACACGATGTTGGGGTACGGGTTGAGCGAACTAGCTAGGCTGCATCCATTATATTTATTGTTTAGAATAAATATTATATGCTCTTGCCTGACCTTTGATGAAAATATTTGTTATTTCTTAAATGTGATCGGTGTGTCACATATGATTTACTTATTGGTCATTCCTGGTATTGGATGTGCGACCATGTCATTATGTTATTTCAGGGCTTGTCGCCCGGATATGCCATGTATTGTTCCTGGGGTTATATACTGCTTTGTTGGCATTTATTTGAGTGTGATACAGGTTTGTATTTATACCTCGCTTCGTATTGACTATCTAAGCTGAGTGATCAACAGTTTAGAATAGTTAATACGGCGATGACGTCACGAAAATGGTTTTAAATTTTCGGGGCGTTACAGTTGGTATCAGAGCGGGCTTGCTCTATTATGTGCTTAAAACTTGATAAAAACATGTGGTGAGGTGTGCGGGGATTGCATATAGGATAGGTTTGCATTGTCATATGCTAGTTAGATTTATTCTTATGCTGTGGTATCCTGTTTATATATTGCGCACCTTGTGGATTCGAGCCATGGTTTGCGAGATAACTATGGACGAATAACAAGGATATCCCAAGAGATCTATTCTTTAATTCTGTTAGCAACTTGTTTAGAAGTTGCTGAATAATTATTTCTATTATTACTACTGCTTGTTTGGTAATTCTGTTAGCTTATTATATTGTGATAATGTATGGAATCTGTCTTTAAGGTAATTGCAGGTATTGAGCAACGGGACACGTAAATCCATGCCATGCGGATATGTGATGATGATCCATTGTCGGCAGATGATTAGAACATCAGGAGAATAATATCTCAGACATCTTTAAATCTTAAAGATGTACTGCTGGTAACTCATCCTGTTGTAGCAAATGACGGAACTACGATGACATTCAATTCGAGACATCGAATTGAGTATACCGCAGAGATTAATTAGAGGCGTTGAAGCGAGTTAATAACGGAAGGTGTAATGCTCGTAATGCTGATATATATATACATATATTTATTTATTGGATATGCTTTATTTTTAATCCTTTCATTTCATTTTCTTAATTATGAGAAAGTGAATATCTCTAATATTTTCGTTGCTTCTTTCGAAAATCCTACTGTGTACGTTTCAGTACCAGCTCTTCTCTCCGAGTTAAACTCTTTTGGTTGTGACATGCACTGCCAAATCACTCTTGAGGCCATCTGAATGGTTCTCATTGATACTCTGTCAGCATTGATATTCTTTCCGCCGTTGCAATATTTTAAATAGTTCGAGTTTCATTTCAGCTACACTGATATGTGTAAATGCATTTATCTAAATTCTTCAAACATCTCTATCGTTTTCCAAAATTCTATGATAACCTTGCCATCGACATCCTTACGTCTTCTAGAACTTCTTGTATATCCTTTGGAGTCCGCTCTTTCTTCCTCGTTATCATTCGCCATTCTTGGTTCATGCTACTATTCATTTCTACCCGAAGTAGAGTAGTTTCTTACCGGGCATTCTTGTTAGTACCTTCTATTTTCTACCGATTTATTATCCCTTTCATAAATCGAGATCTCCGTCAGTCAGTATGATTTCTTTGCTAATCCGAGTCATCTCATTATTGGTTCACTTATTTAATTATATTTGCTCCATTATACAATGACTCCCATATCAGTATTCTTATCTCCGCAAACAACGATTTTAGTTGTTTGCATACTTTCCACTTGTATCGGAAGATTTTAACTCCCGACATAATTCAGAATTTACCATATTCTTGGTAATTCGATCTCACCATCTTGATGTTGGAGATTGTTTGTTCTGTTTGTGATGCAGGTTTATCCCAAGATGAGAGTTTCTAAGTAACCGAATGGAGCGTGTAGAAGTGTTCAGGGTTGGATATCAATTCGACTTAGTGAAGATTACCTATTGATTGATACCCTTATTTCATTCGAGGACGAATGATCCTAAGGGGGAGGGATTGTAACATCCCGAATAATTAATTCATGGTTAAATTAATTTAATCATGATTAATTAACTAAGTTGGCTTAATTAATCAAATTGGTGCTTGATATATTATTTAAGTAGCCCAATGAGATTAATTAAGAGCCCAATCCATCTATAAGGAATAAAATGTAGTATGGAAGTTGTGTAGGGCTTAAGGTGCAATTAGGAAATTGCTCTAAGGTCCTTTGACCTTAAATAGGAGAATTGGAAGTGTTGTCTTCATTCCAACCCATCTCCCGTAATTGAAGAGAGAGCAAATTGGGGATCTCTCATGGGAGCTCAAATCGCGATGGAGAAGAAGAGGAAGCAGCGGCCTTGGTTGCTCGAAAAATTGGAGAATCGATTCAACTACTCACGGTAATCTCTTCTTCTTCCTCTATCCTTTTTTTCTGTCGGAAGTTTGGGGTGGAGGAGCGGCGCGGTGGCGCTGCCGCGAGGCCTGTGTTGAGGGAGAGAAGAGGGCGGCGTGGCGGAGATGCGGCGTCGCACCACCGCGCGACGCCGGAGAAGGAGGAGCAGCAGCAGCGCTGCTGCTGTGCAGCGGCGAAATCGCCGCTGCTGTCATTGTCGGCTGCCGCCTCGGCGGCGGCGTCGTGGCGGTGGTTCATATGGTGGAGGGAGGAGGTGTCGAAGTGGAGAGAAGAGACGAAGGAGCTCGCCGGAGGACGAGCTGCTGCTCGGGAGAGCAGCGCGCGTCTGCGCGTTGCTGTGCGGCGGCGAAGCGCCGCTGTTGCTGGCGGCTGCCGCCGGCGACACGCCGGCGGCCAGGTGGTGATGCTCGGTGGCTGTGGTGGAGTGACAGTTTGGTGGTGGTGTTGGGTAGTGGTTGGACAGATTTGGAAGTTGGAGCAGGGGTGGTGGTTGATGGTATTGATGATGTTTGGTGGTGGTGTGGCTCGGTGGTGATGGATTCTTTACTTGTTTAATTATTTTCATGTCTTGTTGGTTTGAGTGGGTTATACTTGTAATGGTGTGGATTTCTTTTGTTGAATTGGTTGCTTGCATTTTTAGAATGGCCAGATTTATGTATATAAATATCTGTCCTTCGGTCCCCTGCATTTTTGTCTCAAACTGAGCTACTCTACGAATTTTGCTATAGATTGCATAGTAATTTCTAATATTTTATTCCAACTCCTCTTATTCACTTTGATTATTTCGTGCAATGCTTTATTATTAGATAACTTATTTTGTCCTCTTGCTATGTAATGTTCTTGGTATAATTATACTTGTATGATACTATATTTTAAACAAGCTAATTTATAGGGTGATCATCTACGTGATTAAGCCTTGTTCACTTTTATGTTATTGAATTTAAATAGGAAAGTATTGAATTGTTGGGTTTGTAAGATAAATATTGGGATACCTTGCTAGCTTTTTAATGTGGGAATACTAGAATGCTTAAATTTTAGAATATTATGTTGGGTATTGGTTTAGTCTTTATTATTTGGCTATGTTGAATTATAATGGAGTTTGAGTAAATGATTTTAATGTTGATTTAGATGTTGGGTGATTTTGGATTATGTGAGTCTACTACTAGATAGTCAGTATATATATATTATCCAATTCCTCTTGTCTTTGTTCGGTTTATTCAGGCAGAGTATTATTGATTGCATAATAATTTCTAATAGTTAATTACAATTTCTCCTATTCATTTTGACTACTTTGTGCAATTCATTTTCAATGCCTTTCATAGTGACGTGGGCATGATCAAAAGTGGTGACTATTATCATGGATTTTTACATAGTCTAGAATTACAATTTTTAATATATTTTAATTAATTCCTAAACTACTCATTCTTGCTTAAATTCTGTACCGGTTCCTGTTGCTAGTTTATCTATTCAGCTTTCATAGCTTGAATCTCACTCAGGTTATTATATTCGTTTTATCTTAAATTAATTAGCTTGTTGAGTTACATGTGGAGGGATTATAAAAAGGGGATTGGAGGTGGTTGTTGGTGTTGGAGATAAGAGGAGATGATGAAATTGGTATTGTTAAATTATTTTAATTCTTATGATGATATTATTGTACAGGGAACGAGTGTGGACTTGTATTGAAGCCACGTGAAAGTTGAAGTTGTACAAAGGAAGCCTTGAAGATTGATAATTCAGGCAAGGTTTAGAATAGCAAATTAGATCGGGGTTAGGAATAGACTAGTATAGTCTATGTTGCCTTAGTATTGGGAACTCTCGTGTGTACGGATTCCCTGCGTATAATGAGGATGCCTTAGAATTAGGCTAGAACTGCTTGCGAATATCTCACTAATTATTATGCTCATAACCTGGAACTTAGTTGCAATTAGAGAAGATCTACCATGCCTTAGTTTAGGATGGAATCTTGCGTTGCTTCTATTTTGATGCTATGAGTTGAGTGCCGATACGTGGGGCTTGGCACACCCTTGATACTTAACTCGCGATGAGTTGTTTATTTTGTCCTGATGCGTTGATTTACGTATGGACATGTGATTGAATTGAATCTGAATATCTGTGATGATATGTGAATATCTGTGATGATATGAAATGCCACGACGGTAGGACACGCTATGTTTACGAGTCGGTATCCGATTGGGCATAGTGGGGTCTCTACCCAGAAGCATTTTGGCTAGAAAGGGCTCATGACCCTTAGCCTGACCCGCTTGCCGTAAGCCACGATCTCAGCTGTTAGTGTCCGCGGCGGGGGCACTGTGGGTATATCTCTCGACCATTAAGGGGAGTGGACCCTTATATGGGAGGGAATACCGACCATGGTACCTAGGTGCGCGCTAGACATGCTTATGTGTTGCATTTAGGGTAGATAGACATCTTAGGTCATAACATATCATCTCATCATCCATCATTCATTTTATCTGCAGTGGTTGAAGCACCGGTATGGGACGGTGTGATGTTTACTTTCTGTATTTATTTTATGTCCTTAATTATTGTTATCATTATTGTTATTATTATTGTTATTATTATTTATATAGTATAGTGTTATCATTAGTGTGCCCCATTTTCCAGCTATATCTATTCCTTGCCAGTACGATGTACTGACACCTTGTTGCGGTTATCTGTTTTATAGATCTTCCTACGGATGGCGCAGAACACGATGTTGGGGTACGGGTTGAGCGAACTAGCTAGGCTGCATCCATTATATTTATTGTTTAGAATAAATATTATATGCTCTTGCCTGACCTTTGATGAAAATATTTGTTATTTCTTAAATGTGATCGGTGTGTCACATATGATTTACTTATTGGTCATTCCTGGTATTGGATGTGCGACCATGTCATTATGTTATTTCAGGGCTTGTTGAAACTTTTGACAAATTTCATTAACACGAGTATTTTTCAATAAAAATAAATCAGGATTGAACTTATTAAACGAAAGGAGTTATGATTCGCGGGAAAGGGGTTTAAGGATATATCCACTTTTTATTACTCAGGTGGGACGCTTTAATTTCAAATGGCGTTGCAGTCCTCTCATGTCATGAAACTTTTGACAAGTCTCATGGTACAACCGAGATAGATTGACCTTCAGCCTGTCACACTGAGGGTCCCCGGCATATGTGCCATGATACTTCTCATGATTTCATGTCATGAGATTACCTACCATGAAACTTTCGGCAGATTCCCACTACATGAGTATTTTCTGAAAAATCACATTTTTATTTACTCGTGTTAAGAAACTGTGCCCCCGAAAGCGCACGGAGTCAAAAATTGCAGTATTTATAGTAAGTACCGGATCGTTCACTGGAGGATGTGCGATGGAAGCAGGGCCCACGCCGTTTACTAAGATTTTCCACTCGGTTACTCGATTCGAGTTTGTGTTTTGACTATCAACTACTTGACATAATTTAATCTAAGTTATGAAAGCAATTAAAATAAAGCAGATAAAATTATTCTAGAAAGCGAATTAAATTTAATCTAAGAAAGCAATAAAATTAATCTAAGAAAGCGATTAAAATTATTCTAAGAAAGCAGATTTAAATGAGACAGAAGGGGCAGGAAGAAAATAATAAGGATTGGACAAGATTCAGATGAAACACAATTAAACTTCCATTTTAATACACAGATCTTAGCTTGGGATAATTCGTTCAGTTAGCTAATTCTCATGCTCTCTGTACCATGTTCCCTTTAACAGACAGGTACTTACAGTAAGAGTTTACATGCTCTTAAGGCAACAAATTCTAAGATACCACAGACTCACAACTACTCCCGTCAGAGCGTGTCATTTATCTGTGGTGGACAAGCAACACCTGACAAATCATTTATTGAAGTGTCAAGTACTGCTATCATTCCCCCATGTCACACCCAAAGATTCTAATCAAGCCCTGAACTATCCCTTAACTCTCAATCCTAGTAGCAGTTACACAACTCTCAATACAACCGAGTGACCTCTAACGAAAGCAGTTAAAAGAAAGCGATAAAGAAAGCATTTAAAATCCTATCACTCGGAGGTTTTTGAAAGTTTGACCCTGATAGTAAAAGAAAGCCCCCAGTTAGAATGACTGGGTGTGGATCAAGAATTCCCTAATCTCGGTGAACCGCTCGTAGTGTTCACTTCCCTTCGGGTGGTTATGAGATACAAACTAATGAAACGAACTAATAAAATTAGTTCGTTCCGGATGCACTCACTCAGGACTCAAAAATAGGCTTTGGCAGAAGAAGATAGCAGTTGAAAGAATACTCAACCCTACCTTAGAAAATAACCAAGGCCCGAATGTTGTTCCTCTAGTATCATCTGTCACACCTTATCGGAATCCAAGTGGAATCTGACCCAGTGCAATATTTAATACAAGATTTCCAACAAACAGCAATTTTGGAAAATAATAAATCTGAAAATCATTCCCTATCAGGTACTAGACTCTCAATAAGAACACAGACCCTTTCAGTCTAAGTGAGACCTAATCGCTGACTCTGCTTCTAATTTCCCAAAATCAACCCCCAGTCGGATATGAATTAGTCATAACTGTTGAATTTATCCCTTACTCAGATCCGGATTTTATAAGGAATTTTTGTTGGAAATTTAATATGAAACATCTGATTTAAATCAAGACTTCTATGTCCAAGGGAAGGATCCCAAAATAATATTGACCACAATATCTACATAATAATATCATGCATAAATTTATAGAGAAGTGTAAAAGTAAATAACCCAAAATATAAGACGGGTTTAGACAGAAGTTGGAACACAAAGATGAAATAGCCGGAGGTGAGAAGAATTTATTGTGGCTAAAAAGGTGGCAAAATAATTAGGGTTAATTGGATTGCAGTTATCTGTGGTCCAATTCCCTAATCATTAAGGTGAGATGATTTTAGACAGCAGAATAATCTTAAATGACAGTGGTCGCTATCATTCAGACCCTTATTGTCTGTGAATCAGGGAAGAACCTACATGTTCCTTTGCTGTCTTAATTACTAGACAACATTGACCTATGTCGTCTAGTGTTGGCACAGTTCGAGATTCGGGTTTGAAATTAAGATAAAGAAAAGAAAACTGTATCCGGATAGGAGTCAGCTGAGCAGCTATTATAATCCCGGATGGACGAACCGCCAAGGCTTCCACCGAGCACTATCCGGACCAAGCAAAATAACAATCAATAATTAATATACAGACCACGAGCTAGTTATCCGTGTGGGAATACCCGCCAACATTAGTCTGTTATATCTCTTATTAGTTGTTTCACACATCACGGGAAAAGACAAAATAAATAAAAGAAAAATATTTTTGGGTCATCTTGCATGAGAGACATTGGTTTCTCATGCAAGGTATGGAAATGAATCCATATTCACTCTTCATGTCTAAATAATCACTCATTCCATAATTAATTAATTACAGTCCGAATTATATACTTAGATCATTAGAGTTTAATCATTTGTAGAAGAATCTTTTAATGGGGAATTGAACAAAGTTCTTTATATCAAATTAATCATGGGTTGAGATCATTGGATTTCAACCTCAAAATATTAATATAAAGGTTCAATTAATTAATGGAGTGAGATGGAGAATAAAAATTTGGCAAAAAGGTGCCACTTTGTCGCGGAGTAGAGTTTGTGTCGCGGAGCATGGTTCCGCGACAAGGGTTTCGCGACAAAGGGGTGGGAAATAAGGGAAATAAATATTTTGAAAATTAGGGTTTGCTTTGTCGCTTAAGCAAAAATTTTGTCGCGGAACATGGTTCCGCGACAAAGAGGCATAGCGACAAAGAGGGTTGAAAATTGGTAAGGACATAATTCCTGGTCGCGGAACAAGGATTTTGTCGCGGTACGTGGTTCCGCGACAAAGGTTCCGCGCCAGAGTCCTCCCAGAATAAAATTACAAGTATTTGGGTCCTTGGTCGCTAATCAAGGATTTTGTCGCGGAACGTGGTTCCGCGACAAGAGTTGCATCGCGACCAAGGGGTTTCAAAATAATGGCAAGGCATAATTTTCTGTCTCGGAATAAGATTTTGTCGCGGAACGTGGTTCCGCGACAAGGGTGTTCCGCGACAAAAGCCATGCAGACAAAATGCAAGAATTTGGTCCTTTGTCGCTAAACATGGGTTTTGTCGCGGAACGTGGTTCCGCGACAAGATTGTATCGCGACAAAGGGTTTTAAAATTTTTATAAAAATTTTGGCAGCATAACCCCTTATATTGCATTACATGGGTGTGCGTTGTGGTCCGTGGGATCACAACGGGAAAATTACATTGCAACCCGTGGGGTTACAATGTTATGCAATACAATATAGGGGATGCAATTTTAAATAAAAATGCACAAACACTTTGACACTATCCCTTTTTAGATCTAATGTACTAAAGAGAAAAAAATAAAAAGCAACAGTACTACCTAAGACTAGAAAGAACAAGAGCAGTATAATAAAAATAAGAGAAAAGGCTAACACTAGTACAGGAAGCAAAAATACAAACTAACTATGCTAACACTAAAAATAAAGATAAAATAAAATAAAACCTACATTAAATCTATCAAGGGTAAATGTTAAGTGTTTATGCATTTTATTAAATAAGGAAAGCAATAAAACCTAACTACAATACCAAAACATGGTTCAAAATACACCCATTAATTAAGTGTTTGAAACCCACAAACTACAAAATATAAAACTGGAAAAATAAAAGTGAACACTAGCTACACTTATTTATTACAAAGCATAAGTTAAAACTAGGCTAAACTCTACATCTACATGGCATGAAAATAAATTAAACTACATCTACCTACACTAATTTTGGAGAGCACAGTGGTGCCTCCAAAACAGTGAAATAAACTAAAGTGTAGCTAGGTTACTGTTCAAGGGGGTGGGAGGTTATATTTATAGAGGTGGAAAATTAGCCCTAGGCCCATCTGGTCGCCAAACAACTGGTTTGTCGCGGAATAGGGACAAAACACTTTTTGGCTCCAAGATGGCGCCCAGGAGGGGGCGGGAGTTGAAGTCCAGGAGGAAAGGACGAATATATTTGTGCCTGCGGGAGCTCAAGTCCTGGGACCTCCTGGTTGATTCGACATGTGGGAAATTAATTTATGAGAGTCACGTGATGCCTGCTTGTCGCGGACTGTCTTGGGCGCGATAGAGCTGTCTCTGTCGGGGAAGCTTTGTCGCGGTGCACTGTCCTGGGCGCGATCCACTTTGTCGCGGAACCATGTTCCGCGACAAAGTTTTGTGCCCTGATTCTCCTCTCACAGTCTCGGATTAATTCTTGGGCGCGGAGCATTTTTCTGGGCGCGGAGCACTTTGTCGCGGAGTACACCTTCCGCGACAAAGGGGTTTAATTTTCTCTCTCTCTTTATTTTCTTTCCCAGTCTGTCTCGATCCCATCTCTCTTTCTTGTTTTCTCCATTTTCAAATTTCTTCTTCTCTTTCCCTTCTTCTTCTCGTTTCTTTCTTTCTCTTCTTCCCCCATTTCTTGTCTCCAGTTTTCCATTTTCCCAATTTCCTTTTCTTCTTCCATCTTCTTCCTTCTCTCTTCTTTCGTCTTCTGCGTTTCTTCCTCCTCCTTCCTCTCAATTTTTCTTCTTCTCTGTCTCTCGATTTTTTCTTTGTTTTCTTCTTTCATTTCCTCCATGGATTTGTGCACTTTGGGGGATCCGAAAGCAGTGGCTTGATCGGAGAGATGGGCGAAGGGGCGGCGACGGGACGGAGGCAGTGGAGGCGTCTGGAGGTGCGGCGGCGACTGGTGGCTGTTGGAGTGAGTGGTGGCGGTGGCGGAAGTTGAGGGATGGTGAGGCGTTGAAGGATGGCCGGAGGCGGAGAGGACTGTGGTGGTGGTCGGAGGACGAGATGGTTGGAGAAGGGGCCACTGGAGTCGGAAATGGAAGTGATGGCGCAGGGTTGAGGATGAGAATGGAAATGGAGGATGAAAGCTGGGGTTGGAAATGGGTGTTGATGGTGGCTGGACTGAGGACGCCGTGGTGTTGGTGGCGTCGCGGTGGAAGGGATGGTGGTGGATTTGATTTGGGGGTTGCGAATGGTGGTTTTGGTTTTGGGGTTGCCGGAGTATTGGTGGAGAAGGGGCGGAGATGTGGCGGATGAGGAAGGGGCTGCGGGTGTGGTGGTGATAGTGGAGTAGAACGGAGAAGGGGGTGTTCGGGATGAGGAAAAGATGGAGATGGCCGCCGGCCGGCCGGCGGCGGCGGCAGCAGGGCGGCGGCTGGGCGGCGGGTTAGGGTAGGGTTAGGGTTAGAATTAATTGGGTTAGGGTGTTGGGCCTGTGTGTGGTTTGTTGGATTGGGCTTGAAATTGGGCCACAGACTTTGCTGGATTGGATTAATTTGAATGGACTTAATAAATTTCTTGGGCCAAATTTCCAAATCACCTGTAATCAATTAATTAAAATTAATTAGTGATTAGTGGACTCATTAGCACAGAACATATATATAAGCCAAAATTATAAATATATAAATATATAAATTATAACACATAATAATAAACATAAATATTATAATTATATAAATCAAAATATAAAATAATATAAATAAGTATATTTATTCCACTTGACTATCTGGTTTGTGTTCCATTTAATAGACCCGTGTTCTACCAAATAAACAATCATCGAACCAAAATTAATCAAGTGGAGGATTTTTAATATTTTATCATGTTTTTGGGTTTTTTAATATAAATTTAATGAAAATAACAATATTTTTGTATTTTTCAATACCAGCTTATTATTTATACAAACTTGCATAAATCTGTTAAATTCAACTGCTTTCTTATTAAAATAAGACCGGAATACGATCAAATGTCCATGTTTAGACACGGAAATAGATTGAAAATAATGGTCAATTTTGGCCATTATCAACATCCTCACATTTAATACTGATCGTCCCCGAGCAGTCAGAGTCAATGTTCCTAAGAACACGGACTCTACATATTCAATCTATTTTCGTGGCTTCAAAAATTTCATTCTTTTTAGATTGGGATAAGACAATCGAAAACTACAAGTATTAAATTCTCTTGATTGCAGTGTTTAATAAAATGATACTTCTCACTTAATCAGGCTTACAAATCAGTCATTATTGATAATTTTTCATGAACATCATGTTTAGAAAAATTCATTGATTTAATTCTAGAATTAAAGTATGACATGAACATAATTAAAAGCAGAGCCTCTCATATAGCAGAAACGGAAATTTCACTCGCTCTCAAAAAGGGGTTTTATCAATGAGCACTCATAATCAAATTTAATTAAATTATTCCATATGCTTGCAATTGGACCAACTCGCCACCGGCTCATTTCTTCAAATCGAGATCCCGAGGTCTTATTCAAGGGTTGTAACGGGGCATACGGTTGTAACATTTGGTAGGAAAGGGAAATTACTGGGTTAAGAAGTGACAAGAATTAATATTATCATAACTTGACATATTTATTTAAAATTTATGATCATCAATGTTTTTCTTTCTTTCTTTTGCTTTTCTTTTTATATTGCATGACATTAGACTATGTCTAATTTGCTTTGTCATTTGCAATTTATTTATGTTGAATGGATCTCAACATGTTCATTTTTCTTTTCTTTTTTTTTTTTTTTTTTTTTTTGAATCGGTTTATTGAATACCGATTTAATTCTTGTTGATGATCAAAAATTGTAATGCCTTGATAAAATTCATTCTTACACACTTGGGTTTAAATTTTTTTTTGGTCTTTTTGTAAGGATAGGAATAATATAGAGGGCTTCAAAGAAAAATTAGGCTTAAGGCTCAAAGTGGTTAATCCTAAAGGGAAAAATATTTTTGGGTTTGGATTTCAAAAGAAGGCCAAAAATTTTGGGTTTTCTAAGTGCCTCGATCATATGCTCGATTTTTGGAATATGGCATGGTCTTGAATCGGTCCCGATCGCAAGTTCTAGTTTCCTTTAATTAAAATGATTTTCACACATCAAAGAAAAGAATGAGTAAAAATGACTCATGGCTCAAATCTCACATGGAATGGTTCATTCATGTCATACAATATTCTTAAATATAATCTTTGAAAATTTCTTACACTCTATTCAATTAAATTCTCAACATGAGGATTCATTACCCAACAAGATGATGATATCATTAAATTTTTATAGCTCAAAACCTCAAAAATTCATATCATGCATGTCTTCAATTATATTATCCCAATTTAAAAGTTTGAAAATTTAATCATAAACCAAAATCAAATATGTGAATTCATTGACAGATTTATGCATGCTTTATACTGGGTTTAAATATAAAATAATAAAAATAAACAAAAAGAAAAATAACACACCTTTTTTTTTTTTTTTTTGATATATTTAAGTAAAGAATCAACATCCTCACATTTTGAGCCTTGCTCGAAATGTGAGTCAATCAGTTCCCGCTCAGACAAATTATCAAAATAAAAATAAAATAAGAGAGGAGGGAGGGAGGGTGAAAATATTAACATAAAAGATAGAAAAATAATTCCGATAGCCTTTTTCGTCAAACCAGATGTTCGACGATTTTGGCTATGTGTGATCGTTTGGTTCGTCGAACAAGGCGATTGTTCGATGCCCAATACTTAAGAAAAATTCTGATTTTCATCAAAATTGTTCAATCACATTTTTTTTGGATTTTATAAAATTTAATCTACTATATTTACTTGCATAAATTAGATCGGATCAATTCTGTTCTTATAAAAGTTATTCCGGATTTTAAATTGCTTTAAATTCCAAGAATACTTTCAATTAATCACAGAATCGATCCAACCGGGAACCTGTTTTGAAGCTTTAATTTTCTTTTTGGTAGTTCCACACATTCCTGCAAAGCAAACACAGAAGAAGTTATCGGGTTTTCTCAAAAATATCAACATCCTCACATTTAGAGTCTAAGTACTCTAAATGTGAGTTAATTGATTAATACCCGAATTATTTGATATAATATGTACAAGAGGTTTATATATAAATATATGTATACATATAATTTTGACTTGCAGAAATTTAGGTTGGATTAATTCCGTGCTTACGAAAATTATTCCGGATTTTAAATTTCTTTGAATTCCGGATATAATCTTCGGTCAATTACAGAACTAATCCAACCGGGAACCTGTTTAGATGCTCAGTCGGGACAGGGGCGACGGAAAGTGAGATGATGGCCGTGGCTTGTCCGATGGTGGTGAGCAATTGGTAGTCCGAAGATCTGCTACTCCATTTGTTGTTTCACCAGTGATGAGGGTTTCCTCAGCGCAGTGGTGGTGTTGAGGTGGATGAGCGATGGAGCAGCGGTTGAGCTTCGTGGTCCGGATGTGGTGGAGATGACAAACACGTGAGTCTCACGTGTTGTGCAATTTACAATTGCCAATTAGTGTAGCTCCACTGCTACACTTCTCCATTTTTCTTTGATTTTTCGTTTAATTATCCTAGATTTTGCAATTGGCGAAGTGTAATTAAACGAAAAATCAAAGTAGTGTAGCCCCAATGCTACACTTCCACATTTAACTCCGTACACCAATTTCGGTGGCTCCATGATTCCTGCAAGACAAAATACCCAATTGGTTAGGTTTTCCCCTCAAATCAACATCCTCACATTTAGAGTCTTAGTACTCTAAATGTTTAATTGATTTGAGGGTACTTCTCTGTTCTGAAATAAATACACTAAACTAACACTAAACTAACTATGAGTAATCAGGAGTGTAATTCTCTTAATAAGCGACGCTGCATCCTCCCCGGCAACGGCGCCATGAAACTTTTGACAAATTTCATTAACACGAGTATTTTTCAATAAAAATAAATCAGGATTGAACTTATTAAACGAAAGGAGTTATGATTCGCGGGAAAGGGGTTTAAGGATATATCCACTTTTTATTACTCAGGTGGGACGCTTTAATTTCAAATGGCGTTGCAGTCCTCTCATGTCATGAAACTTTTGACAAGTCTCATGGTACAACCGAGATAGATTGACCTTCAGCCTGTCACACTGAGGGTCCCCGGCATATGTGCCATGATACTTCTCATGATTTCATGTCATGAGATTACCTACCATGAAACTTTCGGCAGATTCCCACTACATGAGTATTTTCTGAAAAATCACATTTTTATTTACTCGTGTTAAGAAACTGTGCCCCCGAAAGCGCACGGAGTCAAAAATTGCAGTATTTATAGTAAGTACCGGATCGTTCACTGGAGGATGTGCGATGGAAGCAGGGCCCACGCCGTTTACTAAGATTTTCCACTCGGTTACTCGATTCGAGTTTGTGTTTTGACTATCAACTACTTGACATAATTTAATCTAAGTTATGAAAGCAATTAAAATAAAGCAGATAAAATTATTCTAGAAAGCGAATTAAATTTAATCTAAGAAAGCAATAAAATTAATCTAAGAAAGCGATTAAAATTATTCTAAGAAAGCAGATTTAAATGAGACAGAAGGGGCATGAAGAAAATAATAAGGATTGGACAAGATTCAGATGAAACACAATTAAACTTCCATTTTAATACACAGATCTTAGCTTGGGATAATTCGTTCAGTTAGCTAATTCTCATGCTCTCTGTACCATGTTCCCTTTAACAGACAGGTACTTACAGTAAGAGTTTACATGCTCTTAAGGCAACAAATTCTAAGATACCACAGACTCACAACTACTCCCGTCAGAGCGTGTCATTTATCTGTGGTGGACAAGCAACACCTGACAAATCATTTATTGAAGTGTCAAGTACTGCTATCATTCCCCCATGTCACACCCAAAGATTCTAATCAAGCCCTGAACTATCCCTTAACTCTCAATCCTAGTAGCAGTTACACAACTCTCAATACAACCGAGTGACCTCTAACGAAAGCAGTTAAAAGAAAGCGATAAAGAAAGCATTTAAAATCCTATCACTCGGAGGTTTTTGAAAGTTTGACCCTGATAGTAAAAGAAAGCCCCCAGTTAGAATGACTGGGTGTGGATCAAGAATTCCCTAATCTCGGTGAACCGCTCGTAGTGTTCACTTCCCTTCGGGTGGTTATGAGATACAAACTAATGAAACGAACTAATAAAATTAGTTCGTTCCGGATGCACTCACTCAGGACTCAAAAATAGGCTTTGGCAGAAGAAGATAGCAGTTGAAAGAATACTCAACCCTACCTTAGAAAATAACCAAGGCCCGAATGTTGTTCCTCTAGTATCATCTGTCACACCTTATCGGAATCCAAGTGGAATCTGACCCAGTGCAATATTTAATACAAGATTTCCAACAAACAGCAATTTTGGAAAATAATAAATCTGAAAATCATTCCCTATCAGGTACTAGACTCTCAATAAGAACACAGACCCTTTCAGTCTAAGTGAGACCTAATCGCTGACTCTGCTTCCAATTTCCCAAAATCAACCCCCAGTCGGATATGAATTAGTCATAACTGTTGAATTTATCCCTTACTCAGATCCGGATTTTATAAGGAATTTTTGTTGGAAATTTAATATGAAACATCTGATTTAAATCAAGACTTCTATGTCCAAGGGAAGGATCCCAAAATAATATTGACCACAATATCTACATAATAATATCATGCATAAATTTATAAAGAAGTGTAAAAGTAAATAACCCAAAATATAAGACGGGTTTAGACAGAAGTTGGAACACAAAGATGAAATAGCCGGAGGTGAGAAGAATTTATTGTGGCTAAAAAGGTGGCAAAATAATTAGGGTTAATTGGATTGCAGTTATCTGTGGTCCAATTCCCTAATCATTAAGGTGAGATGATTTTAGACAGCAGAATAATCTTAAATGACAGTGGTCGCTATCATTCAGACCCTTATTGTCTGTGAATCAGGGAAGAACCTACATGTTCCTTTGCTGTCTTAATTACTAGACAACATTGACCTATGTCGTCTAGTGTTGGCACAGTTCGAGATTCGGGTTTGAAATTAAGATAAAGAAAAGAAAACTGTATCCGGATAGGAGTCAGCTGAGCAGCTATTATAATCCCGGATGGACGAACCGCCAAGGCTTCCACCGAGCACTATCCGGACCAAGCAAAATAACAATCAATAATTAATATACAGACCACGAGCTAGTTATCCGTGTGGGAATACCCGCCAACATTAGTCTGTTATATCTCTTATTAGTTGTTTCACACATCACGGGAAAAGACAAAATAAATAAAAGAAAAATATTTTTGGGTCATCTTGCATGAGAGACATTGGTTTCTCATGCAAGGTATGGAAATGAATCCATATTCACTCTTCATGTCTAAATAATCACTCATTCCATAATTAATTAATTACAGTTCGGATTATATACTTAGATCATTAGAGTTTAATCATTTGTAGAAGAATCTTTTAATGGGGAATTGAACAAAGTTCTTTATATCAAATTAATCATGGGTTGAGATCATTGGATTTCAACCTCAAAATATTAATATAAAGGTTCAATTAATTAATGGAGTGAGATGGAGAATAAAAATTTGGCAAAAAGGTGCCACTTTGTCGCGGAGTAGAGTTTGTGTCGCGGAGCATGGTTCCGCGACAAGGGTTTCGCGACAAAGGGGTGGGAAATAAGGGAAATAAATATTTTGAAAATTAGGGTTTGCTTTGTCGCTTAAGCAAAAATTTTGTCGCGGAACATGGTTCCGCGACAAAGAGGCATAGCGACAAAGAGGGTTGAAAATTGGTAAGGACATAATTCCTGGTCGCGGAACAAGGATTTTGTCGCGGTACGTGGTTCCGCGACAAAGGTTCCGCGCCAGAGTCCTCCCAGAATAAAATTACAAGTATTTGGGTCCTTGGTCGCTAATCAAGGATTTTGTCGCGGAACGTGGTTCCGCGACAAGAGTTGCATCGCGACCAAGGGGTTTCAAAATAATGGCAAGGCATAATTTTCTGTCTCGGAATAAGATTTTGTCGCGGAACGTGGTTCCGCGACAAGGGTGTTCCGCGACAAAAGCCATGCAGACAAAATGCAAGAATTTGGTCCTTTGTCGCTAAACATGGGTTTTGTCGCGGAACGTGGTTCCGCGACAAGATTGTATCGCGACAAAGGGTTTTAAAATTTTTATAAAAATTTTGGCAGCATAACCCCTTATATTGCATTACATGGGTGTGCGTTGTGGTCCGTGGGATCACAACGGGAAAATTACATTGCAACCCGTGGGGTTACAATGTTATGCAATACAATATAGGGGATGCAATTTTAAATAAAAATGCACAAACACTTTGACACTATCCCTTTTTAGATCTAATGTACTAAAGAGAAAAAAATAAAAAGCAACAGTACTACCTAAGACTAGAAAGAACAAGAGCAGTATAATAAAAATAAGAGAAAAGGCTAACACTAGTACAGGAAGCAAAAATACAAACTAACTATGCTAACACTAAAAATAAAGATAAAATAAAATAAAACCTACATTAAATCTATCAAGGGTAAATGTTAAGTGTTTATGCATTTTATTAAATAAGGAAAGCAATAAAACCTAACTACAATACCAAAACATGGTTCAAAATACACCCATTAATTAAGTGTTTGAAACCCACAAACTACAAAATATAAAACTGGAAAAATAAAAGTGAACACTAGCTACACTTATTTATTACAAAGCATAAGTTAAAACTAGGCTAAACTCTACATCTACATGGCATGAAAATAAATTAAACTACATCTACCTACACTAATTTTGGAGAGCACAGTGGTGCCTCCAAAACAGTGAAATAAACTAAAGTGTAGCTAGGTTACTGTTCAAGGGGGTGGGAGGTTATATTTATAGAGGTGGAAAATTAGCCCTAGGCCCATTAGGCCCATCTGGTCGCCAAACAACTGGTTTGTCGCGGAATAGGGACAAAACACTTTTTGGCTCCAAGATGGCGCCCAGGAGGGGGCGGGAGTTGAAGTCCAGGAGGAAAGGACGAATATATTTGTGCCTGCGGGAGCTCAAGTCCTGGGACCTCCTGGTTGATTCGACATGTGGGAAATTAATTTATGAGAGTCACGTGATGCCTGCTTGTCGCGGACTGTCTTGGGCGCGATAGAGCTGTCTCTGTCGGGGAAGCTTTGTCGCGGTGCACTGTCCTGGGCGCGATCCACTTTGTCGCGGAACCATGTTCCGCGACAAAGTTTTGTGCCCTGATTCTCCTCTCACAGTCTCGGATTAATTCTTGGGCGCGGAGCATTTTTCTGGGCGCGGAGCACTTTGTCGCGGAGTACACCTTCCGCGACAAAGGGGTTTAATTTTCTCTCTCTCTTTATTTTCTTTCCCAGTCTGTCTCGATCCCATCTCTCTTTCTTGTTTTCTCCATTTTCAAATTTCTTCTTCTCTTTCCCTTCTTCTTCTCGTTTCTTTCTTTCTCTTCTTCCCCCATTTCTTGTCTCCAGTTTTCCATTTTCCCAATTTCCTTTTCTTCTTCCATCTTCTTCCTTCTCTCTTCTTTCGTCTTCTGCGTTTCTTCCTCCTCCTTCCTCTCAATTTTTCTTCTTCTCTGTCTCTCGATTTTTTCTTTGTTTTCTTCTTTCATTTCCTCCATGGATTTGTGCACTTTGGGGGATCCGAAAGCAGTGGCTTGATCGGAGAGATGGGCGAAGGGGCGGCGACGGGACGGAGGCAGTGGAGGCGTCTGGAGGTGCGGCGGCGACTGGTGGCTGTTGGAGTGAGTGGTGGCGGTGGCGGAAGTTGAGGGATGGTGAGGCGTTGAAGGATGGCCGGAGGCGGAGAGGACTGTGGTGGTGGTCGGAGGACGAGATGGTTGGAGAAGGGGCCACTGGAGTCGGAAATGGAAGTGATGGCGCAGGGTTGAGGATGAGAATGGAAATGGAGGATGAAAGCTGGGGTTGGAAATGGGTGTTGATGGTGGCTGGACTGAGGACGCCGTGGTGTTGGTGGCGTCGCGGTGGAAGGGATGGTGGTGGATTTGATTTGGGGGTTGCGAATGGTGGTTTTGGTTTTGGGGTTGCCGGAGTATTGGTGGAGAAGGGGCGGAGATGTGGCGGATGAGGAAGGGGCTGCGGGTGTGGTGGTGATAGTGGAGTAGAACGGAGAAGGGGGTGTTCGGGATGAGGAAAAGATGGAGATGGCCGCCGGCCGGCCGGCGGCGGCGGCAGCAGGGCGGCGGCTGGGCGGCGGGTTAGGGTAGGGTTAGGGTTAGAATTAATTGGGTTAGGGTGTTGGGCCTGTGTGTGGTTTGTTGGATTGGGCTTGAAATTGGGCCACAGACTTTGCTGGATTGGATTAATTTGAATGGACTTAATAAATTTCTTGGGCCAAATTTCCAAATCACCTGTAATCAATTAATTAAAATTAATTAGTGATTAGTGGACTCATTAGCACAGAACATATATATAAGCCAAAATTATAAATATATAAATATATAAATTATAACACATAATAATAAACATAAATATTATAATTATATAAATCAAAATATAAAATAATATAAATAAGTATATTTATTCCACTTGACTATCTGGTTTGTGTTCCATTTAATAGACCCGTGTTCTACCAAATAAACAATCATCGAACCAAAATTAATCAAGTGGAGGATTTTTAATATTTTATCATGTTTTTGGGTTTTTTAATATAAATTTAATGAAAATAACAATATTTTTGTATTTTTCAATACCAGCTTATTATTTATACAAACTTGCATAAATCTGTTAAATTCAACTGCTTTCTTATTAAAATAAGACCGGAATACGATCAAATGTCCATGTTTAGACACGGAAATAGATTGAAAATAATGGTCAATTTTGGCCATTATCACTTGTCACCCGGATATGCCATGTATTGTTCCTGGGGTTATATACTGCTTTGTTGGCATTTATTTGAGTGTGATACAGGTTTGTATTTATACCTCGCTTCGTATTGACTATCTAAGCTGAGTGATCAACAGTTTAGAATAGTTAATACGGCGATGACGTCACGAAAATGGTTTTAAATTTTCGGGGCGTTACATACGGGGCAGCGGAGAGGTGAATCGGCTGATGAAATGGCCATTGTCCCCTATGGGAACGAAGAGGTATGTGAGGGGATCGGGAGCAATCCGGAGGTGGAATTCGATGAAGGACGTGAGGAAGATCAGGAATCCCCAACTCGCGTGGCAAACGAGACTTTTTCATCAATAGTTGAAAATGTTCGGAATCGGGGTGACCGCAAGCCAAAGCCAAAAGACCCGGATTTCATGACACCAGTGACAACCCCTAGGGAAATGAAAAATCCGGGGGGGAAGGCAGGCGCACTTCATCATCCTGTGAGTTGAGTGTGATTGAATAAATAGCTTCATGGGTTTTAAGTTTTGTTAATGTGACTGCCTTCTGTAATGCATGTGCATTTGATTGTTGCTTAAAAAATTCCTTACTGCATGATAGGTAAACATTACTAGATCCAAGTACGATGACGTCGAGAATGGAAAGGAGGAGAAGCGCGAAAAAGCAGCTGTAAAAAAATATTGGACACGGCGGCGGTATTGTGGGTGCCAAATAATTGACGATGAGACGAGGTCCAGGATTGATCGTTTTCTTGAGCAATGATTTAGGGGGTAATCTTTCAAAATAGTTGTGCCATTCAGTGTAATGGGAAAGAACTGGCCCCTTAATAACATCCATGTTATTTTCAAACAGGGCAATTGTTTGGTGTAGAGATCCACACAGGTTGAGAGTGTCTAGTTTCATGGATCTAATTTTCGATGCGGCACTGAATGATGAGGTCATTCATGCCTGGTTGGACATTATCACGGCCAAGGGCTATATGAATTCACACAGTACATCTCATAGGATGGGTTTCATCAGTTGCTGGAGCATGGTATAATCATTTTATTGGTGCCAGTTTTAATAAGTGTACTCCTTATTTTATTACCAATGTCACCCGAGGGTTCTGCTACAAATTATTGGTTTTGTTCCAGTTGGCTATAATTGCAGGGGTATCGAGATACAAGAAGTTACCAATGCAAAATGAGGATTATGATGATTTCCTGGAGAAAGCACCAGTTTACTGTAGGACGGAGTTACTTCGGATGATACAGGAAGGAGTGCAGGAGACCCGGTACTATGTTGTCCCGGTGCACGATGGGAAGTACGCACACTGGCATCTTCTAATCATTGATCTGAAAATGAAGCAGATATGGGCAAGGGACCCTTTCAAGGGGAGGCGTTCCAAAACCGGAATGGATCGAGTGGTAAGTTAAATGCTATATGTGCCAATATATTGTTCATGTTTACAGCCTAAGGTCAAATGAGTGTGATAATGGAGATGTTTACCCAATAAATTTCTCCAGGCAATGTTCTTCATCGGTTGGCTGCAGCGTAATTTATTTGAAGTAGATCCGACGGTCAGGCCTGTGGCGGGGTGCCGGCAGCAGGAACCCCAATCCAATGATTGTGGTGCGTTTGTATGTCTGTGGTGCGAGGCATATTTACGTGACGATGCTGGCTTCTGGAAGTACGAAAGCTCTGTGGATATCAAGTCGTTTCGAGCCCGAATGGCAAAGACAATTTTGGAGGATTCAAATTATTTGCTTACAGGCTCTTAACTTGTAGCGTATCTTAAAAAAGATTTGTGTGACTGGTTTTCCAATTGCTTTAGCCTGTGACTATTCGACATTAGTTTCTTGGTTTCCCGTGCGTTTTAAATTGTGCACATGAACACCACCTGGAGCGGTCCGAGATATTTGAGAATGCCTTATCATATTTGTTCATGTTTATTTGAGAATACATTATCAAATTCTCAATATTCCAGGTTAATTGAGATTGCCATGTAGTTGAGCAAAGTTGTGCATCGATGAAAAAACAACAGGTTGTTCATTTTGGCCTCGACCAAACAATGAACCAAATGGCCCCATGTAGATAACAAACATTTCAGCTCATTTGTCAATACCTGATGAGGATAGCATTTAATAAGCAGTAGAGACAATTCTACGTGTCCCATTCAATATAAACTGAAGTGGAAAATGAGTGCCAAATACCATTAATGCATACAATACACTGCCCTACATTACATCATTTACAGTCAATACTTAAAAAAGTGGTTTTTAACACCCACGCAGGATCACGGTGGACCACTTCCGACAATACCCAAAATGTACAGCATTTAATAACATGAGGCATTTATGGAAAACATTCACATACCATAAACAGAACTGAACAGAATTTAACAAGGTTCATTACTGCATAGATGCCACTGCCAACCATTGTCACATATATAGACGTTCATTACAAAAGCGGGATTTCATTTTATCCCCAAACACTTCAAAACCAGTAGCCTGGACTACAATTCCAACCGTTTAAACAAAACGAAACCTTCAAAAAGAGATCCAACCAGGTCTCGGACAATATTTCAAGACGGAACCATGATCAAGTAGAGCTTCCATTGTAAAACTTGGTTCCCGCCATTCCAAAATCAACAAACTGAAACCCATCTACAATTTCTTCATATCAATGTTTCAAGATTTTGTTTAAAATACTACTGGCCCTCTGGAAATGAAAAAACAAACGGTGGGCAGTGGAAACATCCATACATTTACTTACCAACGGGCTTGGCATCGGGCAACCACCGATTTCGTGAAGAAATCGAAGAACCCAACTCCGTCCGATTCATCATTCTTCAAGAACATGAAAACGGCGAGTATTGCCATGGGGATCAAGAAGCCCATGACCCCACAGCCTGCCGGACGGCCGCACCCACTCCGGAGTGCCCTAATTTCTTCCCGGAGCAACTCCAACTCGCGGTTACGGATGGAGTCCGTTGTCAACACATGGTTCACGGTGGCGGCGAGGGTTTGCTCGACCTGCTCGACGCGGCAAACAATAGCCGGAACTCCGGTAGCAGTGCCGAAAGGGGCCGAGTCGCCGGAAGGGAACTCCATCGGTGGAAGAGAGCTGCGATTTTTAGTGTAAGGAGGCGGTGGAAGAGTGTTTGGTTGAGTGGAAATAAGGGTTTGTGAGGAGAATGGGGGTATACGGCCCTTATCTATAGGGGTGAGAAGATTTTTGGGTAAGTGGAAAGATCATCTGCATCAATTGTCCACTTTTGTGCACTAATTTCGGTACCCGCCAATGGGGGACTGACACGTGTCGTTATTTTTCCCTCCAAAGTGATTTTATCAGGCTGTGTCCCCTCTTAAGGTAGCTGTGCGAATCTAAATACCAAATCTTTCCTGCCAAGCATATAAGTTACCAGTGATGGTATCAGATGATGCACTCAGAATACACCCAATCTTTGCATGTATGTACCGAATAATCACAACGTCTTAGTGTAATTGTTACACGCCACTCCGACACGCATGCCGATTGTAAATCTACACACTTTTATTGGACCTCATTTCGTAGGTGAATGACATAAGTTTCTTATTGAGTAGGTCTATAAGATTAGACGAAATTAACAAGATCTCAGTGGAGACATACGTGTACCGAAATAATGCTATTGTACACTGTAATTACAATTATATACATTCCCAATTAGCTATAGTTACACCAAACTGGAGCTGTTATACAATCTATTAAGCACGTAGAACTCGAAATAAGTACCAGGATTATAGAATGTACTTCCTCCGTTCCTTATTAATCGACACAGAGGGACTTTTGTCACTGTTTATTGAGTAACTTTGACTCGACTTTTTAATACAATTATACTTCCTCCGTCTCGATATAATCGCATAACTTCAATAAATCAAATTTTCATAATTTTTACTTGTATGGAATTTGAGTTATCACGAATTAGAAACGTGTATTGGATTGCGTGAAATATAGGTCCGTGGCAATTAAAAAGGAACGGAGGAAGTACCAGATTGTGGTTCCAATAATAATAGCCTTGTTATGACAAACTCACCACTCATGTCAAATTCACGTGGACAACTATAAATACTAGACTCACCCATACATACACTGAAATACATTTTCACTGAACTGGAATAAAACATATATACACCAAAATTATCTTAACATGAATCAGAAAAAACAAAGGAAGTACTATTACTATACAATATATACAACATAATATTCTCGTGTAGTACTAGTGTACCAATTCAAATATACCAAATATAAGACTCCGATTTTGTTCACCTCCCGAATCGACATGTTCGTAAGTTAGGCGGGCGGCACTGCACCGTAACTTACCAATAGCATAATTAAATAACATATTGGATCAAAATCGGGTGGGTTTCAATGCTTCCACTACTCACATCCAAGCAACACTCGCGGAACACATAGAATACTATGTCCTCAAAACATGTGGCTATACCTCTAATCTCGTTATAGGATGTTCGATGTATATATAGGGTCCGACACGATTACAAATACTGACCCGTATCGAATGGTCCGACGAATCTATCGTCCTAAGCATTATGGGATACATATAGGACTTCAATTTTCTTCACATCACGATATAACGCATTCTTAAAGACCTAAATGCAATCACACATCTAAATGCTATCACACCCCTAAATTCAATCACACACTATAATTATTTCGCTATACATTGGAAATAACTTATGCATAATATCAGAGGACGTGTAACTAGTCCCCCATGTTTACTCATTATAGGTTTTTAGTCGAACGGTTTGCTTATCGTATTACAAAGGTCAATTAACATCAATGAATGAAGATTACAGTGCTTTCTTTTTAATATCGGAGCAATGAATCAAATCACTCATTCATTTATTATATTCCACAATAAAATTTCGCATAAACAACAATACTTCCACATAATTGCTTCTGCTTCCTCACTTCACATTCAACCACCCCAACTACTATAAACCCTAATCGCAGTTTCTCATTTGAATAAAAAAAATTACACATTTCAGGGCTTATCAAGCCGATCCTCCGAACGCCATCATGGTCCTTACATATTGAATCCCACAATTTTACAACACACCCATAATCAACATATATGCCGTAACCCTTCTCGATTTTTTTCTAAGACAAAATGTTACCTTGTTTGATTATGCCCTCGTTCAATCCGTCGAGCTGCTATTCTACACATTCCCTTCCCAACCAACCGATGCACTTCGACCATGTGTCTAACATCGTCGTCCGATCTTAACCCAACCGGTAACCTCTCCACGGGATGCTCGTACTGCAATACGAAGCTACTCACATCCATCCCTCTTTTAGATGCCAGCACCGCGGTTAGCTCTCTCAGCTCCATCCGATTCCACACTTCCATAGACTCCATCACCCCATCAACCTCGCAGAACGCAAGAATTGATGGACCTTCATCATTCTCCTCCTCGACGATGTCTACCATCTTCTCCGCCAACTGGGATTCCTAAATTTCTTCCCCCGCTTCCAGATTTGCTTCACTATGATCACGATCGCAAACCAAGGTCTTCCTCCGATTCCAGAATGCATTCAGTATGGTTACTCTCTCCACCATACTTACTGTTGCTAACCTCCCTCCATAAGCCAATGATTAGGAAGTTTCCTTGCAATTTCCATCATACCAAGGAAAACCCCAAAAGCCCCCTACCCAATCTTGCTGTCCATGGGTATAAATGTACATTGCTATTTCTTTATTTTACAAATTCTATTTGATTTGCGTCATGTACTGATTTTGAAGTTTCATTTCCAGCTAAGGGGTAGGAGTGGGTAGTATTAAGCTACGGGTACTGTCCGGGGAGTTCAGAGGAGTGAGTGGGTTTTTATAATAAAAACCCCTAAAATATTTTGCTTTACTATATGGCCTATAGATTTTTGTATATCTATTAATGTATTATATTATCGTTGCATGCACGTGCTAAGGAGAAGAGAGAAAGAAAACCCTACAATCTTTTATTATTTCTTTTGCCTTATAGAGTTATAGCCTTATCGGTGTTTTATCTTAGTGAAATGTGGTCAACCATATGTAGGGGATATAAGGGATCTGTTAGGGTGCCGCGACATGATGTGCTGCGGATGCTTCTAGACCGTTGATGCATTTTGTAAATTGATGGTTGAGATTAATTTAAGGTTAAAATAGTAAATTTGCGTAAAAGTAAATGTAACGGAAATGAGCGTCGCTGAAATGTTCTTAATAGCATCCCATCATTATTTTTGGTAGTATCACAGAATTGTTTTTGGTAGCATCGCTGAATCATTCTTGGTTGTATCGCTGAATTCTGCTTGGTACCATCGCTGAATTCCTCTACTTGAGGTCGCTGAAATATATTTGATAGCATCCCTTCATTATTTTTGGTAGCATCACAGAATTATTTTTGGTAGCATCACTGAATCATTCTTGGTTGCGTCGCTGAATTCTGCTTGGTACCATCGCTGAATTCCTCTACTTGAGGTCGCTGAAATATATTTGATAGCATCCCTTCATTATTTTTGGTAGCATCACAGAGTTGTTTTTGGTAGCATCGTTGAATCATTCTTGGTTGCGTCGCTGAATTCTGCTTGGTACCATCGCTGAATTTCTCTACTTGAGGTCGCTGAAATATATTTGATAGCATCCCTTCATTATTTTTGGTAGCATCACAGAATTATTTTTGGTACCATCGCTGAATTATGCTAGATACGGTCGCTGAATTCCTCTACTTGTGGTCCCTAAAATATATTTTATAGCATCACTTAATTGTTTTTGGTAAGATCGCTGAAATGATCTATTAATAAGATATGGATTACCAAATATTTGATATGATTTACCAAATAATAAATATGATAACATACTAAATATAGAGTTACCAAATAGTATTAGATATGATAACATGTCTAAAATACTTGCCTTGTCGCTGAAATGATTTGTTATTAAAATGGACTATTATTGTGTTATTACAATTATGCCCTTATTAACCTACAACCGTTGGATGCTTTTGAATGACTATGATTGATGCCTTGATGTGCTGCGGATTCCATGATTGCACCATAACCGAACCCGGGATAGAATGTGAATACTAATACTATTGGAATTTTTTTAAACAACTAGCAAATAACCCGTCGAGACTCGACGGGCATAACTTTATATTTTATATTAATATATATACTTATATTATATCAAGTAATAATAAATTGTATTTTGAGTAATGAAAAATGTGTAATGATTTTTTTATATATTCAAAAGATGATGTATACAATAACACAATTTAATTATTTTTAAATTATATTTTGAGTAATGAAAATTGTATTTATACCGTATTCTTTAGCTTCTGTGGCTTGTCGGGTACAAACTTAAAAGATCAATAAAAATAATTATTAAAATAATATTTTTATTTGATTTGAAATTTAAAGTAAGTGTAAAATAAAATTTAAAAATAAGTATGAAGCATAATATGAAAATTTTCCTAACAATTTGCTGAAAATTTCATTGGTGAAAATCTCATTGATAGGGGCTAGTATAATACTATCTTTTAAAATGTCTGAATTTGAAGTGGTGCAAATTATATTTTTATATGTACTTTAAAAAATTGCCGTTATAGAATCACCCATAGAGATTATAAGAATATCATCCGAAAATGTCACATCTAATTGTACATCTCCAAAATCAACACCCGCTTTACCATCACTTACATCAACTATCAATTTTGCAATTTTTTGTCACATATAAATTTCATTGTAAATAATAATTATTGTGGTATCTTGAGTTAATCATTCTTAATTGCATATTAATATTTTTAGTCACATCTTGCTAGTGACACGAAATATTACAACATGACAGTTCATGGCTAAAAACTGATTTTGGAAGATAAAATCCGACATTCTTTAAAGATTGACATTGACTTATGTTTATAATCATAGCAAAACAAACCGTGAGTGAGAATTTTCGCATCTAAAATCGAATAAAAAATTCGGTTAAATCAAATAGACTCATAATTATTCTACCAATCAAGAATTTTCTACTTTCATGGTTTCCCGAAAATTAGTTTAACCTCAACTATCTAGTTCTGCATCTTGGTTACTATCAACCTACTTCCATTACATATTTATTTGATGGATATATATTCCTGAGAAGCATGACTATGCAACCTCATCAACTATATTTCTTGATTCAGTAGTCCAGAATAATTGATCGTGTTTAGATATTCCAGTGAAAATAATTCATTGGCATTATTTATGCTTTCATCCTTTTGGAAAATATTGTTAAAACTGATATACATATATATATATATACATTTTCATTTGCAGGCATACGTTCCATGGTGTAATTATTGATTATAACAACAATCTCATTGGTAGGGGTTAATATATAGTAAAAATGTTTGGATTTGAAGTGTTGCAGTTTATATTTGTATAAGTACTCTCAACAACTGCCCTATAGAATCTCTCGTAGGGTTCATCTGGTAATGTCACATCTAATTGTACATATTCAAGATTAATACCAGCTTTACCAGTTACCATCACGTACATGAAGTATTTATTCATTGTGCAAATTTTTGCCATATATAATTTTTATTATAAATAACATTTCTTATAGTATCTTAAGTCAATCCATCTTAATTACATATTAATACTTCGAGTCCCCTCTTTACAGTGACACGAGATATTGCAACATATCATTGACATGAGTATAAACTGGTTTTTGAAGATAGAGTCTAACCTTTTTTAAAAGTTCACATCTACTTTTTTTTTATAGTCATAGTAAAACAAACTGGGAGTGGAATTTTTTCCTCTGAAATTGAATGGAGAATTTGATTAATTCAGACGGGCTTATAATCATTCTATCAATCAAGAATTTTCATCCCAAATATTGAGCTTTGTTTTAATGAGAAGAGAAGTTAAGTAATTTTCTAGAGAGGTTAAATAATTTTCTGAAGTAAGTTTTTTGCTGGTAGGATTATCGTCACAATCTAGTGGAATACGAATCTAGAATGTGCAGTCCTACCTCTTGGAATGAGTAATGGTGCTATTCAATTGGATGCTACAGGCAGAAAAATTTTACATCTACCATGAAGGGCTAAACATAATATTTTCTAGATAGATTATCGATAAATATCTTGTCAGTTCCACCATGTAAAGAAAAATGAATCAACACCCATCACTATCAACTACAGACATTATTTTATTATAAACATTATTCTCATCATCAATCAACAAAGCTAATAACTTAACATGATCCTCTTTCATTTCTTTCTTATTATAATAAGTCTCTTCTAGTATCAATAGATTATTTGTTTCAGACGTTAAAACTTCATTCAGTACTGGAATTCCAGAGAAAAAATTCAAACTTATAGAATTTGCAGTAATTAGCCTTCAATATGAACTTACTTTGATAATTCACAATCATAATTTATAACAAAGTTAGGTTTATATTTGTTTTTCATCAATTGCAAATCTGATAAAATATAAATTAATGAATTACATCATCCGTTTTTTAAGTGTTACACTTTTGTTTGGAAATAAGTACTACTACTACATTACCATATTTGACATGTTTTGAAGTTTAATAATTTTTACTAATTATAGTTAAATTATTAATTTTTTATATTTATTAAAATAAAACTCAAAAGAAATAAAGTTAAATGTGACTTATGTTATTTATTTAATTACTTCAACTAAATAAATTTTATTAACTTATCTTAAATCTTATATCATTTTTCTCAGTGTTACACTTATTATAAAACGGAGGGAGTATTTCTTAAAAATTATTCCCTCATTCGTATTCAAAGTATCTCATTTTGACTTTTTAACACGGTTTATTGATCAATTTTGACATAATATTATCATAATTATATACAAAAAATAGTCAAATTCGGTCTTGTTAGATTTGTCTAATCATGTAGTTTAGAATATATATTTTACATAATTTTTACTTATGTACATTTTAAGATATTAAATGTTAAACAAATGTATTGAACAACGTGTCCAAAAGTTTTGAGACAGAAATAATGGGACAAAGGGAGTAGATTAAAAAAGATTAAATTTTCCTTCTTTATTTACTTTATTTACTGATGGATCTATTCGCAACTATATAATTGTATATTACTTTTAAGAGAAGTGACATATTTTTGTGGAAACATGGCTTATATATATACATTAATTAATATATACAAATATTTTTTATATATTCATTAATGTATCTTTTAATACTAATATAAATTTCATATATACACTGCAAATCCATTTAAATTTGAATTCAATTTTTAAAAAAAAAACTAAAAATTGTGGAAACTCCATATAAATTGGAAATTAAATATCCTTTAGAAACTAAAAATGGGATTTTCATATACACATTAATATATCTTTAACATAAATAAATAAATCTGACGTGCAATGAATATTTTGATTACATCATTCACCATACAAAAAAATATAACCAAAATTGAGATCAAACTTACACAAAATTACTGCCATTACAATATGTTCACCATTTTGAAATATAAACGCAACATAATTCTTAGTTGCAGTGCAAAACCTCGTCATAATAATCCTATAGTGTAAAAACTGAAAATCTATATAAAAAAATACTAAATGAAGCAATAAAATTTGAAATAAATAAAATATAAAATAATAAAATCTAAAACAGATAAAATAAAAATGCAAATAAATAAAATCCAACATAGATAAAATAAAAAATGCAAAATTTTAAATTTTATCTTTCAAATCTTTTTAATAATGAATATATAGTGACACGATAGGATGATATAGTGGGAATTTATAAATAAATGATAGATTTTATACGATAGACTAAAATCTATAATGAATAAATAAATGTAAAAATCTAAAATTAGTAAATTTAAAAATACAAAATAATATAGATAAAATAATATATGCAAAACTTCAAATTCAAATCTTTCAAATCTTTTTAAAAGTGAATATTGTAGGGATTCCATATATTTCAAAAACTAAAAATCTATAATAAATAAATAAATGTGAAAATCTGAAATTGATAAATTAAAAAATACAAAAATCTATAAAAAAATTAGAAATTTGAAATGGAGACACCACCTTAAATATAGGATGGGTTGTTCATTAATGCTTTAATATATATAGATTAAATATTTTATTACCAAATCCACTACCATCATATCACATTAATAAATAAATATATTAAAATTTCAAACACACAACTATCACATCACACATAAATAAATCAATTCATTATTTATCAACACTTTAAACACTAATCTACGCCTATATTAAATACTAACTATCTCCACGTAAAATACTGTGCCCAAAAGAAATGAGACACTATTAGCGGGACGGAGGGAGTATCTTTTAAAAACTAATATACACATTAATATATATTTAAGATAAATAAATAAATTTGACATGCAATGTACATTTTGATTACATCATTCAATATACAAAAAATTTATAACCAAAATTGAGACCAAACTTACACAAAATTACCGGCATTACAATATGTTCACCACATATTGCAACATAAACGCAACATAATTCTTAGTTTCCTATGCAAAACCTCGTCATAATAATTCTATAGTATAAAACTAAAAATCTACAATTAAATACAAAATGCAGCAATAAAATTTAAAATAAATAAAATAAAAAAATAAAAAATAATAAAATTTCAAATAGATAAAATAAAAAAAATACAAAAAAGTAAACTCCAACATAGATAAAATAAAAATGCAAAATTTCATCTTTCAAATCTTTTTAAAAGTGAATATATGTGACACATAGGATGATAGAGTGAGAATTTATAAGTAAATGATAGATTTTATACACGATAGACTAAATTTATAATGAATAAATAAATAAATGCAAAATCTAAAATTAGTAAATTAAAAAATGCAAAATAATATAGAGAAAATAAGATATGCAAAATTTCAAATTTCAAATCTTCCAAATCTTTTTAAAAGTGAATATTGTATGAATTCCATATAATTCAAAAACTGAAAATCTTTAATAAATAAATAAATGTGAAAATCTAAAATTAATAAATTAAAAAATACAAAAATTTATAAAAAAATTAATATTTGAAATGGAGACACCACATTAAATGTAGGATAAGTTGTTCACTAATGCTTTAATATATATATATACATAGATGATAGGTTTTATACACGATAGGCTAAAATTTATAATGAATAAATAAATATATTCGAAAATCCAAAATTATCAAATTGAAAAATACAATATAGTATAGATAAAATAAAATACAAAATTTCAAATCTTTCAAATCGTTTTAAAAATGAGCATTGTGGGAATTCCATATACATTGAAAATTTCATATATTTCAAAAATTAAAAATTTATTAATGAATAAATAAATAAATAGATAAATAATGCAAAAATCTAAAATTAATAAATTAAAAATGCAAAAATCTATAAAAAATTATAAATTTGAAATAGAGACACCACATTAAATATAGGATAGGTTGTTCACTAATGCTTTAATATATATATAGATTATTTTTAGATGGGAATACAAAAAATAAAAAGTTAAAAAAAATTCGATAATAAAATTTAAAAATTCTAAATTTTCTGTAAAAAAAAAAAAATTGAAATCAGATGGGATGAAAAGCTTTATTATTACCCTAAAAACAAACCGATTGGGATGAGGACTTAGCCCAAGTGGTTAAGTCCCTTGACTTTTAATGAAAGGTTGAATGTTCGATTCCCACCGGCCCCTATCCCTTAAATTATGTTTATCCATGATCTGGTCTCCGACCGGTCTCCGCCACGTAAGCATTAATTAAAAAAAAAAAAGTTGTTGGTGGTTGCATTGGAGTGGTCGACCACTCCCAACCATGAGACCACTAGGTCTCTTTAATTTTGGCCAATGGAATCGAGACACTTGTCTCCATTCAATTGGTCAATTGATTCTTTTAATTTTATATAAATAAATAAATATAAATAAAAAATATACCAAATTTTATAATTTTTCATTCTCTACAAATAGGGACCACTCTTGCTATATTTTCATTAAATACACAATGTACTCCCTCTGTCCCATTCAACTTGTCTTGTTTGACTTCTGCACACAATCCAATGCACTTTTTCAATCGTTAATATCTCAAAATTTGTACAATGAAAAATTATGTAAAATATATATTCGAAAATTACGTGATCATACGATTCTAACAAGATCCAACTCGACTATTTTTTTAAAATATATATAGAATATAATTGAGTCAAAGTCGAACAATGAACAGTGTCAAAATGTCAAACAAGACACGTTAGGCGGGACGGAGGGAGTATCAATTTTGATATATTTAATCCATTTTTAAATTTTTATAAAATAAATATAAATAAAAAATATATTAATATTTTAGAATTTTATTCTTTAAAATAAGATAAATATTTTAGATTTTTGATACATTAATTTTTTTTATTTCAATATAATTAAAATTTTATCAATTAAAATAATTATATATATATATAATATTGTGGTTGGATGGTTGGGTGGTTATTGATAAAGTATGTAAAATTGAGGTGGTTGGGTTGGGATGAATATTGATGAGTTGGAGAAGAGAGAAATTAATTAAATAATGAGATGGTTGGATGGTTGGGTGGTTGGAATAATTATGGTTAAAGATACTCTAATGGAATAAAAGACTCCTCCAAAAAAAAAAAAACAAAACAAAACAATCACGTAACCGTTGACTCGACTTTTAAATGTGTATACTTTAGTCTATAGGTGCAGAGTGCCGCCCTGTCCTCCCGTAACGGTACGTTAGCATTTCACGGTAGTTGTAAGAAATCAGACAAACCTGAACCAACCACAACGCGACGCGTGTGCTTTCCCTTTCACATTCAACGTTAAGATTTCATTCACATCTGATTCAGCACAATTAAGTTACTTACAATTGTACGTTGGAATTTCGATTGGGATTGGGGAAAAGCCTTCACCTTGTTCTTCTTCGTCTTCTTCACCAACTGTCGATTCTCGATCCTCAGAAAAACCCCGATCCCTAATTAAGTGAACAACAATTCATCAAACCTAGCCCATCCCATCCCATGGGAAATGCTCTGCGATTCTTGTTTGCCAAATGCTGCAACCCTCAGGCAGACGGCTCCGATTCCGCCGGCCACCACGGCGTCACCACCGCCACCGTCGGCGTCTCCGCCCTCGCCCACGACCTCTACAGCTTCGAAATCACCCGTCAGGTATATCTCTTTTTTTATATCCCCTCCGATCCTTCCTTACGACGATCTGGAGCTACTTTCCTAATGATGGCTCAATTTCATTATTCATTACAATATATACATATTTGAATTTATGCTTCTTAACCTTTTTTTTTTTTTTTTTTTCAGGTTCCTCAGGAGCTCAGCAAGCACGTTGTCTCTTCCAGGAAAGCTCAGGCCAACTGGTGTGTATAAATTGTACTCATATTGAAATTTCAGACCTAATTTTGCTTTGATTTAATTGAGCCAAATTCATTAATGGAAGAAGGTATAAGAAACTGTCTGATGCGTGGAGGGAAACGAAGCCACCCCCTAAAACCCCAGAAGAAGCTTCAAGGCTGGTGATTCAGACATTGAAGAGACATCAGAAGGCAGATGTTCAGGTCCATATTACATACTATATATGCTTATATTCAACTAAATTAGTACTTGTTACAGCTTTAATTTTGATTTGCTGTAAATTATATCCGCCCTTTGTTCTCCAGGGCTTATTGGCGTACTATGGCCTTCCTTCACCCGATGCCCTGGTTGATCTCACCGATGGGGCTCCTCCATCTCACCCACAAGGCCTCAAATTTGAATTGCACACACTGCCTGTAAGAGACGGGACACAACACCATCTTGCTGTTAGTGTAAAAGTAAAACGCGTGTTTTGATGTTCGTATCAATTTGTTTAAAATGTTTCACAATGTAGGTGGATGCAAAGGCTGTGGCGGATGGGGACACCATAACTGTATACGTAAGCACTACGGATATTAGGGAGTCTGCTGTCGTTCCAAGGGAGGTTCAAATTGCAGCTGCTGAAAGGGCAAAGGCGCGCACGAGGAGGAATTATGACAGGGCGGATGAACTTCAGAAGCAAATTATTGATTCGGGATACAGGTTGCGTGAATAAATTTGTGGCAGATGTAATTTGTGTCTATTTTTTAGGACAGTTTATTTTATTTGGTTTTATTTTGTTTTCTTGCAGGGTATTACAAGTGCAGAACGATGAAGTTCTTGCAAGGAAATATCGAATAAGATTAAGGTTGTTAGGCATAGCTAAAAATTTGAACTCCAAGTGACGTTTCTGGGGACGATGATGATGCTTGATGTTTGATGTTTGAAATGGCTATGTAACAGAGGAATCGATGCACCGGAGAGCAAAATGCCGTTTGGGCAGCAAGCAAAAGAAGAATTGATTAATATCGTGCAGGGCAAGTGTTTGAGAGTTCTGGTTTTCGATCAGGATCGCTATGGTCGATGTGTGGGAGATATATACTGTAACGGGATGTTTGTTCAGGTACTCCTGAATTATCAAAATTGATCCAATTTCACTAAATGCTAGTGCATTACTTTTACAATGAACCTAGTAATTCGAAGTTTTGCAACACGAATGCATTTGTAGGAAGCGATGCTGAAGAAGGGGATGGCATGGCATTACACCGCATATGACAAGAGACCAGAGTTGGACAAGGTTATTATTACATATCGTATGTTGTATACATGTCATGATACAATCATCATGTTGAGCATTTTTTTTTTTTTTGTTGGAAATCTGCAGTGGGAAAAAGAAGCCCGGGCAAAACGAGTGGGGTTATGGTCATCGAAGAACCCTGAGATGCCATGGGAATGGAGAAAGGACAGGCGTGAAGGCAGATGACATCCAAAACTAGGAAAGATGTGTAATTTTATTACAGTCATCGCCGTCATTGTTGGGTATTTACTATTTATAGGCTACCAAAGTTGCATCCTTTGATTTCAGTGTGCTTTGGAAGCATTTGTTTAATGGGATTTGTAATTTGTAAATGAGTATAGTATTAATTTGAAGTTTGAACACCAACGTATCGCTACCAAATTATGAATTGAATGTAATTGTGTAATGTTTATTTTCATTGGATAAAGAGTTCTGTAAGATTTAGATTTCAGACATTATTGTATCTTGCTTTGTTTTGTTAGATGGTGCAAGTTCTTTTTAAGTCCAAATATTGAATTATACTTCATCCGTTTTTATTTATTTGCATTGGGGTTTTGGATACGGTTCACCCACACACTTTGATTTAAAATTTTATTATAGTTATACACATTAAAATATAGTCAAGTGAGATCTTGTTAATTCGTCTTATTGTGTAATTTTTAAATATGGAACTTTTAGAATTTTTACTTATACCGAACTTGAGTTATTAATAGTTTAAAATGCATATTGGACCGCATGCTGGGTGGATCCGTAGCAAATAAAAACAAACGGAGGAAGTATGTATATTCAGTTTTGCAAGCATTTCAATCATTCAGGCACAAAATAATATCATACCTAAGTGAAGGGACAAAAAAAAAAAAAAATCCCATATTTTATAAGTCAGGGATTTAAATTCATTCAAGTGCAACCAGTTCAAGTATTCAAAGGGGGAAAAGATGCATCTCCTGGAAAGAATAAAATTGGGAAGAAAATTACTTATTTCAAAGGAAATTTTGCTATTTGGAACTGCAGTATATCACCATTCTTACAATGCTCTGCAGGCCTCGAGATTCAAAGCGGCATCACACTATCATACTGCAGAAAGAAAGCTTTCATCAGCACAAGCGCCCCATTTTCCCAGTAAAACACTACTATTTTAAGAAGAATGGCTGAAAAGCAACTGTATCACATTTAACCATGATCATGTAAGGATAATGAGAAAACTTCTGAAATGAATCAAAATGATATTTTAACGATATAACCGGAAAGACTCCTCTTCTTCAACTTAACACGCTAAAATAGCAAATCGCAATACCTTGTTTTGTGTTCTATCAAACATGTATCATCGCAATCAAACCCATAAAGTGAAGTAGCCTAGTACCAAAAACCTAAGACGCAATAAATACAAAAGAATTAACAATTCAGGCAAAAAAAACAAAAGCCAGTGCGTGCAATAACATTTGGACAGATCTATCTAAAATGAAAATCATTGTTTGTTTATGAGTTATGTATGACCTCACATTATAAAGCTTTATTTTTCATTACGAGAGATGAAAGTTAAATCACAACGAGAGCATTTTGATTTTTGAGTATGGGATGGTTTGGGTATATTTAACAAAATGTCACACAGGATTCTGCATTAAAGAGAATTAAAGCAACTATGATATAAATAGTACTAAGGAGAGGTTAATTAAAGTTCACATGTCAATAGACAGATGATGCAGGATTACTGAGACTAGGGAAGTATCCAATTAGATTCACTCTAACTAGGATTATTGATTTATTGTCAAAAGTAGCAAAACGACCTTAGGTTGTAAGTCAGAAGGAAAATGACTCTTCCACAGGAAATACAAACAATAGGAGCAACATTTCGGAAAATGCCACAATCAAGTCAGGTCACAAGGTAGACAAAACACTAGTTGATTTAGTCTACAACCTAAAACTTCATAAACATTTAACTTTGTTTCACAAAGTTTTTTAACAAGTTGAATACCATATGTTCAAATTCTGTTATATGTGATGGGTATTTGCACTCGTTCGAACATTATGTACAAGTTATCGCCCATAGTAGATGCATTAACATTTAAGAAAGATCCAAATTCAAAAACTGCCTCTGCTTAAAAATTAAACTTATAACATAGTTCTTTTTTAATTATTAATAAACTAAATAGTCAAATTTGAATTTGGATCATGTATCGAGTATCGACTGACGACTATCAACTTTAAATTGGCGTCTCAAGTATTTTGTGTCTTAATGAAGTAAAGCATTCAGTTGCAAAAACAGGTTCCAGAATTTGTCGGTTCGCAAATATAATCATATTCAACTATTTAGAGTAGAGGCAAACTATGTGATCAAGTAACTCATGCAACATACATACATATATATATGTACTCGCAAATTCTTCAATTATTAACAACTCTAGCTTCGAATGAAAACAATATAATGTCCTCAATAAAATGTTACTTTAATTGGTATTTCACATAGGCATTGGCAAAATGTGAGATGTTCAAATTTGAATATTAATATATGGTCAATTTACACGCAAATACAGGATCCTGTTATCTTTTGCAGCAGGAAGACAGTCAACAATTCAACAACCACACCATTCCTTTCATGAATCATGATAATATTAACTAGAGGAAGACAATGCATTAAAGAGACGATATCTCCAACTATCTTCATTCAATTGATGAGAATATGGAGCGACCTAACTTACTTTCTCATTGGTAATGGATGTCAACACGTCAGGCCATTTTATCTATTGGATATCTTCTGTCACATCATCAGAATCAGAATCACTAGCATTGTAACCTTGACCAAGAACACAAACAATTAGGAATGAAACAAGCAGGAGTCAAGATAGATGGTGCAACAAAATTGAGTAAACACAAAACAGAAGATCAGAACCTGGATGCTTATCACCGACTTTCCATACTGAAGATCGATGCTTTGAGGCTCTGCTAATCCACGCTCTACCCTAAACCCAATTGTCATGAGATTAAACTACATTAATAATACATATGCAAACACAGATTAGAATTCCACATTTCTGATCACAAAGATAGATGCCCACCAGCTTTCTATGTTCAAGAACTTGACACAAAATACGAATTCACACAATAGATTCACTTTCTCTCAGTCACTCATCTCCAACACACCAAAAATAAAGGTTGAAAAAAGTAAGCAAAATCCAAGAAGGATCGGGCATTTATAACAGGAAATACCTTCAGAACAAATCATTATGGGGTTAATGAGTTCATTTCATTACCCTTTCAGCCGAAAACTTATCTCAAACAAAAACAATTACAAATGTACAAGTTCATTTCGAAATGATAACAGAATAAATTTAGAGCATTCCTACAACTCATTAATAACAAATTGAATGAACAATTTTATCCACCATCACCCCTAGTCACTCCAAAGCTCCCATCAAGCAACAATCATAATTAGAACCCCACCCTTTCCAGAGAAGTGCATAGAAAGAGCAGCAACATCAAAAGGTAAATCAATCAAAGACATCCGCACACAAACCCCAATAATAAGAATAATAAGAACACAACTACCAACAGATAGAAACTAAAGAATCAATTGAACCTTCTGGGCATCCTTGGCAACCCCATATCCACTATAATACATCTGGCCGACGAGCACCTGCATTGCAGTATCACCATTCCTGGCCTCCTTGAGTGTATCCTGGAACCACCGCTTAACGCAGTCCGCCACCACCTCAGCCAGTGGCATCCTCCGCTGCTGCTCAGAATTCTGCCCCGTCTCCATGATTAATTTCCGCTGGTGCAGGTCGGGTTTTGACCCACCAAGGTCTGAACTAGAGATGCGGCGGGAGGGCTTTGGAAAGGGTTTCAACTGGGTAGCGGTGGCGAGGCGGGGGCGGGCGGTGTTGGCGGCGGCGAGTACCCGAGCGAATTGTTGGAGTTTGTGAGGAGATGGGATCGATTTTCCCATCAACACAAAAAACGGAATAGGTGTTGAAAGGCGAAAAAGACGTCTTTCTTTATCTGCCGTGCGCACATCGAATTTTATGGTGCAACTCTTTTGCTCTTCCTTTTTTATTTATCATTACAATTTTTAAATATTTTTTGTCATAGAAAAGGGGAGATGTATTGTGTGATGTATGAAACTACTCCCTCCGTTTTTTTTTTAAGTTCACCATTAGCATAGTAGATACTATTCATTGAGTAACTTTAATTTAATTTTTTCATATAGTTATATAAGATAAAACATAGTCAAGTGAGATCTTGTTGGATTCGTCTAATCACATAGTTTCAGAATATCAAACTTTTATAATTTTTACTTATATATAATATGAGATATTGATGATTGAAAATGTGCATTGGATTGCGTGCAGTGCAGGATGTGTGAAGTTAAAAAAAACGGAGGGAGTATTTGTTTTGTATTATGGGAGTTCGGAGATATATTTTGTGTGATGCAAAAAAATATAATTGGGATGATTTGTGTGATGCCAGTTTGTGTTTTGTAATGTCTCCAGATGCAGCTGCACCGTAATGGGATTGATAAAAAAAAGAATTTGTTTTTTATAATATTAGGAAACTAGCAAGTAACCCGGTTTCGACGGACATATTTATATATTTTATCTGATATTTATATTTATATTATGTAAGTTAATAATAAATTGTATTTTGAGTAATGAAAATTATGTAATGATAATTATGTGTGTAATTATCATTACATAATTTTCATTACTCAAAATACAATTTATTATTAACTTACATAATATAAATATAAATATCAGATAAAATATATAAATATGTCCGTCGAAACCGGGTTACTTGCTAGTTTCCTAATATTGGACCTCGAAAAAGCTTATGATCGGCTGCGGTGGAGCTTCATTAGGGAAACTATTACCCTGGCAGGTTTTCCCTCTGCTTGCATAAATCTCATAATGAAATTGTATTGAATCTACATCTATGCAGGTTCTCTGGAATGACAACCTTTCTAATCCCTTTAATCCAACAAGAGGAGTCCGGCAAGGGGATCCCATTTCTCCATACATTTTTATCTTATGCATGGAAAGACTGGCTAACCTAATCAATGATGCTGTAGCTAAAGGCCAATGGAAATCTAAAGGATGGGACAGAAATAAAATCCAAGTTCCATATCTCTTCTTTGCGGATGACATTATTTTTTTTGCCAAAGCCTCATCAAGTCAAGCCCGCCTCATCAAGTCCATCCTTGACAAGTTCTCTGCTGCCTCAGGTCTTTCAATCAATACCCAAAAATCCCGTGTTATCTTTGGTAATAAAGTGGGACGTGCGGAGAAATTAAATATCCTGAACTCCCTTGGTATTACATCGGCTGCAACGGTGGGAACTTACTTGGGGATCCCAATGCTTACTGGCCGCAGATCCTCGTCTCAGTTTGGCTTTCTATTAGATAAACTCAATGCGAAGATTGGTAATTGGTCTAATAAATACTTGAGTTTTGCTGGGCGTGTTACTCTTTCAAAATCTGTCTTGCAGGCTTTAGGAACACATACTTTCCAGGTTATAAAGCTCCCATCTAAAGTTTCCTTTGAGATCGATAGGATTATAAGGGATTTTATATGGGGATCAACTAAAACAAAGAGAAAGATCCATCTCCTAGCTTGGGAAAGGATTGCCGAGAGCCTTATCCGAGGAGGGCTTGGCCTGCGGCGTACCAAGGACTTTAATAACGCCCTCCTCATGAAGAGCTGTTGGAGTCTTCTCACTAGAGCCACGCCATGGACCCATATTATGAAAGCACGCTATGGATGGCAGGGACACCGCTTCACGCACAACATACAATCCTATTCTCACATTGCTAAGGATCTATCGTCAGTTTGGGAACACTTCTCCAGCCATCTTGGTTGGAATGTTGGAAATGGTAAGCAAGTTCTCTTCTGGCAAGATAGGTGGATTAATGATGAAATTGTCTTGCAGGAATGGACGATTGGCGATCTTCCCAGCGGTGAACTCACGAAGACTGTAGCTGATTATGCCACACACAACGGCTGGGATACAACTTTCCTCTCAAACTTCCTCCCTCCTTCCATCATGCAGGAGCTTGATCATGTCTCTCCGCCAGACCAATCCAAGGAAGATGACGTCCCTTTCTGGAGGCATACCTCCAATGGTAGATTCACTACTCGCAGTGCCGTCCTATTGATGGAGGAATCCCGCAACTTTGCCCCTATAGATCTAAATTGGAAGCATATTTGGCGTTGGCCCATTCCGCACCGAGCAAGAACCTTCCTCTGGCTAGCTGCTCATAATCGTCTCTTGACCAGCTCCGAAAAATACAGACGCAACTTGATAGAAGCTGACAGTTGCTGGAAGTGTGGTGAACGAGATGATGGCATCCATGCTCTTCGTGATTGTTATTCATCTGAATTGGTTTGGAGAAATCTGGCGATTCCCCTCCCTTTGAGTTTCTGGTTTCTGAGCATTCGCGATTGGATCTTTTCTATGACAACCACCATAGTCGGCGAGAAGCTAGCAACTCAATTTGGTCTTACTTGCTGGACAATTTGGAACAATAGGTGCAAGGAACTTCATGATGAGCCTTTTACTCCCTGGCATGGATTACACTGGAAGATTCGTCGATCAGCTAATGCCTTCTCATCCAGCCAACATATTCTCCACAATGTTGGCGTCAGGCAATGGACTACAAGACATGTGCGATGGCAGAAACCTCAGGCGGGTTGGGTTAAAGCCAATAGCGATGGCCATTGCTCCAGTAATGTTAGCCTTGCTGGTGGCTTGCTCCGCAATTCAGATGGTCAATGGCTTTGTGGGGTTCGAGCCAAATTTCCCCATATGAGTATCATTAACGCAGAAGCTAAAGGTATCCTCCTTTGTCTCCAACTTGCATGGGAGAATGATGTTCAACAGCTCATAGTTGAATCTGATTGCAAGGAACTTATAGAAACGATCAACAACAATTCCCCTTCAATTGGCCCCCAGACGCGGACACTGTCTCAAATTCTCGAAATGAAGACTTGGAATTGGACGGTTCTGTTCCAATCAATCCCGAGAGAATGTAACAGAGTAGCGGATAAGTTTGTTAAGAGCCACTTTTCTTCTCTTGTTGTTGAGCATTTGATCAGACCTCCTAAATATCTTCTCAGGCTGATCCATAATGATGTACTTGGCTGTTGTTCGACACAGCAATTCTTTGAATAAAATGGCTGCGGCCCCCCACTTACCCCCGAAAAAAATTATGTAATGATAATATAATTTAATTATTTTTAAAACTAATAAAGAAATCATATTATATCGTCTTCTTTAGCTTCTGTGGCTTGTCCGGTACAAACCTAACATATCAATAAAAATAATTATTAAAATAATATTTTTATTTAGTTTGAAATTTAAATTAAAATAAAACAAAATTTAAATATACGTATTAAGTATAATATGAAAAATTCCTCCGCAATTTGCTGAAATTTCATTGTTGAAAATCTTATTGGTAAGGGCTAGTATAACACTATCCTTAAAAATATTTGTATTAGAAATGGTGCAGTTTATATTTGTATATGTACTATAAAAAATTGCCGTTATAGGATCACCCTAGAGTTTATAAAAATTTCATCCGGAAATGTCACAACTGATTGTACATATCCAAAATTAATAACAGCTTTACCATCACCTACATCAAGTATCCATTTTGCAAATTTTTTGTCATATATAAATTTCATTGTAAAAATTTCTTGTGGTATGTTGAGTTAATCATTCTTAATTGTATATTAATACTTTAAGTCATATCTTGCTAGTGACAAAAAATATTGCAACATAACTGTTAATGGCTAAAAACTGGTTTTGAAAGAAAAAGTCCAACATTCTTTAAACATTGACATTGGCTTTTGTTTATAATAATAGCAAAACAAACTGCGAGTGAGAATTTTCTCATTTGAAATTGAATGGGGAATTTGATTAAATCAGATAGGCTCATACTTATTGTAACGCCCCAAAAATTTAAAACCATTTTCGTGACGTCACCGCCGTATTAACTGTTCTAAACTATCGATCACTCAACTTAGACAGCTAATACGAAGCGAGGTAATAACTCACAGTACAAAATCAAAATAAAATGTTCCCAGTAATCAACATAGCATATCCGGGCTACAAGCCCTGTAACAATTTATTAACAAGCCAGAAAGTCGAACTAAAACCAACATAATTAAATAAATGCAAGCTACACTAGTTCGCTCGGCCCGAATCCCATCCTCATGATATGCGCCATCCGTAGGACGATCTATAAAACAAACATCAACAGCAAGGGTCAGTACAAAAGTACTGAGCAAGGAAATAACAGTAATAAGTAGATTAGACAGTACGAGAATTAAATGACATAATTATAAATACGAATATATTAATAACATAAATTAAATACAGTATTTAAACATCACACCGTCCCATACCGGTGCTTCAACCATAAAATGCATTGCAATCATTATGTATGATTAATGATGACATGAATGATATGACCTATGTGTCTATCTATCCTAAATGCAGCAGATAATCATGTCTAATGCGTTTCCTAATAACCATGGTCGACAGTCATCATTGGCGAGAGGACACCACCCTCTTCCATCACAATGAACTGCCCGTCAACGTCACCCCCGCCGCGGACGAACAGCCTACGCAGGGCCAATAACACGGGTGAGGGAGCCGGATAGTCGTCACTAACCAGAGCGGCGTCCAGCGGGTCATGGCAAAGGGTTCACTCCCCAATTGCCGGTCATGGCACAGGGTTCACTCCCCATATGCCAAACATGCCGTAGCATAACACAAGTATCACCGAGGTATAACACCTCACACACAAAGGCACAATACCGATAAGAACATAATATCTCAATTTCACCTTTGATACCTTACTCAAAAAGATTCTAGTCCAATCCTTAACTGTAACATAATTCTCACATAACATAATAATCAGCACAGGCAACGTGTATACCTCACATTCTTATTTATTAATAATCACAAGTATAAGAAGATACAAGCCATCATTCCTATAATCAAGTAACATGATAGTCAGAGAAACCCCTAGTCGTCTAAGTTCCCCTATCATAAATACATAACATTTCATATACCACTTCTACATCCATTATAAACTCTACTAGCTCTAACATAGCGAGTAATAGATCCCTAGGGAGCCAGTCTAGTCATAGACATCCCTAAATCTAAAGTATAACCTAATTAGGTTCACATCCTAATCGTCTAGGTTAACATGCCATGACTTAGTTCAATTATAATTTAAATGACTTAGTTCAATTATAATTTAATACTAGTTAGACATCTCGGCCTAACTCCCTAATCTACAAATTACTAACTACTCCTTGCCTTGATAATCATCTTCGGTGTTACTGTTGTGTCTTCACTCGTCCAAATCCTTCCAAGTTGAAATCCCAACTGTTCCCTGTATCGAATTAACTTCATGAATTCGAATCATACAATCATAAATAATTATCAAGAATCATTCACAAATGAGAAATAACTCCTACAGATTCACATCAAGCAAGTTGATGAGATTTCTTTTAGAATAAAAGAAAAGGGACAAGTGGGCATTCTTCCATTTCCATAATCCCAATTAATAAAAATGACCATATCCCCAAATTCTATACCACCGAGAACAATTACCATCTTCCAAATAATTGTTAACACCTTTCCAAAACAACATCACCCAACAACTCCAACTTCAATCCCATCATTCTTAACCCAAATAATAAAAGAAGCAACAAACAAAGCTTGAGAAAATTTACCCTTGTCAATTCATTCAAAAGAACTATTCAATTAATCTAGTATCCCATCTTATTCAAAAACTCTTTTACTCTATTTAATTATCCACAACCCATCAAATACAAATTGCCATATCATTTCCAATTCAAGATCATTATGCAAGCAATCAAAACAATATAAACTAATCTTCCAAGTTGTTAAGTAGCAATTAAACTTCAATTCCAATAATATCAATATTCCAGAATCACTCTAGTAGTTCAAGTATTCCCAAGAAACTACACTTGCACTAGAATTCAATAACATTCATAAGATAATCTTGCCTAGCAACACCAAACCATATCTTCACCCAATGTAATACATAAACATCCTTATCTTCCAACTCTAACTCCAAAGTTTAAGATTCAAAAGCCAACTTATTCAACACCAAATCCAATAGCTTGATAAAATGCAAGTACATTACATTTAACATATGAATCGATCTCCAATTTCTCTTCAAAACACAACCTCAACAATTACAAGCCAAATTTGCTTCTAACATCAACAATCAATTACCCATAGCTCCAATTTATCACCAAGACCCAATTATCCAAAATTTACCAATTCAATACAACAAGCCCCAAGGATTTCAACAAAATTCAACAATATCAAAACATGCAAACCAAAATCATCCCAACACCACCACTGCCGCCGGTCCACCACCACTACCGGACATCATCGTTGCCCCCCCTTCGCCGGCGAATCGCCGGCGCGACAAAGCAGCGACGGCAGGGCAGCCGCCGCTCGTCACCACCACAGCGCGCCTGTGTGCGCTGTGTGTGCCGCCTCCAGCCCTCCACCGGGCTGCAACCACCGCTGCCTTCTCCTCATCCCAACTCCGGTAACTCCTCTCCTCCGGCGAGTCCCCGGGTTCCTCCAACAAAATCCCCAAATCGTGCGAAATAAAAGAGGGGAAGAGAAGGAAGTTCTTACCTTAGATTCTCCATCATTAGCTCGATTCGAGCTCCATCTTCAGCCTCCGGGAAGATGCCGCTGCCATTCCCCACCTCTCGATCGCGATGTCCTCTCTCAAAGAAATCCCCAATTTGTCTGCTCAAAGTGACGAGAGGAATGCTCCCAATCTCAAAACTTTGATCTAATTAAATGGGTCATAACCTGGGTTGGGCCTATCATTTGATGGGTTCATTATTATTGTTGTGCTCCAATTCTTATAATCTTCTATAATTGATTATTGAGATGGACTACAACAATTGGACCATCTAATTTAATTCTCAATTAGCCCACTTAGCTTAATTAATCATGATTAATTAATTTAACAATGAATTAATTATCCGGGGTGTTACACTTATTTTACCAATCAAGAATTTTTCGAAAATTAATTTAGCCTCAATTATAGGGCTGGGCAAAAAATTCGAACTGAACCGTTGAACCGCTGATCCGAATCGAATCCGAATCGAATTTTCGGTTAACCGGGGCATTCGGTTCGAATACAAATACCTGACCACATGTATTTGCTCGGTTCGGTTCGGTTACGGTTTTTAAGATTTTTTTCCCCCGGTTAACCGAACCGAACCGTATATTATAATTAAATTTTAATTTTTAAATATATTATAAATATTTATATTACTACCATTACCAAAACTCTAGAAATAATAATCTAATAACAAATTTCAAAATACTAAAAAATTTGAAAAGCAATCTGTAACCCTAAATCTAGTTCAAACTCTCGTCTCCAGCGGCAGCGCCGCATCCCGTTCTGAGCTCTCTCATCCCCTTGAGCATCCTTCCGGCCAATACCGTATCCATCTTTCCTCTCCACTCCAGCGGTGCATCTGTGTTCATATTCCCTTTCCAGCCTTCCCTTCCAACAACAGAGAGTCAGAGACGACGAGGTTTTTATCCAGCCGGGGCTACCAGCCACCGCTCCCGACTCCTCTCTTTTCAGCATCGGACCAGTGACGAAAGTTCGCAAGGTTCGCCTTTTCAACCAATTCGCACAGTTCGCAAGTTCGGACCAGTGCTTCATGTTTTAGATTTCAGTTTTTGCTGATTTTTCCCTTTTGCTGATCGATATTATTATTCAAAATGATAGATTCAAACTAGCTTTTATTAATTATGAGTTATTCTTTCAAGATTATGTTGTTCATAAAGATCTCTTTTGTTTGCTTTGGTAATGAATAAGCAGTTTTACATTCTTGATTCTTGGCAAAAGTTGTTTAGCTGTTACAAATTAAATTTTTGAGAGTGCTACCATTTAACAAATGAACTCTCCAAAACCCCTCAATCTGTTCACACTGTTATTACCCAAGATAATTGATTCAATGTATAAGAGTCCACACAGTTACTGAACATAAAGTATAAAGGTTTCTTTTCTACAAGATATTTATCTTAAGATTGTAGAACATTCAGATACACTTGAGCCAAAAAAATGAAACTGTGTAGAAAGCACATCAGAGTCAACACCATTACACCAATAAAAAGAAACACACTATAAACACTAAACAATAAACATCAATGTTTTGGTATTAATTTAAATATTTTATATTGTTGGCTGCTGCTTTGTTTGGTTTGAGACAATTATTTTGTTGGTTCTAATAAATAGTTGCTGTTATATTTTCGTTTAATTAATGGCATTTGACTTTGGATATTATGTTCTAAATTGTTTTCGAAATTTTAAGATTCGGTTCGGTTCAGCTCGGTTTATACTATTTGCAAATAGGATATTATTTTTCGGTTAACGGCCATTTCGGTTATTCGGAAAGCAAATTTTTCATAGGTTGGCTCGGTTCGATTCGGTTCGAGTAATCCGCGAATATCATGATTTTTCTCGGTTAACCGTAACCTCGGTTAACCGAGGTTGTTCGGTTCGGTTTCGATTAATGTTTTCGAATATTTGCTCGGTTCGGTTCGGTTAGCAAATACCTGAAAAATCCCGGTTATCCGAACCGTTCCCACCCCTACTCAATTATATGGTTCTGCACAGAGCTGTCAAAATGGGCTTGACCCGTTGGGCCAGCCGCCCCCGCCTCCCAAAATAGTGGGTTGGGCTGAATAAATAAAGGTCCATTTGGAAGCGGGCCTAAATGGGCTAGCCCGCCTGAACCCACCGTCGCTTGGGCTGGCCCGCGGCGGGTGCGGGCTAGCCCGCGGGCTAAGCTAAAATTTTAATTTATTTAATTTTTTGTTAAGTTTATTATGAAAATCTAAATAACATATGTATTTGTAAGAATATTGCTTAGTTGAATTATTTGAAATCATATATTTTAATTTGATATTAGTTAATATAATTCAATTTATAATTTTTTTAATATAAAAAATTATAAATTGAATTATATTAACTATATTAAATTAGAATAATTTTAAAGCTCACTTTATATGACATGAGCTACTAAACATTACTTTTTCAACTAATTTTTTTCAAAAAAAGATACTATACAAAATTAAATTAAATTATTTTAGATTTTATTAAAAATATATTTAATTTTAAAATTAGTTAATATATTTAATTTCGGATAAATAACAATATTATACAATTTATTATATAATTAAAAATTAAATTATTAATTAAATAAAAAACCGCGGCCTGGCCCGCAACCCGCGCGGTGGGTTGGTTTGGGCTGAGGTTATTCTAGCCCGCCCGGCCACGGGCCCAGCCTGCATAAGCCCGCGAAATGGTGGGCTAAAGTGGGCTTGGCCCGTATCGCCCCGCCAACCCGTCTTGACACCTCTAGTTCTGCATCTTAGTTACAATCAACTTACTTCCATCCAGGGGTTGTGGACTTACCATAGCGGTCAAGTCCCCCGTCTTCCAACCATAGGTTGGGGGTTCGATCCCCACCCGGCCCAATATCCCTCCCCTTTATTCCCCTTTGTAATTTGTGTGGTTTGGGCTCCCACACACCTTTGCCGACACATGAGTGTCACCGTTTACCAAAAAAAAAACTTACTTCCATCCATAATTGATGGATCTATATTCCTAAGATGCATGACCATGCAACCCTCATTCAATTATATTTTACGGTAACCCAGAACAACTGATTGTGTTTAGATATTCCAGTGAAAATAATTCATTGGCTTTACTTATGCTTTCATCATCTTGATAAATATTGTTAGAACTGATATATATATATATATATACATTTTCATTTGTAGATATATGTTCCATGATGCAATCATTGATCGTATGAGGAATCATTGGTATGAGTTAGTATAACATAATCTTTAAAAAAAATCTGGATTTGAAATGTTGCAATTCATATTTGCATAAGTACTCTGAACAAATACCGCTATATGATCTTCTGTATATTTTATAAAATAATCATCTGGAAATGTCACATCTAATTGTACATCTCCAAGATCAATACCAGCTTTACCAATTACCATCACGTATATGAAATATTCATTGTGCAAATTTATGTCATATATAATTTTCATTGTAAACAATATTTCTTTTAGTATCTTAAGTTAATCTATCATAATTACATATTACTGCGAACCCTCTCTTTCCAGTGACACGAAATATTGAAACATATCACTGATACGGGTAAAAACTTGTTTTGAAAATAGAGTCCGACTTTCTTTAAAAATTGACATCGAGTTTTTTTTTTCTTTTTCTAATAGTCATAGTAAAACAAACTGTAAGATGGAAAATTTTTCTCTGAAATCAAATGGAGAATTTGGTTAATTCATACTGGCTCATAATCATTTTATCAATTAAGAATTTTCATCCCAAATAATGAGTTTTGGTTTATTGAGAAGAGCGGTTAAATAGTTTTATAGAGTAAGTTTTTTGCAGGTAGGATTCTCGTCACAATCTAGTTGAATACTAAATTTAGAATATGCAGTCCATTATATGCTATTTTACTGGATGTTACAGGCAGCACCATATCACCTCTTCCACGAAGGGCTATACATAATGTTTTCTAGATAAATTATTGATAAATATCTTATCATTTCCACCACATAAAGAAAAAAATCAAACATCATCATTATCAACTACAAACATTATTCTATTATAAAGATTATTACGTTCATCAATCAAGAAAGATAATAGCTTAGCGTGACCCGCCTTCATTTCTTCCTTATTATAATATGTCAGACATTATTTTATTATAAATATTATTACGCTCATCAATCAAGAAAGATAATAGCTTAGCATGACCCACCTTCATTTCTTCCTTATTATAATATGTTTGTTATAGTATCAATAGATTATATGTTTCAGACGTTAAAACTTCATTCAGTGTCGGCATTCCAGAGAACATTTTCAAACTTATTTAATTTGTAGCAATTAGCATTTCAATTCCTAATAAAGCTATATTTATATTTGTTATTCCGTCAATTACAAATCTGTTAAAATATAGACTGATGAATTATTTCTTAAAAAATAAATTTTAAAAATAAAATTTTCCTTTATTTACTGATGGATCTATCTGCACTCCCAATAACTCTTTATACATTACGGCTCTGCGAAAAAAATAACTCTTTATACATTAGATTCTTTTATTTAGAATATGCTTTATGAAAATAATTAATTTACTTTAAACCAATTATCCAAAGAATATGAATTTTCACATTTCTCTTAATAATTATAATCGTTTTGAATTATTTTTACAGATAATAATTTTTTAGGCTATCAGAATGATCAATTTTCAAATTTTTGTCATTATTTTTTATTTATAATTTTGGGCCACTACAAGGCTGTCGGACCCACAAAGAGGGACAAGCGGACTGCATATTGTTCAAATTGCCTCATTATGGTCCAAAAATGGATACCACATCCATTTGATAGCCTATTTAAGTTTTTCTTTTATTATTTTTTTTATGTAACTAAAATAAATAATACTAATTACATCCCATTATTTACATCCCATAAATAATACTAATCAATTAATAACATTGTGTCAAACCATATCTCAATTCCATATAAATTAAAAATTTAATATCTTTTTAACACTGAAAATTATGTGAATAAAAAAATACAAAATCTAAAATAAATAAATAAATAATGAAAAATCTAAAATTATAATACAGTGCAAAAATCTAAAATAAATAAATAAATAAATGCCAAATTGAAATTTGAAATCTTTTAAAACTAAAAATTGTAGGAATTCTGTATAATTTAAAAATTTATATTTTTAAAAACTGAAAATTATGTAAAATAAAAATTGTTGGAATAAAAAGTGAAAAAATCTAATATAAATAAATAAAAAACCAAAATCTAATATAAATAAATGCAAATATACAAAATTTCAAATTTTAAATCTTTTAAAATTGGTAATTATAGGAATTCCATATAAATTGAAAATTTTATGTCTTTTTAAAAATGGAAATGAGGATTTCCATATCCAAATCAATAAATATTTTGACATAAATAAATAGTAAATAAATAACAAATACAATAATCAAAATTTAATTAATAGAAAATGCAAAAATCTAAGTTACATCTTAATTACATATTATTTCAAATCATCTCTTTCTAGTGACACGAAATACTGCAACATATCACTAAAACAGGTAAAAACTTGTTTTGAAAATAGAGCCCAACTTTCTTTAAAAATTGACATTGAGTTTTTTTTAATAGTCATAGTAAAACAAACTGTGAGATGACAATTTTTTCCTCTGAAATCAAATGGAGAATTTGATTAATTCAGACTAGCTTATAATCATTCTACCAATTAAGAATTTTTATCCCAAATAATGAGTTTTGTTTTATTGAGAAAAGAGGTTAAATAATTTTATGGAGTAAGTTTTTTGCAGGTAGAATTCTCGTCACAATCTAGTTGAATACTAAATTTAGAATATGCAGTCCACTGGATGCTACAGGCAACACCATATTACCTCTTCCACGAAGGGCTATACATAATATTTTTCTAGATAAATTATTGATAAATGTCTATTCATTTCCACCACGTAAAGAAAAAAATCAAACATCATCACTATCAACTACATACATTATTTTATTATAAATATTATTACGTTCATCAATCAATAAAGATAATAGCTTAGCATGACCCGCCTTTATTTCTTCCTTATTATAATATGTCTGTCTAGTATCAATAGATTATATGTTTCAGATGTTAAAACTTCATTCAGTATCGGCATTCCAGAGAAAATTTTCAAATTTATATAATTTGCAGCAATTAGCCTTTCAATTTCTAATAAAGCTATATTTATATTTGTTATTCCGTCAATTACAAATCTGTTAAAATATAGACTAATGAATTATTTCTTAAAAAATAGATTAAAAAATAAAATTTTCCTTTATTTACTGATGGATATATTCGCATTCCCAATAACTCTTTATACATCAGATTCTTTTATTTATAATATGCTTTATGAAAATAATTAATTTACTTTAAACCAATTATCTAAAAAATATGAATTTTCACATTTCCCTTAATAATTATAATCGTTTTGAATTATTTTTAGAGATAATAATTTTTTTAGGCCATCAGAATGATCAATTTTCAGATTTTTGCCATTATTTTTTCATTTACAATTTTGGGCCACTACAAGGCTTTCGAACCCAAAAGGGCAAAAGCGAACCGCATGTTGTTCAAATCGCCTCATTATGGTTCAAAAATTGAAATCACATCCCTCTGATAGCCTATTTAAGTTTTATTTTTATTATTTTTTATGTAACTAAAATAAACAATATTAATTCCATCCTATTATTTATGTCTTATTTTTCTTTTTTAGCATTTCGAATTAGAAAAATAACCAATTAATAACAATGTTCACCAAAAAAAAAATAACAATGTATCAAACCATATCTCGATTCCATGTAAATTAAAAATTCCATATCTTTTTAAAACTGAATCTTATGTGAATAAAACAATGCAAAATCTAAAATAAATAAACAAATAATGCAAAAGTCGAAAATAATAATACAATGCAAAAATCTAAAATAAATAAATGCGAAATTGAAATTTAAAATCTTTTAAAAGCTAAAAATTATGGGAATTCCATGTTAAAATTTTTTATGTCTTTTAAAAACTGAAAATTGTGTAAGAATAAAAATTATTAGAATAAAAAGTGCAAAAATCTAATATAAATAAATAAAAAACCAAAATCTAATATAAATAAATGCAAATATACAAAATTTTAAATTTCAAATCTTTTAAAATTGGTAATTATGGGAATTCTATATAAATTGAAAATTTCATATCTGTTTAAAAATGGAAATGAGGATTTTCATATCCAAATCAATAAATATTTTGACACAAATAAATAGTAAATAAATAAAAAATACAAAAATCTAAATTTAACTAATAGAAAATGCAAAAATCTAAGAAAATTGTAAATTTAGAATGAAGACACCACATTAAATGTTGACTTGGTTGACCACTAATTGTTTTAATAATATATTGATTAATGGTGAGAATCAATGCCAAATAAGTTATGGAGAAATAAAAATAAGGTATATGAGGCTATATAACTTTATTAACAATTATATAAGTATTTATTAAATAATCTAAATTACTAATATCATTAAAAACACTACATCAAAATATTTTTATTAAATAAATTATTATTTATATATTGGTAAATAGGGTCAAATACCACTAAATTTCTATGCCAAAAAAAATACCACTAAAATTTCAGATGATGATTTAGCCCAAGAGGTTAAGTCCCTTAACTTGCTAATAGAAGTTGGAGATTCGATTCTCCACCGATCCCTATCCCTCCCTTTTATTCCCTATTGTAATTGTATGGTATGGACTCCCAGTACCCCTTTCCCAGACCTTTAATGGTTCATCCAAAAATAAAAAAATAAAAAAATACCACTAATACCTGTGGGGGACTCGATGGCAAAGTCTGGGGCACGAGTTGTCATTTGTGCTTTCCTCCAGATGATATTTGCCTCTTGGCTGTAGAGTTGCTGGAGTTTGTGTTCCTCGTTTTTAACTTCCCCACAAATTTCATTTTTATGGGCTTTTGTTTGGGCCTTTATATAGCCCAAACAGATTTGGATACCGAAAACCATTTAATGGGCAAGGTAGGCACTGTAAACGGGCCTCCTCCATTTGAGAGACAGACAGAGGAGATTGGTATGGGGCTAAGAGGGTGTTTGGATTGGCTTCTACCAAGGTGTTTTTGGCTTTTACTTCTACCAAAAGCACTTTTGGGAAAAAGAAACGTTTGGTTTGGCTTTTTTAAAAAAGCAGAAGCACCTCGAAAAGCTGCAAAAGTGCTTCTGGGAGAAGCAGCCCAGGGGTGCTTCTCCGAAAAGCAGAAGCCAAAAGCACTTCGTAAATTGTGCAAAGACTTAAATACCCTCATTACTTAATATAAATTACACTATAAATATATCTTATTATCATATTAAGTAGCATGTCCTTTTAGGTAATTTATATATTTAAAAAACACTTTTCACTTTTACACATCCAAACACACTTTTGAAAAAAAGTTGCTTTTCAAACATTCCATCTAAACACAAAAGTTACATGCTTCTGCTTTTGACTTTCACTTCTGCTTCTGCTTTTGGCTTCTGTTTTTTTCAAAAGTCAATCCAAACGGGCCCTAAGTGGAGATTCTAATAAGATTGGAAGTGGGCTTCACTATTCATCCGTTTCTTTTCTTTTTTCTTTTTCTTTTAAAAAAACCAAAGGCACACAGTACATTTGTTTACTAGAATAAATTCTATGATAATAATTATCATGGTCCATTTGTTAATAGTTGATTATGGTGTTCCAACTCACCTAACCGATGCTAAGTAAACACTAAGGGTATGTTTGGTATGGTGTATTGGGATGTATTAGGGTGTATAGTATTAATATTATGTACTAAAATAATATTATCCTATGTTTAGTGAGTATTAAGACATGTATAAGTATTATTTTAATGAGGGATTTGATGAGTATTAAGACATGTATAAGTATTATTTTAATGAGGGATTTGATGTATTATTTAATACCTTGTGGGAGGGTGGGTTTATGGTGTATTATTTTTTATTTATGTTTGTTTTTTTTTCCCTTATGCATCTCATAACTATTAAATATTATGATATTATAATAATATTATTATATATATATAATTTATTAATATATTAATTGTTTTAATTTAATTATTTAAATAATATTTTTAATAAATTATTTATTACTTCCTCCATTTTTTATTGTTAGCTACATTGGAAGTTTTGCTACTATTCATTGAACTACTTTGATTTTAATTTTTCTCATAGTTATACAAGTTAAAATATAGGGCCTGTTTGTTTTAGCTTGTGAAAAAAGGAGAAGTTAGTATAAGAAGGAGAATGAGTGAGAAGGAGAATTCAAAAGCAAAAGTAGCTAAAATAATTGTTTGGATGGATATTATTAAAGTTGCTTTTCAATGGAAACATGTTTGGATGAATTGTACGTAGAATGACTTATGATATATTAAAATTACTAAAATGGAAATAAATATTATAAGGATATTTATAATTAATTTTATTTCCTTTTTAAATAGGGTTATTTTTGTATTTTTATTATTAAATGACTTCTCCTTTTAAAAAAAGTAACCCCTACGTACTTTGAAAAAAAGTAGAATTTTAACTTTTGCTTCTCCTTTTATTTTAAAAAAAAGTCAAAACAAACAGCTAAAAAAATTAAAAAGGACTTTTAGAAGAAACAAAAGTCAAAAGGAGAAAAACTAAGGCAAAACAAACAGGCTCATAGTCAAGTGTGATCTTGTTAGATTCGTCTCGTCATGTAGTTTTTAAATATGGAACTTATAGAATTTTTAATTCTGCCAAACTTGAGTTATTAACGGTTTAAAATGTGCATTGGACTGCGTGCAATGTGGGTCCGTAGCAAACAAATAAAAACGGAGGAAGTATTATATTAATTATTTTTATTTAATTATTTTTAAAATAATTTTATTTTAAGTATATTATTTATTAATAAATTAGAAAAAAATTCTTTTTATTTAGTTGTTTAAAATATAATACATGATGATGTAATACAACATCAACACCAAACACTGTGTATACATCATAATACAATACATCCGCATTAAATAATACAATACACTATAATACAGTACAGTGTTCCAAACGTGCCCTAAATGTTTATTTTATCAAATGCTCCTTAGTAAATGCTCCTTCCTTCATAAATAAGATGGTTGATTATGGTGGTCAATAGTTGATTATGGTGATTATGGTGGTCAATAGTAAATGCTCCTTCCTCCATAAAACAATTATTTTATCAAATGTTTCAATTTTTTTTTTTTATAAAAAAAACAGACACTGACACACACACAAATATGGCCATTATCTATAATTATAGGGTATATTTAATCGATTCCGAATTACTAATTTTAAATAGTTAACAAATTTGGCTAATCCTTAGGGTCTGTTCTGCACGCAGCTTTTGGGAGCTTTTGGGAGCTTTTGGTAGCTTTAGCTTTTATTTTAAAACAAAAGCTCCGTTCTGCACACTAGCTTTTAGGAGCTTATGGGAGCTTTTGGAAGCTTCTTTTTAGAAGCTACTTGTAGTAGCTTTAAAAAATAAGCTCCTAGCTTATTGTTGAGCAATTACAATTTTATCCCAATAACTAACTAACTACCCAATAGTCTACATTAATGTTTGTCCTTTTATGTCATTTCATACATTTTTTGACAGCTACAGCTAGTTGTACAGAACACTTAAATAAAACTGACAGCTACAGCTCCCTACAGCTTCAGCTCCCTACAGCTCCAGCTCGCAGCTACAGCTCTGCGTGCAGAACAGACCCTTAACCTTCAATTAATTTTTTTTTTAACAATGCCTCATCGACAGCTAAAAAGAAAATTAAAGTAACTAAGAACATAAAAGGAACCGGCACATAAACTAAGCACGAAGAATCCCACTGCCATCTTTATCCTGGTGAAGCAAATGAATAACTGAATTTGGAGGAAACAACCACATAGTGAAGAATTGATCCTCTCTACACGCCAACTTAGCCAACGCAGGCGCCACTCCATTCCACTCCTTGTAAATGTGACGAAAGTAACATCTCTCAAACGAGGCACGACTATCCCGGATAGCTTTAATAATAGGCCATAACCTATGACACGGCTTTTGCAATCTTGAAATCAGATTGAAGGCTTCCATCGAATCCATATAACACATAACACGAAACATGTTTTTCCCTCAACAAAGCAGCCAGCTGCAACCCTTTCAAAACCCCGAAAACTTCCACCTCTAGGATGTCCTTTCAATTAATTAATCATTGATATTATTATATTCATTTAATAATCAAAATAAATTATTTATTTTATCCTTTTTGGTACTAAATAAATAAATTTTAGTTTTTGTAATTTATAAAATTCTAACAATAATTGCTTAGAAAGCAATCCATGTCGTCATCATCATTAAACTATCTCACATTATTTAATATGAAAATAATATAATGATTATTTATAATTTTCTATTTAACCTATTTTTTTATGCATAAGCCTATATATGATATCGATGCTTAAAGTGATCGTCCATACCATAATAAATATAAATAAAATAAAATTATTCTTTTTATAAAACATTATAAGAATTGTAATCAAGTGAATCACGACTACTTTTAAGAGGTTAGTCGAATTATGTAAAATAATATATATAATATAAGTTTTTATATATGCACTCAATTAAAAGAGTGCAAACTCACCCAAAAAATTAAAAGAGTGCAACCAAAAATGCAGGTGACATGAGTGATATTGGGCTCTGACAGTAAAGTAAATGTGGCCTGACATACCCGGTACATATAAAAAAAAAAAATAAAAGGAGCAGTGCTTGAATAATGGTATTTAAATTTTTCATTACGCAGCAACCAAATTATAAAATTCAATAATTACGTGATGAACTTCTCCACAAAATATACAAATAAAATATTGGCAAAATAACTAATTTGGCAGCGTGCAGGTCATTGTCATAATAATCCTTCGTAAAAGAATAGGCAATAATCTGTAATATATAATCCTTCGTAATAATCCACAGTTTTTGTTGTTTCAACATAAAAATATCACCTAATTGATTTGGTTTGAAATAAATGCTTGCATGTGTGTGGACAATCATGTTTGAGTGAATTTTTGCCTTTTATTTATGAAAAATATTTATTTGACTCTTAGCTATGTTTATTTATTTATTTATTTTTTTGAAGAGCCATTGAAGGCCTGGAAATGGGTGGTGGGAGCCCATGCCACACAATTACAAAGGGGAAAATCAGGGAGGGATAGGGGGGCGGTGGGGAATCGAACCTCCAACCTTCCGTTGTATGTTTATTTGAGCGGTTGTAATAGATTAATTTCATTTTATGAAATGTGATTATTATTATTATTATTATTATTATTATTATTATTATTATTATTATTATTATTATTTGAGTTAAGTTTATTAATTAAGTGCTCTTATATAATCAAGGTCCTAACCTATTCAAGTGATGAAGTGAACATGTGATTAATTAGTTCTGATAAAATAATTTATCAAATCTAAACACCCATGCAGAAAAATCCTTAGTACCCAAAACATATATGCATGAAAGTTTTGGATTATATTTCTTAGTACCAAAAATTTTAGGGTTGAATATATGTAAATATAGTATTAATTCCTTAAATTACTATACTTCATACTACTATAACAACTAGAAATGAAATAACATGTCACTTGTTATAAGAGGAAAATTTGAGGAATTGGGGATGGTGAGATGGAATCCCAACCCCAAAATTTAGCATCCCTTATATTTGAATACAATAAACTCAGTTTGGCATTTTAAATTAAAATTATATTACATAATTGATACGCTAACATAAATAATTTTATAATTTCCAAAACAAAATAATTTTATAACGTAAATTTATTATCTTATAATTGAGTTTAAAATCAATAAAAGAATGAATAAGAAAGAAAAAAAAAACTTAAGTATTTATAATACCAATCACTTTAATTAATGTTCTTACATTGTCATAAATATAAAATGACCGTAAATTAGGTTAGTGTTTTAACTGTTAAAAAGTTGGTGCTTTCGGAAAAGTAGACAAGATTTAATTATTGTTCCTAAACTCAATTATTTTTCCATGTGGTCGGCCACCGTCCTCCAGCAAATTCAAACATAAACTATAATAGTACTCGCCTCAATAAAATTGGAGAAAAAACTGTATATGTTGATGTCAATTGTTTTTTCAAAAATTAATTACATGATTTTAAATATTTGACCCCGTTGTTTAATTAAAATAAATAAGTAAAAATTGACATAAATGTGTATGCTTTTGTAGAAGTTTTAATTGTGACAATATTTTGGCAGAAATCGAGTCCACTTTATAATGAGATATCAGTTGTCGACAAATATTATGATCAAATGCAATAATCGTTATGGAAACATCAAAGTTGTTATTTTTTTGGTTTATACAGGGTATCATCATGTAGGGTGGGCAAATGGGGCGGGTTAATCGGGTACCCGACCCGAACCCAAAAAATAGTGGGATCGGGTTGGGTACCCGAACCCGAAAAAAACCCGAAGTCGGGTATCCGAACCCGAAGTTAGTAGATCGGGTCGGGTATCGGGTTTTACAAATGAACCCAATTCCCCGATCGGGTACCCGAATTACCCGACTTTTTTTTTAAAAAAAATATTTTATTTTATTTATTAAAAAATGCCTATCTTTTTCTTTAAAAAAAATTTCCCACAATTTAGAGAGTATTTATTTTTTAGTATTTCTAATTACATAATTTTATGCAAACCAAAAGGGTAAAACCTCAATCCCTATTTTTTTCGAAATATTATTAGTCAATTCTTGTCTTTTATTCGTTAATGAATGAGTATGTTCTCATTCTTATTAATTTGTAAATTGTAAATTATGATGATGATTATTGAATTTATCAAAGTTTCTTTAATAGTTTGTTTTTTTTTTAAAAAAGGTTTTTCTTTAATTTTTTAGAAAAAAGAGTGGGTACCCGAAGTGGGTACCCGACCCGATCGGGTACCCGACATGTCGGGGAGGTCGGGTACCCACCAATGTCGGGTAATGGGTGGGTAATTTATTTTTCTACCCGAACCCGATTAACCCAAACCCGACTAACCCGAACCCACCAAACCCGACTCGACGCCCACCCCTATCCTCATGCCACATTGGACCCAATACTAATCCCTCGAACCCGAGACCTTTGCTTAAGCTGCCAGAACCCCATACCACTCAGGCTAACTGCATTCGTTCGGAGAAACATCAAAGTTGTTATTGAACATGGGTATTGTGCAACGTTAATATTTTTGTTTATACAAATGATTTTTTGTTTGGTAATAAATATTAGTATATTTTAGTATGTAAATAACTAAGACTTTTGTTAGCAATAATACTATGTGTTGTAATAGTATAAATCATTTTTGTTCTTTCAATTAGATCTTTTGAATTAGTGAAATATACAGTACTATAGTAATTTATTATGGTCTTCATCATTAAAAGCTATAATGACTATGATCTTGTGATGTACTCCTAGTAATAATTCATTTAAAGTGATTAGACACATGGCTTTTGGCCGCACTAGTATTTTTTTTTTTTAAAAAAAAAAACTATAATAATAATAATAATAATAATAATAATTAAAAAAAATATATACTATGTTTCTTCTAAAAAAACAATTAATTATTGTTTGTGTTTATTTTCTTTTGGACACGCCTTTTGATTTGAAATATTATCTGGGCTTGATTTTGCTTAATGACGTGAAAACGCATACAGTATTACTGTTTTTTTTTTTTTTTTAACACTCTATACAGAATAGAAAATGGGTGGTGGGAGCCATGATACATAAAATACTACAGTATACTGTTTATTAACTTAACGTACGGTGCCAAAAGATGCGAGGTTTGCGGCAACATATAATATTAGCAAATACGTATCCTACTTATAATGAGGCTATGATGGTCCGTTCAACAACATACACATTAAATTAAACAAATTTAAATTTTTTTTGGCGAAGCCGAAGCAGTAAAAGAAAGGAAAAACAATAAGGAAAAATCTAGCTACGATCAGAAAATAGAAACACTAGAGCCTGGGGAGCTAGACGCCGGAATAGTCCGCCGCCAACTCTCCTCGGACAAAATCTGGTGGAAAAGCCCACGTCGTGAAGAACAGTTCCTTGGATGCACCATACTTTGCGAGCTTGTCAGCAACACTGTTACCCTCCCGAAAGACATGTCGAATAACACACCGATCGAAAGTCAACCGCGCCTCCCTGCCGCGTTTGATGAGTGTAGCTAGCGGGTGACAATCATCTTGTGAGTCCAGTAATGCAATGGCTATCTTTGAATCAGAGTAGACCCCAATCCTCCGGATTCCGAGCCGCACGACATGCTCAAGTCCGAAGACAAGTCCTGCCACTTCAGCATATAAATTGAAGTGAATTCCTAGAAACTCACAGCCCCCATCTGTCCAGTGGCCAGCCGCATTACGAATAACATATCCAAACCCGGACCGCCCGGGGTTCCCGAAAGAACTCCCATCGGTGTGTAGAATAACATCATTAAAATTATGCATGTTCCATCCCACCAATTGGACAGGTCTGTGTTCATGTCCAAGCCCCCCTCTAGCTCGGTTCATCTCCAGTTCCAGATGGCGGACAACCCTTTGTAGAACCCACAGTGGCTTAGTTTTATTATTGAAGACCTTTGCATTTCGTTCGATCCATATCACCTATAGAGCGGCAATGAAAGCAACCCTATACACGCTGGACATGCCCTTGAGGAATTCCATGATGCTGTCCGAAGGCACTTGATCATAGTCATGAGGAATGAGTATGTGTAACCTACTCCACACCTGACTCGCCCATGTACGCTTGAAAACACAATGAGACCAAGTCTCCAGTTCATCCCCACGGATCTGACATAGAAGCGATGAGGCCATGCCCCTACAATATCTCAGAGAGTTGGTGGGTAGCGCTGCATGCTCAAGCAACCAGATGAGAAATCCTACCTTTTCAGGAATCCATGGGCGCCATATCCATCTCCATGAGCGCCCTGTCACCGAGCTTCCAATAAGATATGAATAAGCTGATTTCACTGTATAACGACCTGAGCTATGTCCATCCCAGATCCAGCCATCTGGAAGTGTCGGATGCAATATTGGAGGGGGGAGGTGGCAAATTCATTGGCAATAGCTGGAGGAATAACAGTGTCAATCCACTGAAATCCCATATGTCCTCTTTCACAACCTGAGATATCACAAGTTCCAGATCTTGTGTTGCTACATAAGGGAGCCGCGGCCCTAACTGTAGACCCCTCCACCACTCAGTGAACCACAATGAGCTGTTGCCTTTCCCCACTCTATACCTGAAGCCCCCTCTGAGAATAGGTATTATTTTATGTAAAACACCAATTAACTTGGAAGGCTTCCTTTGCTGTGCATCAAATTGCACCCATGGTTTAGATGTTTGGCAGAAAAAGCCCCCTTGGCAAATTGCACCCATGGTTTAGATGGGCTGTGCACCATGCCCCATAGAAGTTTCCCCAATAGAGCTACATTCATAAGTCTTGCCTGCCGTAACCCCAATCCTCTAACAGCTCGGGGTGTCACGACAGTATCCCACTTCACAAGATGGATCCACTTGCCGTTAGAATCCTTTCACACAAACCGATTAATTCGTCTATCAATCTCTTTATAGATTCCTTCCGGTATCCAATGGATCTGCATGAAACATGATGGAATCGCGGCAAGAACAGACCGGCATAGAGTAAGTCGGCCAGCTTTGTTAAGCAATTTGCACGCCCTTAAACAAATTTATTTGTGAAGGCGCTTCTAAAAAGAAATTATAAAAAATAACCTTAACCAATTTAAGCCCGATATCTCTCGTGCCTAATTTTATTAGGCAATCAAACGAGGGATTTCAAAGCCACGCTTGATATTGATCTTGAAGATGTATAATGATGTGACATTTCCAGATGATATTCTTATAAACTCTACAAGAGATCCCATAGCGTCAATTGTTGAGATTACGTATATAAATAAAAACTGCACCACTTCAAATCCAAATATTTTTAGAAATAGTGTTATACTAACCCCTACCAATGAGATGATTGATACGATCAATGATTACATCATGAAATGTATGTCTGCAAATGAATATATATATATATATATATATATCAATTCTATCAATATTTGTCAAGATCATAAAAGTATAGATAATGCCGATAAATTATTTTCACTAGAATATCTAAATACGATAAGTGTTCTGGATTACAGAACCATGAAATATAGTTGAATGAGGGCTGCATAGCCATGCTTATTAGGAATATTGATTCATCAAGCAAATTATGCAATGGAAGTAGGTTGATAATAGCCAAGATGCGGAACCAAATAATTGAGGTTAAACTAATTTTGGGAAAACAGTGAAAGTAGAAAATCCGTGATTGGTGATTATGAGCCTGTCTTATTTAACTAAAGTCCCCATTCGATTTCGAATGAGAAATTTCTCACTTTCAGTTTGTTTTGCTATGTTTATAAATAAAAGTCAATGTCAATCTTTAAAAAATGTTGAAATTTATCTTCCAAAACCTGTTTTTAGCCATGAATCGTTATGTTGCAATATTTCATGTCATTAGCAAGAGTGGCTCAAAATTATTATGTAATTAAAATTGATTAACTCAAGATACCACAAAAAATCTTGTTTACAATAAATTAGTATGTGACATAAAATTTACAAAATTGATACTTGATGAAGATGATGGTAGCGCTGATATTGATTTTGAAGATGTACAATAAAATGTGGTATTTCGGAATGATATTCTTATAAACTTTACGGGTGATCCTATAGTGGCAATTTTTTAGAGTACATATACGAATATAAACTGCGCCACTTCAATTTCAAATATTTTTAAAGATAGTGTTATACTAGCCCCCATCAATGAGATTTTCAGCAATAAAATTTTCAGAAAATTATGAGGGAAATTTTCATAGTATACTTAATTTATATTTAAATTTTGTTTTACTTTAATTTAAATTTCAAATTAAATAAAAATATTACTTTAATAATTATTTTTATTGATCTGTTAGATTTGTACAAGCCACATAAGCTAAATAAGATGGTATAATATGATTTCTTTGTTAGTTTTAAAAATAGTTAAATTATATTACCATATAAACCCTCTTTCATATATATATATATATATATATATATATATATATATATATAAAATCATCACACATTTCTCATTGGCTTTGGTTAGGGTGCAGAGACACTTGTCTCTTGATGTACTGTGGCACATCCAAGCCATTGATGAAATATTGAAATCAATGGCTAAGATTAATACAAAGGGTATTATTGTAATTTCAATACAATCCAAATAATCTCTATTCATTTTTCTCAATTCTTATGCTCATACTTCTCTCTCTCCCTCATAATCTACTTCTTCTTTTTGGAATTTCTAAAATTTGATAGGTAATTTAGATTACTTGTATCGAGTAGATAAATTTTCATATAAAGAACGTCAAAATCCGAGTTCGTTTGAAAAAGTTAGAGTCATTTGAAGTTAATTGCGATTTTCAGAAACGTAGCATTTACATTTCAGCGACGGTGGCTTTGCAATTCAGCGACGGACGCTTTACAATTCAGCGACATAAAGTATGTATTTCAGCGATATAGCCTATACAACATAGTTTTTATGACAAACTTCAAATGACTCTAACTTTTTCAAATGAGCTCGGATTTTGACGTTTTTTATATGAAATCTACTCAACACAAGAAATTTAAATATCCTACCAAATTTTAGAAATTCTAACCAGATAAATATCATATTTTTGAAATAACGAGAATAAGATATCATTTCATTTGAAAATCTGGTATTTATCTATTTGTAATTTCAAAAATTTGATAGGAAATTTAAATTCCTTGCATCGAATAGATAGATTTTCATATAAAGAATGTCAAAATCCGAGTTTATTTGGGGAACTTAGAGCCATTTGAAGTTCATTGCGATTTTAAGAAACACAGCCTTTACATTTCAGCGACGGTGGCTATGTAATTCAGCGACGGAGGCTTTAAAATTCAGCGACGGGGGCGTTACAATTTAGCGACATAGCCTATGCATTTAAGCGACGTACCCAATACAACAAAATTTATGTGACAAACTTCAAATGGCTCTAACTTTCTCAAATGACCTCTGATTTGGACGTTCTTTATATGAAAATCTATCTACTCAATGTAAGGAATTTAAATATCCTCTCAGATTTTAGAAAATCTAAACATATAAATATCATATTTTCAAAACAACGAGCATAAAATATATTTTCTTTGAAAATCTGGTATTTATCTATTTATAGTTTCCAAAATTTGATGGGAAATTTAGATTCATTGTATCGAGTATGTAGATATTCATATAATGAACGTCAAAATCCGAGTTCGTTTGAGAAAGTTAGAGACATTTGAAGTGCATTACGATTTTCAAAAACACAGTCTTTACATTTCAGCGACGGTAGCTATGTAATTCAGCGACGGAGCCTTTACAATTCAGCGACGGAGACTTTACAATTCAGCGACATAGCCTATGCATTTCAACGACGTAGTATATACAACAAAATTTATATTACAAATTCAAATGACTCTAACTTTCTCAAATAAGCTCGGATTTGGACGTTCTTTATATGAAAATTTATCTACTCGATGCAAGGAATCTAAATATCCTATCATATTTAAGAAATTCAAAATAGGAAAATAGAAAATTAAGAGGAATGAAAGACTGACGAGTGAAAGTGATGAATAAAGATAATTTCTCTATTATTATTCCATGAATTGTGTCAAAAGAGAGCTAACTTATGCAAATTTTTTATATGATCTTTATTTAAGGATAGAAATCACTAAATTGATTTTGTGAATGAATTTATTTCTAAAGATATAATTATTTATGTTTGACAATTCTACCCCTTTTATTTTATAGCCATTGGATATTTTTGTATGGTTTAGATGATTTGTCTTCATGTACTACCATTCACATTGGCAGTACCATAACCATTCCCTTTCTCATTACTCAAAGTACATTTTATTATTTCTTCGTATAATATAAATATATATTATATATAAAAATATATAATTATGTCCGTCGAGTTTTGACGGGTTACTTAATAGTATTAGCAAATACGTATCCTACTTATAATGAGGCTATGATGGTCCGTTCAACAACATACACATTAAATTAAACAAATTTATTTGTGAAGGCGCTTTTAAAAAGAAATTATAAAAAATAACCTTAACCAATTTAAGCCCGATATCTCTCGTGCCTAATTTTATTAGGCAATCAAACGATGGATTTCAAAGCCACGCTTAATTATCTCTTTTTAAAATATCATTATGGCACTGTTTGGGAATTAGCTGTTAGCTGTTAACTGATTATGTGAGTAATAAATTAGTTAAAATTAACTGTTTGACAGTTTCAAGGCCAACTTTTTGCTTAGAATAAGCTTATTTCAAAATGCTGCTATTTGCAACGGTTTCAAAAAGAGCTGATTGAATACTGTTTTAGGCTATTTTCTCTTTTCAAATAAGCTAATTTCTTTCAAATTGCCTAGAATAAGCTAATTTCATTTAGCTGTTTTGCCAAACAGGACCTATATATATATGTATGAATGAGGGTAGTTTTGCCACTTCAAATGACAGATTTATCCTTCAATTTTTATTTTATTTACACAATGCTATTTCTGGGACCCACCATTTTTTTCTATTTACTCGAAATACCAATGCCATTCAGCTACTTCTTCCTCTAATCCTCTCTCACCCTAATTCCCGGTCACATCTACATACGCAATCTTTTCCATCTTCCCCAATGAAATGCCAAAACGACGTTGTTTTATTTCTTATCCAAATCCCTTCTTCCGTTCTTTGCACCAGCCCTCAATTGCACGCATTGGAGTCGCCTCTCTTCATCTCCTCACCGGCTCTCACTTAGAATCATGCCTGCATGCCAGAAATCGTTTCCCTCATCGTCGCCGTCTGCCCATTCCCCAATATTTCATCGCCCTCTCACAAGCGCAGGCGTCGTGCGTCAACTGCTTTGCTTTCCTGCCAATCCTTCCGGCCGCTCGAAATCCGAATTAAGTGTAAGACTTTCAATTGCAAATTGCAAACACAAGTTTGTTAAAGGAAAAAGTAATAGTTACCACATGTGACATGTGAACTGTGATACAGATGGCCGAATATATTCATCCTTTTTGAGTTATATATCTTCACATTAAATTCTTGCTAGATGTATTCTGTGCTCGGATTTATTCATCTATATATATTGTTTGGGAGACTATGAATACATTGCTTTATAGTATTAACAAATCAATTTTCGATTATTCCATGATGATGGGTTTGATTGCAAATAGAACAAACTCTTTCCCATGTTTGAAGAGGTCCATCAGATAATATAAGGGGCATAAGCATAATAATTTTTTTGTTGTTCCCTTTCGCCACCGTATGTTTAACCATCTAAATTCGGCGGCATTTTGCTTGGTCATGATCTTTTAACCGAATAGTCGTTGAATTGGAATTGCTTGCTTCTCTTGCTATGGAATTCGCAGAGCTGGCATGGAATTGGAGGTACCTTATGCTGTCAAACTAGCAGAAGAAACTCTCCTCTCAATCAGGTGTATGGTGGAATATTGGTATTTTCCATTTTCTGGGAGATGCTTGTTCATTCTTTTGCAACTATTGGAAATTGATGCTTAATAAATAGTTGCAGTGGTGAATGTAGTAATAGTTAGATGACGTGTCCAACCTTCACTTTTTATTTTGGGTTTGCTCACTTATTCACTAAAATAATTGGTAGTTTATACATAATTTACTAACATTATAGTATGATATCACTGACTACATCAGGATATCATCTTATTCAGAAAATGCACTGATCGTGATTGTGGATGACAGATATTAGGAGATAAGGGATTTGTTGAAACCGCTTGTTAGAAAAATTAATGTCTGCTTGTGGTGATCTTACGAAATTCCTTACATGTGGGCACAACACTGTTTGATAAGAAAATTAATATTCTCAAATTTTTGTGTGTTTTTGTTTTATTTTTTTTTATTCAACTAAAACATAATTCTTGATGATGGCTTCTAGCCAACCGGATGTTTTGGTTAAATAAATTGAATTAGTATTTAGATTTCGTTAATTAGTCTTTTCTCTTTTAAAGGTATAGCTGAAATAATATGTTCTGTATTTAGTTTAAGTTTAACTGGCTTTCGTTGCTTATTGATATTTCTTTCTAAATGGGACATGTGAAATTATTTTATTAGTTTGGTGAATATAGATTTATGGTAAATACTTTTTAAAATGGTCATGAGATTTATTTGAGTTCATTAATACATAATTGACTTGCTAATTAAGTACACTGTTACACTGCTGCTTTGTGAGAAAAATTTAGTACACATGGGTTCAAAATATTGTTCATTAGAGATTTTTTTGTACAACTAGCTAATGTGGGAATTATGCAACTATTTTTATGTTGTTTTTGTTTTTGTGTAAAACCTTGTTTCATCTGACCATGGAAACATCCATTGGAGCATGGAATATCATTTTAAGTTGTATGCAAGATCTTGGAATTCCTTATTCCATCGTTAGTGTACATATGGTGGTTCTTATCTTTATTTATGGATATTGGTGTTGGTTATTCTGTGTGGAGTTCTAATTCCCTTTTAGTGTTAGCATTTAATTGCGATTTTATATATTAATGTGACCATGTAGGTCCTCTCCAATGAGGTAGGTGAATCACCTCAAAACTTGTGTTTCCAATCTCTTTTCTTATTTAATAGCTAGATAAAGTTCAACATGTGTCCCGCTTTGAAGTCCTGTGTAATTGCATTTATCATAAGAGAATGTATCCCAAATTCTGTATCAGTTTGGTTTATTTTCATTTTTGTTTTAAGAAAATAAAAATTTTAGGAACATGCATCATTCTAAACACGAAGCATTGTCTGCCAACACTTACCTGCTCAAACTATTTAGATTGCATATTATCTCATAACATCATTCTTTCTAGCATTCATTCCAGACGAGGGGCATCGCCCGTCCCTCACGAAAACTAGTATATATATAAACCATTGAACTTATCATCACGATTCTCATTTTCATTTTCATAAATAAATTAATAATAATAACAATGCATAAATTGTGGATAAGTTCTTGCCACTACGATGAATATTATGACGTGGATACGCCACCATCATTTTCTCATTAGTCATTCTCATTATCGTCCATTGCAATTTGCACAATTGGATAGTGATTATTTCAACATATGCATATTCCTATATACTACGTATATATATATAATATAGACGTCCCTTTTAGATAACAATGTCAATCATATTATTAATATATAACAACAAAAGTGATAATTTAAAGACTCGGTCGGAAGAGTTTTTTTACTTCATGGGCATTTCTGCCAGATGATGTCAAGTCCAGCTTGGCAGCTGATTATGGAGGAGTTTGGTTTCCGCGAATTTAGTAGTTTGGGTTTTGATTTTATGCTTTCTTCCTTTCTTTCCTCTATTCTGTAGTTTTTTTTTTAGTTTTTATCTTTGTCGACGCTTGTGCGTCACTGTTCATAAAAAAAAAGTGATAATTTAAAGAGAATCAATAAGAAAAATGCCAGTAATATTCCATTGCTTTGTCTAATAATGTTTATATAACATATGATTTACTCTTTTTTATTCTCTTGTTATTTTATCGATTCCGTTTAACGGAAAAAAAATTATGGGCCTTTAGGCCCTTTACTGGAGTATTTTTTATGACCAGCAATAAATTTGTGAAAGACCATCAAGAAATTGAAGAGGAATGGGAAATAATGAGACAACAACAACAACAAAAAAAAAAAAAAATCATATTTACATTATTATATGAAGTACTCCATAAAATAAAATTGATTTGATGAGGCAAGAAATTAAATGAGAATGGTCTTCATCCATCGCAAACTACGTAACCGCAGACAAGTTGCTGTTATTGCAAAAGTAACATCACACCATACAGCTTCCCTAACACACAAAATCGAAACTTGCTTTTCATTCTCTGCATAAAATTCTTGTCCATTTATTTATTTATTTAAAGCATTGTGTATATAAAATAAAATGCCCCCGCAATTATTTACACTACTTGAAATTTATAAATGATTATTTATTAATAAATTCCAAATTTCCAATTCATTTCATTTAATTACCCGTATCCTATCAGCAAGCTAAGAATGATCAAATTGGTATATTGCATTTAAGATATTCTGACAAGTGACAACAAATCTATGTTTAATCCAGTGTTGACAAAATTCATAGTTCGGTAAAAAAGAAAAAATTCCCGATTTCCATAGTTCTTTTTTTTTTCGCTTGATCAGCCATCAAAGGCCAGGAAAAGTGATACATACAACTTAAACCAAAGCAAAATCAAAATCAAAACATCCTGTACCAAAAGCAAGCATCGGGCATCACCGGGGAACCAAGTCCCCAATGAGTCAGCCGCAAGCAGGGTCTGTACCGCATCCGGGGGAAAAGCCCAAGTCGTGTAGAACGCTTCACTGTCCACTCCCAAACGAGCCAGACCATCTGCTACGGAATTTCCTTCGCGCCAAATGTGACCAAAGTAACATGTTTGAAATGTAGATCGCAGATCATCAATCTGAAGTAAGTAGGCTGCTAATGCATGAGTCCGGATCCTTGGTGAGTTGATCAGTCGAACTGCTTCGCTGGAATTGGATAAACAATAGATATTAGAGATCCCCAACTTTTTTGCCAATTCCAGACCACTCAATACTCCAGCGACCTCAGCCTGTAGAACGGATGCATCCCCAATGAACCCCGTGACACCTCCCAGCCATTGTCCCGATTGCTCTCTCAAAATAGCCCCAAAACCTGCTCTAGATCGCTAATCCAGTCGAGATCCATCGGAGTGTAAGACCACTCCCTTCCACCCCCCCCCCCCCCCCATGTTCCACGAAACCAGGCGTACACCTGAGTCTGTCATGACGGCATTGCGATTGATTCTTCCCAGCATTCCTTGCCAATGAGATATTTGACGGATCATGGCATGCAACTGTGTATTAGTTCCCTGGAAGACTCTTCTACACTGCTCACGCCATATCAACCAAACAGTTACAATAAAAACATCCCCAAAGGCTTTGAACATTGCAAATAACCAGAACCTAATGTTATAAATCTCCATATTATTGAGATCCGAGGGGATTGTAATATTAAGTGATCTCCAGATTTGCTGCACCCAAGTACAATAGAACAAACTATGCACCCAATTTTCTGTATGAGATCCACAGATTGTGCATAATGGGTTATTAGCAAGGTGACGATGATACCTTAATTCATTACATGGAAGTGCTGCCCTACTTAACAACCACAAGAAGAGGCAAATCCTCTGTGAGAATAACGTACTCCAAAGCCACTTCCATCCTTTGGACAGCAGGTGACCTCCCAGCAGGTATTTAAACCCGACGAAGAGGAATAGAGTCCATCAAGATTACCTTTCCACCTCCATCCGTCCTGCAGACCGGCATGTACTCGGGGTGGAGCTTGTTTTAACAATTCCAGTCTGAGATCGTCCGGAATGATTGATCGAATGGATGAGAAATCCCAACCCTAAGTTCCTATAATATCCTTAATCTTCAAATCGACATCACAATTTTCAACAAAGGAAAGTCTCGGTCCTAATGCAAGGCCTTTGAACCAATTAGAAAACCACAGTGAGCTATCTCCACTGGCTATCCGAAATTCAAATCCCCCTGATAGTCGTAACAGAGCTCGCCTAATGCTCCTCCATGTAAAGGAACCAACCTGCGGCAAAGAAGCCAATTCCTCCTTCAAATGACAATATTTCCCTCGAAATTCCCTGACCCATAATTTATCCCGGCCTTGAAAGAGGTCATGTCCAATCTTTCCAAGAAGCGCTATGTTACACAGCCTTGCTTTTCGTAGCCCCAATTCCCCATCTCGTCTCGGAGTGGCAATTATATCCCATTTGACAAGATTTAATCCCTTGCCCTTTCGATCCTTCCACACCAACGTTCTAATGCGGCGATCTATCTTCTTGCAAATAGATTCCGGCAACCACCCTATTTGCATGCTATACGAAGATATTGCCGCGAGCACGTGCCTAGCAAGTGTCAATCTCCCTGCTTTATTGAGTAGCCTCATAGCCCAACATGAAATCTTGTTGTCCATGCGTTCAAGAATATGATCATACGCCTTAGCTTGGACTTTACCATGATGTACAGGGAAGCCCAAATATCTTCCCAGATGATCTGTGAAAGGTATTGCCATTACATTAGTAACAGTTGCCTTCTCTGCCAAATTAACGCCCTTGGAAGAAAAACAACGCGACTTAGAAGTGTTCACTTTGAGCCCAGAGAAAGATGCAAATTTCTGGAGGGTAGTAGCCAAGGAGGAGAGACTATGCTCATTGAGCATCATACTGAGTATTAAATCGTCTGCAAAGATTAAGTGTGAGATCCCACCACTGTGAGAACTCAGCCGAACAAGTTCCCATCTATGGTTTGCTACTTCAACACATATGGCCGTAGATAAACGTTCCATGACGATATTGAATAAATAGGGAGATAGGGGATCCCCTTATCGTAATCTACGCTGAGGCCGAAACTCTTCCAAGGCTTCTCCATTCCAGAGGAGTGAGAAAGCTGGTAAAGTAACACACTTCATAATGATCTTGCAAAGAGCTACTGGCAATCCCATTTGCTGTAAGCACTCCTCCAAGAATGGCCATCGGACATTGTCATAGGCCTTCTCTAAGTCAATCTTTATGACAATAGCCTTAACATTGGAGCTGGCACGAGAAAGAGTATAGACTAATTCCTGTAACAATATCGCATTATCCACCGTTCCTCTGCCTGGGATGAAAGCTGACTGCAAGGGTGACATGTATTCCCCCATGACTGGCCTCAGACGATTGACTATCACCTTGGATATAAATTTATATGCAACATTGCAAAGTGTAATGGGACGAAACTGACTAAAACTGGATGGCACAGATACTTTAGGGATTAGATAAATATAAGCCCTTACGAGCTGGGGATCAAAGGAACCTGTGTTAAAAGCTCCTTGGACCATTTCAATGACATCCTTTCCAACAGCATGCCAATATTTGCCGTAGAAATTTGCTGGGAATCCGTCTGGGCCAGGAGCGGCAAGCGGTTTGAAATGTTTAAGGGCGAGGAGGACCTCCTCATCCTGAATAGGTGAGTGCTGTAAGTCCAATCCAATCTGAGTCAGGGAAGGCAGAGGCGGCAGTAGCTCTCCCATTGAATTATCATTTCGATCAGTGAACAATTTGGAAAATAAGTGCCGCACCGAATTCTTCAACATACCTAGATCAGAACACCATACTCCGTCCTCCAAAAATATTCCATGCACCTTTTTACGATGATGATGCATTTTGACCTGTGCGTGGAAGAATTTTGAATTGCGATCCCCCAACCGTATCCAACTCTATCGGGCTCCCTGGAACCAATAAACCTCCTCCTTTTCTAGAATATCTTGATAGTCTTTTTGTAGCTTCTTTTCCAAAGCCAAATGTCAAACCGAGTCCACCCTTGCAAGGAAAGCATCAAGACCGGCCAGTCGACGTAGAATCTTTTTCTTTCTGTTTCTAAGCTTTTGAATCTCATGCTGACAGTGTTGTGTGGATAGTGTTTGCATGCGCTGTAGTCTGTCTCCCAAGGAACCGGACCTCGCCCATGCACAATCCACAAGATCTTTGTAGCTTGGATTCGCAACCCATATGGACTCCCATCGAAAAGGTTTGGCAGCTCCTGAAGAAACATTTTCCCCACAATATAACATGAGGGGAGCATGATCCGAGTTTGCTCTGGGCAATGTGACAACATGGCCATCTGGAAAGAGGTTAATCCAATCAAGATTAGAAATTCCACGATCCAATCTTTTTTTTATATAAACTGGACCTGGTTAGCTTAGCGGAACCATGTAAAGGTTAATCCTTCTGTCCGAATGTTAAAGAGTCCAGCCGAAGTTAAACAGGCCCTGAACTCATCCGCTCTTTTGCTATTATAAACTCCACCAAGGACCTCCGAGGGCGCAAGAACTTCATTCCAATCTCCCAAAAGGAACCAAGGGGCATTCACATGTTCTACCAATCCCTGAATATATCCCCAATTATTCTCCATCTGTTGATAATTGGGGTGACAATAGGCAGCAGTACAAAGCCATTCAATATCTCCTGCTCTTAGCAGCACTGTAATGAACCGATCAGACATATCAAAGCAATCATAATTAATTACCAAATTCGATTGGCCAAGTATCCATAGACCCCCGTCTCGGCCAATTGACTCCTGAAGTAACAAAGGGATATACCCGACTGTAAATAAAATTTCGAACTCTATCAAACATGCCTTGAGGTTCAAAAATGAAAACCAAAGATGGTTTATAACACCTGATATAATCCGAAAGAGAACGTTTTGCCCGAGGGTTCATCAGACCCCTAACATTCCACGACAAGATAGAGAATCCTATAAAATTTGACATTAATACCAGAAGAAGGAAAACCGGATGCCCTAGATTCCTGGCCTGGATTACACCTTGGCGATCCTTTCAGGAAGGTCGCGAGTCCTCCACATCCATGGCATGCTCTATCGCAGCCGAAGAAGCGTGTGGTTCCTCTTTATCATGTCCCCGCTGAGTCCCCGAGCCGCTGCAAGAATCAGCAGATACTCCCGTGGACGATGACTCTAAAGCTTGTTTCAACGATTGAAACTGAGGTTCTGGTTCCATCTCCTCCTATTCCTCTGTTCTTATTCTTTTTGGCCCAATAACATGTTTGGGCCTGACTAAAGCCTTTCCTCTTTCTATGGGCTTTGGACAATGTGGTACAGTCTGTATAGCCTTCCCCTTAGTATTTGGGCAATAGTTAAGATCTGCTTGGAACTTAAAAATTCCCAACTGGGCCTGTGACGATGCCTTCGGTCCAAATGTAATTCCTTCCTCACGTGTCATGGCTGGTTTTTTCCGTGGCTTTCGGCGCTGCACAATCATCCATTCGCCAAGGCCCTGACTAGAGTCCTCTAGATTCTTCCCTTCACAAGAGCCAGCACTAGCCACGTCCTTATCCATCCCCAATTCCACGTTTTTGTCCAGATTCTCTCCACGTGTCCCTGAAGTCACCGTGGTGGCCCCAACTGCTGCCATTTGGATATCCGATGTTTTGGGAATTGGCTGCACCGAGCCCTCCGCCGGAGCCGCCCCCATCTCTTACTGTCGATCTGCGTGTTGACATCGCTCCTGTGTGTGCCCGTAATGGCCACATTGCATGCAAACTACATGAAGACTCTCATAAGCAATCTTGATCACCTTTCCTTCTACCTCCACCTGACCGATGAGGGGATCATCTAAATTGAGCTCCACACACACTCGGGCATACCTGCCCCTGGAAATATCCATCGTACTATTATCAAATTTGAAGGGAGTACCTACAGCAGATGCAACCACCCGCAATCCTTTTTCCTTGTAGAAAGCAGGCTTTAAACCATGAAACTGAACCCATGTATGAATGGTATTCACTTTCGTATGTTGAGGATCGAAATCAGGGGTCCACTTCATCACCGATATAACACCCCATAAAATTTTGCATAAAATCTAAATTTCAAATAGTGACATTTAAATTTTCTATAATGAAATGTCTTCTAAATTCTAGTTGTTGATCATTGAATAATTTAAAATAATATTTTTCCAAAGGACTAATTTAATTGAAATTAATTAGCCATTTTTAAACCTAAAACCCCAACTAACATTTTAACACAAATTAAATCGTGTAAGGAGCTACAATTGAAATATTTTAAAAACTTGGGTCCACTAGTTATAAACTTTGGAATAAATATAATTGGACATGAGTTAGTGGTAGAATAAATTGCATGGTTGAATTTAAATTTTTAGCTAGTTATATTAAGTAGTATTTAAATAATTAATTGGTACAAGTCCGATGGTACCATTAATTTATAAATGTCGGATTCAATATTTTTATATATGGATTAAAATATTAAGTTAAGCCTTCCCTTTTCTTAAAAATATTAGCCCATTTAATTGATGAAGATTTATATTTTGTCCACACTGTAATAGGAATTGTCCCGGATTGAAGAATTGGAAATCTATTATTATGTTCAATAAGTTAAAAAAAAAAAAAAATTAGTGTGGGAAATTATTAAGTCAATAATTTAAATTAATTAGTTGATTAAATCCACAATTAGGATGAAATTGGGCCAGTTAATTGTATAGTCCAATAAGTAAAAATAATAAAAATTTTGGGTCCAATCCATTTAGGTCCAAACCAAACCAAACCAAAGCCCAATCCAACTCAAAAGCCCAACCCATCACACAAACCCTAACCCTAACCCTAATGAGCAGCCGCCGCCGCCGCCTCTCCGGCGCCGACATCGCCGGCGCCACCGCCGGCCGGCCACTGCGGCCACCACCCGCCACCACCCTCTCCATCATTCTACTCCATGTCCGGTCGTCTTCTCCATCCTCCTCCCTTCTCCGGCCAACCCGCCACCTCCGGCCATCGTCCAACTCTGCCGCCACCCATCTTCTCCCAAAGAAACCTCAGCCGCGTCGCCACCACCATCCTCCAACGACTGCCTCCGCCACCTCGCGCCGACAGCGCCTCCGCCATCACCACCACCGAAAATCCGCCTCATCCTCACCACCGCCTTCATCAGATCCGGCCACCACCACCGCGGCCTTCACCTCCGTCCGCCACCTCCCCTTCATGATTCCCCTACAACCCCAAACACCACCACAGCCCCCCCCCCTCGCGCCACCACCACCCGGCGGCCTCCTCACCACCCCCGGCCACCGCCGCCACTTCCCCATCTCACCACCACCGCGAGCCACCACCTCCACCACCAGATCCGGCCGACAGCCACCACCACCATCCCCTTCTCCCCCAAAATTCCAAACACCCATAAAAATAAAAATAAAATAGAAAGAGATAGAGAGGGAGAGCCATTGTCGGCAACCGGTCGCCATCGCCGTGTCTCCATCGCCGCTCGTTGTGTGCCCGGAGGAATTCATGAGCATGGGACAATGTTGAAAGGAGAGTTGTGGAGGAGAAGGAAAGTTGTGGAGAGGAGGAAAGTGGTGGAGGATTTTTTTTGGTAGGGACTAGTGTTGTTGGTGGAATTAAAGAGGATGCATTGTCTATAAAAAAAAAAAACAGACCAATTCCTTTAATCAGTGCACAAATTATTTCATGTCCCTGCGTTATTGTCAGTCAGTGTTGATTCTCATTCCCAGCTATTCTCACATTTTATTCCGCTATTTTGAGAACAGTAGGGAGAGTTCAGATTAACAATTTCCTGGTAAGAATTATTGAAAATATATATATATATAAAAATGTATATAGTTATTATTTATTCTAAAATACTATTATATTATACTTAACTAATTTAAAATTTCTGCTAGCCAAATAGCTGTAAAAAGGGTATCTGCTCGTGGCCTGTGCGTGTGTCATACCATTTCGTCACGGTAACTGTAAGTGGATTTTTACTCTTTGGAGTAAGCCCAATTTTATTTTAGCTTGAGCATAAATTTCAATACCACAATTATATTTTAAATTTATGCTTATTGCTCCCTACTTCTTTTGGAATATTGGTATGCCATTTTTACTGTGCTTAATAATTGTTATAACCATTCTCAAAATCCTACGGATTTTTGAGCGCGCATTGTTACGGGGGTGAGACTGTGTGTGGGTCGCTGCTGCCCAACTCCCACGTTTGTTGTGCAATATTTAGCCACACGGGGACCACTGGGATTATTCAGCCCGATGCCATTACCTTATCTCACAGTGGGTTTGAGGGAATTTCTTACCTCCCCCACACCCTTGAGTGTATGTGCGAATTGGGCCCTACGGCGGGGAACCTGCACAACACGGTGGCTGAGATAATTATATCTCGGTAACGCATATTGTTATATTATCTGTTCCCGGGATATAGATTAATATTTCATTTATGTATAAATTATCCTCGTTTAAGCATGCCTTATTCCCTAAATATTATTTAAATTATTTCCGCAACCCGACCTCCTCCGGGAGTAAGGGTCTACTTACTCAGCGATTGTTTTTCGCTGACTCTACACTTTTCATATTCATTTGCAGGTTTTAATATTTGTGAAGATCAGTAAACATTTCACGTATCGGGCACGGTTTGGGTTTATTCCGAATAATTTAAATTTGAGTACAAGTTATGTATAATATTTTAAATCTCCTTAATGGAGTTAAACAACTTGGCATATGCGTGTTAAATAAGCGAGGACGTATATTTTAAAGTTTCCATCCGTCCCTGTAATTTATACGCCTCGTATTTTAATGTATGATGAACGATTATATTTATATGTGTGTGTGATAAACTATTTTTTTAAGTGTCTCTTTTATTAAATAAAATTTTCCTGGATTTATTCCAATATTATCGCTGCACGCATTAAAAATATATATATATATATATACATATATATATATTCATCTGTTTTGGTTATGTAAACCAAATAAATTTATTAGACTTATTTTATACTTATTACAGTATTATCAGCTTATGCGTAAATTATATGTTAACTTATCCGGAAAGTAAGTAACATATATATTAAACTCTGATTTTATGCAAGTATGCCTGCTAGCCGTAGCGTATTCCGGACGGCCCGGAATGCGTGGCGGTAACATCGGCCCATTCTTCCCACACTGTGCTTCCGCTGTTCTTTTGGGAAAATGGGGGTGTTACAGATTGGTATCAGAGCTGCTTTTGCTCAAAAAAAAAAAAAAAACTTTTGCACAAGAAATTATTTTTAAGTATCATTGCTATAGTACATTTAATTTATTATTATTATTATTATTATTCTTATTATTATTATTATTATTATTATTATTATTATTATTTTTAAGCATATATATACATTTAATTTATTTAATTTATATAGTACATTGTAGCAATAAATTATTTAATTGTACAGGTATTATATTGTACTAGATGTTATAGTACATTATTGCTATAGTGCATCTAGTGGAACCGTTTGTACTATAGTACATTATTGCTATAAATTATTTAATTGAAGCACCTCCGCGGTAGGCCAGGTATCAGTGGAATCAAACGATTCCACTATTTGCAAATTGCATTGGTTGGTTGGGTCATAAATAAATTGGGCAAGACCCGTCGCCATCTCCTTTATGAATTGTGTTTCTCTCAAGATAAGACTGATTTCTGCCATTTTGCCACACTCAATCAATAATTATACTCCAACCAATTCTAAATACTACTAGTACTATTATACGTAACTTTATAGTACTATATATGTTGGTGCTATAATACATTATTGCTATAGTACAATAATTTATTGCCATAGTACATTAATTTATTGCTATAGTACATTACTACTATATATACATTTAATTTATTAAAAAAAAATAAAAATAAAAATTATTTTCAGTTTGTCTCTTTGAAAGACAAAAAGTGATGCCGGATTTAATGGCATCTTTGATGCCGGTGACTATGCCGTATTTAGTGACTTTTTTTTCGGTTTGTCTTTTTGAAAGTTTGTTTGTTTTTTTTTTTTATATATAATTTTTAAACATATATATATAAATAAATATGCCAAGTACTATTTTTTTTAAATATATTTTGGGATGGGAACACACACATATGCATATAGGCACGAGCAGAAATCTTTGCTTTATAGGTATTTATTTATATTTAGAATTTTTCAAACACCATAAAAAAAATATAATAAAATAAAATAAAATAAAAATCACTAGAGTGAGTGGCCAAAACGTTCGTATTCATTAATAATAAAGAATGAGATTTTCCTTTCAGAAAGTCCCGCTAAGAAGGTATGAAATGTAGTGTTGTCCAGCTAGAGTATTAACCTGCAAGTGGGGACAATGTGACATATCCAGTTGGTGTAAGATTTATTAGGGGATGATTTATAGTACTAAAAACAAATAAATTTATTCAGACAAGTGTTCACTTGTCTATGTTAGTGTGCGCATTAAATTTTATTGAAAGTGATGTTTGCTGTTGAAATAATTAATTAAATAAATTCATCTACTTTCGGCGCTAATATTGGTCCGGTCTTGTTTTATTGAAGGTCACTATTAGTTCAAAGAATCCAATATATTCGCCTATCTTTGACTTTCAGTCTAGTGCCAAGTGATGTCTGAAATGATGTGATTCTCTGTTTAGCCCGGAATCTTGAATACACTTTCGATTCGAGTAGAGTAGTAAGGTTCAGAAGGTAGTCAAGTGCAGATAAAAGAAATAAATAAATAAATAAAGAAATAAAAATAAAATAAAATAAAATAAAATATTAGATATGCGTGAACATGAAAAGATATAAAGGGGATTTTATAGGTAATTATTTTGTTAGTAGGCCATGATAGGTGAATACACTATAACACTCCATAAAATTTTGACTAACATTTTTATATTGTAATTAATAATAACAAAACTTATATAAATAAAAAAATGCCTCCTAGGTTTAATTATTGGTCTTTAAATAATTTAAATCGATATTTTCTAGGCAGCAATTATTTAATCGATCATAGTCAAGATGTTAAAATTTTTATGTAATTTAAAGGGTTTTGAACTACTCATGAAAACAATAATAAATGCGCTAAGATTAATAATTTTTTTTGTTGAGGATTAACTATGGTTTTTCAGATGCCTCGAGGACGCCCAAGGAAATACCCGGTGAACCCACCTGTGGCACCTAACCCTGTTGAAGGAGCACAGAACCCGGCGGGAAATAGACAAGATCCTATCGAGGGTCGGCAAGCCCGGTTGGAACAGTTGTTACTTACTATTGGTGCTGCTGTGGAACGACAATTGGCGAGACAAGAAGAACAAGAGGAACAACCCACGGATTATATTGGGGCTATCCACAAGTACCAGCCGCCCAGATACGCCGGACATGAGGACCCGGCCAAATTGGAAGGTTGGATAGAAGCATTTGACAAGTTACTAGAGGCAGTGCAATGTCCAGCAGAAAAAATGGTAGAAGTGGCTACGTTCTTCCTGAGTGGCAAAGCAAATACTTGGTGGCGAAACCAGGAAGATCGGAACATCAGTTGGCCAGAATTTCAGGAAGCCCTGCGAGTAAGATTCTACTCCATTAGCGTGAAAAATGCTAAGTATGAGGAATTCGTCACTCTAAGGCAAGGCAATCGCTCTGTCCACGACTACTATGAGAAATTCAACGAACTCATTCGCTTTGCTCCGGGACTGGTAAACACTGATCATGCACAGGCTCAGAAGTTCGAGCTCGGCCTCAACCGGGAAATCCGCGAAGGCTTGGGAGGAAAACAGTTTTCCAGTCTCCAGAAGCTTTATGACCGAGCCATGACAGTTGAGAGAATTCGACAACCTAAGCGAAAGGAAGAGAACGTCGGGCAGTCCTCTACTGCTAACAAGAAAGGGCGCTTTGAAAGAAAACCAGATAGAAGGAACCTTGGGCCACGCCCTAACTTCTATGGCCCCAACCCGAGAAATGACAATCGCCCTCCTATTCCACTACCTTGCCCTAAGTGTAACAAACGTCATTGGATGCAAGCCTGCCCCAGATTCGGGGACTGTTTCAGATGTGGCCTTAATGGCCATATGGTCAATGATTGTGGCATACGTTTGGACGTTAACAGATTGCGGGAGGATCTCAAGAGGGACCCTCGCTACAGAACAGAGGAATGCTTGAAAGGGAAATCAGGGAACCTACAGCCAAACCAGGGTCGTAATCAGACAAACCCTCCACCAGTTGCTCGGAACAACCAGGGGCGACTGAACGTGGTTAACCGAGCTGATCTCCGTGAAGCTGACGACGTCATAGCTGGTACGTTTACAGTTAAAGGTTTTTCGACATATGTTTTATTTGATTCTGGAGCATCATATTCCTTCATAGCAAGTAAGAAAGCAGAACAACTAGGATTTAGAACACCTAGTACAGTAAACTTAGGTGTTTCTTTACCTAATGGGATAGTGGTGAATTGCTCACAGAAGTATATGGACGTGCCAATCCTTATATACGGGGTTGTGTTTGCAGCGGACTTGATTAAGTTCGACTTGCAAGACTTTGACATAATTCTGGGAATGGATTGGTTGACACGACACAAGGCTACCATTGACTGCGCTCAACAGAAGGTAACGGTGTATGGTCCCAATAAGAAGAGATTATCTATCTATGCGGAGCCATCGAAACCGAGGATTAAGATCGTCACGGCTCTAAAGATGAGGGAGTTAGCAACTAAGGGATATCCGATTTATCTCTGTCACGTTGAGGATAAAGAAGCTGAGGGAATTGTCCTAGGGAAAATCCCGGTTGTTCGAGATTTTCCGGACGTATTTCCAGATGATATACCGGGAATGCCACCACACAGAGGAGTAGAATTTACCATCGATTTGGCGCCAGGGACGCAACCTGTGTCCAAAGCCCCATATCGGATGGCACCTGCAGAGAGCAAGGAATTAAAGGAGCAACTGGAAGAATTACTTGATAAAGGTTACATCAGACCAAGTACGTCACCATGGGGAGCTCCAGTGTTGTTCGTTCGCAAGAAAGACGGTAGTATGCGACTTTGTATAGACTACCGTGGATTGAATCAGGTGACAATCAAAAATAAGTATCCTCTCCCAAGGATCGATGATTTGTTTGATCAATTGAAAGGTGCAAGGATATTCTCAAAAATTGATCTGAGATCTGGATATCATCAGCTGAGGGTGGCTGAAGAGGATATTCCAAAGACGGCTTTTCGAACCAGATATGGCCATTATGAATTTACAGTAATGTCATTCGGGTTAACGAATGCCCCAGCAGTATTTATGAGTCTGATGAATGACGTTTTCCGCGAGCTGTTGGATATCTGCGTAGTAGTGTTCATTGACGATATTATGATCTACTCCAAAGGGGAGCGCGAGCACGAAGAACACTTACGCAAAGTTTTGACAATACTAAGGGATCACCAGTTGTACGCAAAATTGTCAAAATGTGAATTCTGGCTGAACAAGGTGTCCTTTCTTGGACACACCGTATCAGTTGAAGGAATTTCGGTGGATCCAGCCAAAGTGTCAGCAGTGGTTGAATGGCCTGTACCGACTTCGCAGACTGAAATAAGAAGTTTCCTTGGTTTAGCAGGATATTACAGACGGTTCGTGCAAGACTTCTCTAAGATTGCCAGACCGTTGACGCAGAATTTGAAAAAGGGAAGCAAGGTGATATGGACTCCGGAGTGCAACGCTGCGTTCGAGACATTAAAAAGGAGGCTAACCACGGCTCCTATACTAACACTTCCTACAGACACAGATGATTTTGAGGTATACAGCGATGCATCCAAGAATGGACTAGGGTGTGTCCTAATGCAGCTCAGAAAAGTAATAGCTTATGCATCTCGACAGTTGAGACCTCACGAAGAAAATTATCCCACACATGACCTAGAACTTGCAGCGGTCGTGTTTGCACTGAAAATATGGAGACACTACCTGTATGGGAGGAAATGCAAGATCTACACCGATCATAAGAGTCTAAAGTATATTTTTACTCAGAAAGAGTTAAATATGCGACAAAGGAGATGGTTGGAATTGATTAAAGATTATGATTTGGACATTATTTACCATGAGGGTAAAGCAAATGTCGTAGCAGACGCACTTAGCCGCAGGGCTACGCATATGACAAGTATGAAGGTCATTCCACCGGAGTTGTATAAGGAGATAGCCAAATTTGGAATCGAGTTGGTGTATGAAGGAACACCAACAAGATTGTTTAGCACGATTGCTATTCGGCCAGATTTCTTTGAGGAAATTCGAGCTGGTCAACAAGGGGATGTTAAGCTGGAGAGAATAAAGGCCAAGATTGAACAGGGAAAGGCGTCAGACTTTCAAATGGAAGCAGATGGATGTATTAAATTTCGGGGACGTTGGTGCATACCACAAGCATGTACCGAGTTGAAAAGAAAAATTTTGGAAGAAGGACATGAGACGCCATACTCGGTTCATCCGGGAGGAGATAAGTTGTACAAGGATCTAAAGGAACATTTTTGGTGGCCAATGAAAAAGGAAGTAGCAGATTTTGTTGAGCAATGTCCTATCTGTCAGAAGGTTAAAGCGGAAAGGAAGAAACCCATCGGATTGGTTAAACCATTGGAAATCCCAACCTGGAAGTGGGATAGTATCTCGATGGACTTTGTCTCAGGATTGCCGAGGACGCCATCAGGATATGATAAAATTTGGGTTATCGTCGACAGGTTAACCAAGGCTGCTATCTTCATACCTATGCGAGAAAAATGGAGTATGGAACAGTTAGCAAAGGCCTATGTGGAGAATGTGGTAAGGAGACATGGAGTTCCGCAGGACATAGTGTCAGACCGCGATGGGAGATTTACTTCAAATTTCTGGACGAAGCTTCAAGAGGCACTTGGTACAAAGCTTAACTTAAGTACGGCTTTTCACCCGACAACTGACGGACAAACTGAGAGGACTATTCAAACACTTGAGGATATGTTGAGATCATGTGTCTTGGAGTTTGGTGGTAGCTGGGAAAAACATTTGGCACTAATAGAGTTCTCTTACAACAATAGCTATCACGCGAGCATTGGAATGGCACCGTTTGAAGCTATGTACGGGAGGAAGTGTCGCAGCCCTCTATGTTGGTTTGAGAAAAATGATCCGATCCAAGTTGGACCTCAAATGATCGAAGAGTCAAGAAAAATAATTGAAAAGGTCCAACAACGGATTAAGGCGGCTCAAGATAGGCAGAAAATGTATGCTGACAAGCATCGAAGAATTGGCGAATTTAAAGTAGGGGATAAGATCCTTCTTAAAGTATCTCCCATGAAGGGTGTAATGAGATTTGGCAAGCGCGGAAAATTGAGTCCAAGATATATTGGACCTTTTGAAATAACTGCTAGAGTCGGACCATTGGCCTATAGATTGGCCCTACCGGAAGAATTATCCAGAGTTCATAATGTATTTCACGTATCTCAACTTAAGGAATATCATCAGGACCCGAAAAGGGAAGTGATGCCAGAGATAATCGAATTGGATGAGAACTTAACATATGAAGAGCATCCTGTGCGAATCTTGGATTCAAAGGAGCGAACCACTAGGCGAAAATCGATCCGGATGGTAAAGGTGCAGTGGTCAAGGCATGACGAGAGAAATGCAACTTGGGAGGTAGAAACTGATATAAAGGAAAAGTACCCCAAATTGTTCCACGAGATTTGAAAACCAAGAATCACTCAGTGTACCATGTAAGAGAATATATTAGTGTATTGAACTACTTATTATAATGCTAGATTTTTTTTTCATGACCACATTGTGTGGCTTCGAGGACGAAGCCTTATTTTAAGGAGGGTAGACTATAACACCCCATAAAATTTTGCATAAAATCTAAATTTCAAATAGTGACATTTAAATTTTCTATAATGAAATGTCTTCTAAATTCTAGTTGTTGATCATTGAATAATTTAAAATAATATTTTTCCAAAGGACTAATTTAATTGAAATTAATTAGCCATTTTTAAACCTAAAACCCCAACTAACATTTTAACACAAATTAAATCGTGTAAGGAGCTACAATTGAAATATTTTAAAAACTTGGGTCCACTAGTTATAAACTTTGGAATAAATATAATTGGACATGAGTTAGTGGTAGAATAAATTGCATGGTTGAATTTAAATTTTTAGCTAGTTATATTAAGTAGTATTTAAATAATTAATTGGTACAAGTCCGATGGTACCATTAATTTATAAATGTCGGATTCAATATTTTTATATATGGATTAAAATATTAAGTTAAGCCTTCCCTTTTCTTAAAAATATTAGCCCATTTAATTGATGAAGATTTATATTTTGTCCACACTGTAATAGGAATTGTCCCGGATTGAAGAATTGGAAATCTATTATTATGTTCAATAAGTTAAAAAAAAAAAAAAAAAAAATTAGTGTGGGAAATTATTAAGTCAATAATTTAAATTAATTAGTTGATTAAATCCACAATTAGGATGAAATTGGGCCAGTTAATTGTATAGTCCAATAAGTAAAAATAATAAAAATTTTGGGTCCAATCCATTTAGGTCCAAACCAAACCAAACCAAAGCCCAATCCAACTCAAAAGCCCAACCCATCACACAAACCCTAACCCTAACCCTAATGAGCAGCCGCCGCCGCCGCCTCTCCGGCGCCGACATCGCCGGCGCCACCGCCGGCCGGCCACTGCGGCCACCACCCGCCACCACCCTCTCCATCATTCTACTCCATGTCCGGTCGTCTTCTCCATCCTCCTCCCTTCTCCGGCCAACCCGCCACCTCCGGCCATCGTCCAACTCTGCCGCCACCCATCTTCTCCCAAAGAAACCTCAGTCGCGTCGCCACCACCATCCTCCAACGACTGCCTCCGCCACCTCGCGCCGACAGCGCCTCCGCCATCACCACCACCGAAAATCCGCCTCATCCTCACCACCGCCTTCATCAGATCCGGCCACCACCACCGCGGCCTTCACCTCCGTCCGCCACCTCCCCTTCATGATTCCCCTACAACCCCAAACACCACCACAGCCCCCCCCCCCCCTCGCGCCACCACCACCCGGCGGCCTCCTCACCACCCGCGGCCACCGCCGCCACTTCCCCATCTCACCACCACCGCGAGCCACCACCTCCACCACCAGATCCGGCCGACAGCCACCACCACCATCCCCTTCTCCCCCAAAATTCCAAACACCCATAAAAATAAAAATAAAATAGAAAGAGATAGAGAGGGAGAGCCATTGTCGGCAACCGGTCGCCATCGCCGTGTCTCCATCGCCGCTCGTTGTGTGCCCGGAGGAATTCATGAGCATGGGACAATGTTGAAAGGAGAGTTGTGGAGGAGAAGGAAAGTTGTGGAGAGGAGGAAAGTGGTGGAGGATTTTTTTTGGTAGGGACTAGTGTTGTTGGTGGAATTAAAGAGGATGCATTGTCTATAAAAAAAAAAAACAGACCAATTCCTTTAATCAGTGCACAAATTATTTCATGTCCCTGCGTTATTGTCAGTCAGTGTTGATTCTCATTCCCAGCTATTCTCACATTTTATTCCGCTATTTTGAGAACAGTAGGGAGAGTTCAGATTAACAATTTCCTGGTAAGAATTATTGAAAATATATATATATATATAAAAATGTATATAGTTATTATTTATTCTAAAATACTATTATATTATACTTAACTAATTTAAAATTTCTGCTAGCCAAATAGCTGTAAAAAGGGTATCTGCTCGTGGCCTGTGCGTGTGTCATACCATTTCGTCACGGTAACTGTAAGTGGATTTTTACTCTTTGGAGTAAGCCCAATTTTATTTTAGCTTGAGCATAAATTTCAATACCACAATTATATTTTAAATTTATGCTTATTGCTCCCTACTTCTTTTGGAATATTGGTATGCCATTTTTACTGTGCTTAATAATTGTTATAACCATTCTCAAAATCCTACGGATTTTTGAGCGCGCATTGTTACGGGGGTGAGACTGTGTGTGGGTCGCTGCTGCCCAACTCCCACGTTTGTTGTGCAATATTTAGCCACACGGGGACCACTGGGATTATTCAGCCCGATGCCATTACCTTATCTCACAGTGGGTTTGAGGGAATTTCTTACCTCCCCCACACCCTTGAGTGTATGTGCGAGTTGGGCCCTACGGCGGGGAACCTGCACAACACGGTGGCTGAGATAATTATATCTCGGTAACGCATATTGTTATATTATCTGTTCCCGGGATATAGATTAATATTTCATTTATGTATAAATTATCCTCGTTTAAGCATGCCTTATTCCCTAAATATTATTTAAATTATTTCCGCAACCCGACCTCCTCCGGGAGTAAGGGTCTACTTACTCAGCGATTGTTTTTCGCTGACTCTACACTTTTCATATTCATTTGCAGGTTTTAATATTTGTGAAGATCAGTAAACATTTCACGTATCGGGCACGGTTTGGGTTTATTCCGAATAATTTAAATTTGAGTACAAGTTATGTATAATATTTTAAATCTCCTTAATGGAGTTAAACAACTTGGCATATGCGTGTTAAATAAGCGAGGACGTATATTTTAAAGTTTCCATCCGTCCCTGTAATTTATACGCCTCGTATTTTAATGTATGATGAACGATTATATTTATATGTGTGTGTGATAAACTATTTTTTTAAGTGTCTCTTTTATTAAATAAAATTTTCCTGGATTTATTCCAATATTATCGCTGCACGCATTAAAAATATATATATATATATATATACATATATATATATTCATCTGTTTTGGTTATGTAAACCAAATAAATTTATTAGACTTATTTTATACTTATTACAGTATTATCAGCTTATGCGTAAATTATATGTTAACTTATCCGGAAAGTAAGTAACATATATATTAAACTCTGATTTTATGCAAGTATGCCTGCTAGCCGTAGCGTATTCCGGACGGCCCGGAATGCGTGGCGGTAACATCGGCCCATTCTTCCCACACTGTGCTTCCGCTGTTCTTTTGGGAAAATGGGGGTGTTACAACCGACAAGCAGTGATCGAAGATTAACCAAGGCCCCTCCGTCAACACCTTCTCACGGTCCTCAGGAAGTTCAAACTTCACCAAAAAGCATCCATATCCCACATCAAGAAGATCAAACTTACCTTTAGTTTTCCAAACCCTTGTCAGTGAGTTTCTCATTGCCAAAAAACCAACCGAAAGGCCCAGGCCTTTGATGACTAACGTATCCGTCCAGGGTCCATAGAGTTCCGCTAACACCGAGGGATCAAATCGGATTTTGGGGCATCGCTTATTTCTTCCGGATCTGTCAATAGTAGCTAACTTAGATTTTAGGAGATCCATCGAGTCGTCCGATGGCGCCGCCGCTGCGGTTGTATTGCCCATAAAAGCATCACGGTAGGATGGGTTAGAGCCGCCGCCTTCATCGTATAGGGATGCCGGCGGTCGCCCTGGGGGAAATTTGGAGAGGGAAATTTTGACATCGTAACTCCCCGAAAATTCGATTTCCATAGTTCGGTAAATAATAATAATATTTTTCCTATTTTAATAAAAAAAATTTCCATATGAAACAAATCTTATGATATTTTAGGTCACTGCACAAATTCAAGTAGATAGTGTGATTATAAAGATCCTTATAATATTTCATTATGTCCATTTTAGTAATTTTAATATATTAAAAGTCCTTTTACGTACAATTCATCCAAACATGTTTCCGTTGAAAAGCAACTTTAATAATATCCATCCAAATAATTATTTGATCTGCTTTTGCTTTTGAATTTTCCTTCTTCCTCATTCTCCTTCTTCTACTGACATCTCCTTTTTTCACAAGCCAAAACAAACAGCCCTAAATATTATACAAATTCCGCAAACACGTATGACACTTAGTACTTTTCTTTCTTTTTTTTTCTTTCTATTTTTTTAAGAAAAATGAAAGCCAATTAATATAATCCTATAATTCAACTTGTGAAATCATTTTTCTTGCTTCGGCTCAAAAAAAAAAAAAAAAAAAAAAAAACTTGTGAAATCATATATATATGTTGTACTTTTCATCATATGCTATTTTTATTTCACAGAATAAAAAACTTGTTCTTTAAGAAAGCCGAAGAAATAGTTATTAGAAGTATAGAAAGAACCTGAAAATAGCTAATAATTATCAATTATACGAAGAAAAAAAAAACGAATTTCGTTTAACAAAAAAGTGAAGATGTCTTAATAATTCATGACATTTTACTTCTTAAGGATCTTCAGGAAAGCTTCATTTAGGGCCTTTTTGTTTTGGCTTTTGAAAAAAAGAGAAGTCAGTAATAAATGGAGAAGGAGAGAAGGAGAATTCAAAAGCAAAAGCAGCTTAAATAATTGTTTGGATTGATATTATTAAAGTTGCTTTTCAACAGAAACATATTTGGATGAATTGTACGTAAAAGGACTTTTGATATATTAAAATTACTAAAATGGACATAAATATTGTAAGAATATTTACAATATATTTTATTTCCTTTTTAAATGGGGATATTTTTGTATTTTTATTCCAAAATGACTTATCCTTTTAAAAAAAGTAACCCCTACCTACTTTGAAAAAAAGTTGAATTTTAACTTTTGCTTTTCATTTACCTTTTAAAAAAGAGGTAATAACTAAAATAGACCACCAGAATGAGTCATTTACACTTTTATGCCACGATATTTTGATTTAGGAAAATAGGCCATTAGAAGGATTTCGAGCCTGAATTTAGGCCATTGGACTGAAATTCGGGCTGCGATGGCTTAAAAATGGAAATGACTCATTCTGGTGGCCTATTAATTTAGTTTTTGTAAATTATTTTTTTATTTTATGTAATTAAAATAAATAATACTCATTTTCTGTCATTATTTATGTCCTACTTTCTTTTCTTGTTCCAATATTTTTATTTTATTTTTATTTTAAAAATAATTAAATATTAATCGTCAAACCTGTCCATCACCTTACATTAATAAATAAATATACTTATTAAACTTTCAAATTACCCTTTACCATTAATAATTCCAGTCCACCTCACAACCACATATCAGTAAATCACACATAAATAAATAAATTAAAATTATAAACTCATTACAATCATATTATATAAATTTTTAAGTTACTTTTTTAACACTAATAATGTGACGAATGGAGTAATATAAGAAATAAAATAAATATTAATTCAAATATATTATAAAATAAGTAAAATAAATACATATTCAAATAAATTATAAATTTAAAAATAAACATATTTTATTATAAGTATCCCAAAATTTTCGGACATGGTACTTTATGTAGGGATAATTAGTATTAAATACAAGGATATATTAGGGTTAAAAAATGTAGCTTAAGAATTTATATAATGTGGTTGTAATGAATTTATAATTTAAATTTATTTATTTATGTGTGATTTACTGATATATAGTGTAGGTTGGATGAGAATTATTAATGGTAGTGGGTTTGAAAGTTTAATATATTTTTTTATTAATGCGATATGATGGGTATATTTGGTATAATTAATATTTAATTTTTTTTAAAATGGAAATAAAAAATGTTGGAACAAGAAAAAAAGAAAGTATGACATAAATAATGACACATAATGAGTATTATTTATTTTGATTAAATAAAATAAAAAATAATTCAAAAAAACTAAAATAGGCCACCAGAATGAGTCATTTCCACTTTTAGGCCATCGCAGCCCGAATTTCAGCCCAATGGCCTAAATTCAGGCCCGAAATCCTTCTAATGGCTATTTTCCCTAAATCAAAATATCGTGGCCAAAAAGTGGAAATGATTCCTTCTGGTGGCCTATTTTAATTATTACCTCTTTAAAAAAAGTCAAAACAAACAGTTAAAAAAATTGAAAAGGACTTTTGGTGAAGAAAAAGTCAAAAAGAGAAAAAAAAAGCCAAAACAAACATGCTCTTATCTATATAATAAATCCTGAATAGTTTTTGACCTGTACACACTATTTTATCCTTATTAAATTTAATTCATACTTCTTAATTTTAAAGGGTTAATAAGTCATTACATGTTTATTTATAGATCAACGGTTCATAAGTTTACACGTAATATGCTGACTAATTACACACCATCGGACACATCATCAATATCTATATTTAGAAAATAAATATATCTATTAATATAACAAAATCTTGAGATAATCTTTATATATATTTTAAAAGATATAATTGATTACAAATATATATAAATTATTAATTTTTGGTAGCAATATATATAAATTATTTGATTGTATACATAATATTTTAAAAAATATTAATACAATAATATTATTAAATAAATTTAATTAGGTTACAAATTTTTTTCTAAAAAATATATAATCATATATCAATATAAGGAATATAATAATTATAAAAAAATATTTTATTGAAAATATGATATAAACATTAAATTGACCCTACAAATTTGATTAATGTAAAGTGATTAATAACCTAAAAAATTTTATACCATTCTAATCAAATTCTACATATTTTTTTTTCTTTTTAAAGAAGAAAATTAAAGAAAGAAAAGGAAAAAAAAGACTAAAACACATTATAGTTTAATTATTAGACATAATATCCTTAATCTAGTAATCCTAATCTATTTCAGTATAAAATAAAAATGTTTATGAAATTTGGAGTAAATTATTATACAATTTTTTTAAAAATAATTTGTACTGTAAAAGAATATAAGAGTATACCCCTAAAAGACTTGGTATCGGAGTATAAATTCGATTTTAAGGCTTATAATAATAAAGAATTAAAAATAATAAAAATTTAATTAAATTAAATTAAAATATTAACTACCAATTTTTTTCATAATTGGAGAAAATATTATGGATTAAAATATTATTTAAAAAATTAAAAGATAATCAAAACGTAATTATAATTAAAATTTATTTATAAAATTATGGATTGGTCCATAAAAACTAATCACAACAAAAATTTAAAATACATTACGTAATAAAATATAAGTTTTAAATGATGAAAAGATAACAAAAAAAGTACAAATAATATTTTTTTTAAAATTTTTGGGATAATTATCAAAATGTACAATATATTAGGGAGTAAACTAATATTTTTTAGAACCTTAATAATGCAAAATATACTCCATCAGTTCCGGTAATACCATCCCAAAACTTTTGGCCACGGTATTTTAGGTATAATGAGTTATTAGGATAAAGCAGAGTAATTAGTTGATGCGATGTTTTAGTTGATGTTTATGAAGTAAGTTTTTCTAAAAAGGGAAATGTGACAATTGTAGTGGGACGGACCAAAAAGGAAAGTGAGACAGAATTAGTGGGACGGATGGAATAATTTTTTCTAATTTTGAATAGTTAAGGGGTATTTATTTTTACTTGCTTTCATCATTTTAGATATGAAAGAAAACTATATATATTTAATATTTTAACAGTAAAAGTAATTTATTTAATATTATTTCCACCAGGGTTTGAATTTCCTTCATTCATCTTATTATCTCCTTTATTTTCCTTTTAATTTTTTGTTGCATCCATTTCAACCACTATTTAAGCAAAAGACTTTGAATCTCATGTAATCTAAATAACACTATATTCTCATTTTATATCGTCATATTAGTTCAACACCCGTGCGTAGCGGGCAAAAAAATCTAGTTATGATAATTACACAATCAGCTGTTCATTTTTTTTTCCAATAAAGGAATTTTTTTTTTTTTTTGAGGAAATAAATTTTATTCCATCAAATAGCAATACATTGGAATACATCCTGGTTATGGACTCGACTGGGAAATGAACTCGAACATGAAATTCAAATCCAATCTGCCAGAAATACATACAGGTGCATGAACTCCCTGCAAACAAGACAAGTTATACACTCCTATTGCCGCGTCTCATTTATCTGCAGCAGCTTCCGATGTGCACATAAGCAGCAGCAGCAGAAGCAGCAACAGCAGAAGCAGCAGTATAGTCGTTTCCATGGCCTTCTACAGCAGCAGCAGTTTTCTCAAATGTGAAGCTCCAAGGTGATGCACTACACCAGCAGTATTCTTATCGACATTCGAAATGACATATCCAACTTCACATCACTTATAGCCAGACTTCCATCAGACCTCCCCCATAGCTCCTTGTTTTGCCCAGAAGTCTGCCAAACCGTTGCGTTCCCTCCAGACATGATGCACTCTCGCCACTCCAGCATATCCCAAAACCACCATAATTGGAGCCATTAGCCTATGAAGTCTCCAGGGGACAGTGCTTGGCTGTTTTAGCCAACCAACCACATTAGTTGAATCGCATTCAAATATTAACTTGGGAAGTGGAAAACCTTGATCGCGAATTAAAGCACCACACACTCTATTCCAATAAAGGAATTAAAAGAAGTATTCCATGTTTAGTGGGATTTGAATCTTTATATCCACATATATACTGGTTCATATTTTCCAGGTAATTAATGTGTTCATTCATTTATTTAAAGACAAAATAAGAACATAATTCTTTACCAACAAAAGATAAGAACATAATTATATTGAGGAAGAAATTGGGGTATTGGTGTATTGCTTGTCGATGGAGTGTAGGGGGGTATTTTTCTTGGCTTTCAGATGTTTTAACATTAAATTTCTTTTGCTTATTATTCTCATCTATATATAGTCTCTTTTACAATATTTTTCTTAATAATAATATGATAAACTGTGAATATGAATGTTACAAAATCAGGCTTCGCTAGCTAAGGAATCATAAAATATGTATAGAAGTCACAAAATTAAAATATCAGCATCCTTTATTATTGAAAGGAAATGAACAAACAACAATGGGAATATGCTTATAGGAATATCGAATATGATGTTTCTTTTTACAATAATATTCGGATAATTCATTCTCAAAACAACGAAGAATTAGAGTCTGTTCTGCACGCAGCTTTTCGGAGCTTTTGGGAGCTTTAGTTTTTATTTTGAAACAAAAGTTCCGTTCTGCACACTAGCTTTTAGGAGCTCATGGGAGCTTTTGGAAGCTTCTTTTTAGAAGCTAGTAGCTTCAAAAAATAAGCTACTAGCTTATTGTTGAGCAATTACAATTTTATCCCAATAACTAACTAACTACCCAATAGTCTACATTAATGTTTGTCCTTTTATGTCATTTCATACATTTTTTGACAGCTACAGCTAGTTGTACAGAACACTTAAATAAAACTGACAGCTACAGCTCCCACAGCTCCCTACAGCTTCAGCTCCCTACAGCTCCAGCTCGCAGCTACAGCTCTGCGTGCAGAACAGACCCTTATTATTATTATTATTGTAGACACGTAAATTTTGTTCGCCAATAAAAATGCGACACGTGTTATCTCAAATATTAATTTAATTATTTTTAGGCATTTTAAATAAATTAAATGCTTAAAATTATTAATATATTTATGAGGCTATTTGGATCCATCAAGTCAAATGAATTTATGTCAGGCCAATGTAGACAAGTCCAAATGAAAGACCCACATGCCTTATGATCCAATGGACGCTTGGAACGAGCCGACCCATAAAAAGCGGCCCATGTGAACAAGTCCATATGAAAGACACACATGCTCCATGATCCAATGGACACTTGAAGCAGTCAGTCCATGGAAATCAATCAATGTGAACAAGCCCAGGTGAAAGACCCACATGCTTAATAACCCGAGGGAAACGTGGATTGACCGGCCCACCGTCCACCATTTTTTCTCTATAAATAGAGGAGTCCCCTCACAAATTAGGGTGACATCTTCACATACCTCTAGACCTCAACGTCTTCATACCCTACTCATTCTCAAGACTCAAGCACTTGAGATCTACAGTAACAAAACGCTGCAGAAATTCCAAGAAGCCGAAGAAAAAACACAAAAGCATCTCGACGTCTTCAAGGTTGGAGGAATCAAAGGAGTAACAAAAGTCGAACCCATATAGTTTGATTTTCTACATGTTCTTTGATATTCAAATTTCTCTGTAATTGTAGACATTTCTTGTGAAATTAATAAAATTATTTTGCAGTTTCTGTCTACGCATTTTTGCACTTACAATTATTATTATTATTATTATTATTATTATTATTATTATTATTATTATTATTATTATTCATCACAGCTCTAATGTTCGATCATATGTTGAGAACTACATTGTTTTCGGCTAGAATCAGTAAACTTATCTATATTCATTATTCATTAAAAAAGACTAATAAATATTTAATATGTGAAGTGAACTAATAAATTATAAATGTACTATGTAAGGTAGCTTAATCATTGTGATATTACTATATTTCAACAACTATATTTATATTTTGTAATTAAACAGTTCATGATTTTGGAAATTCACGTTCTACAATCGACCATGAATCAAGTTAATTATTTTCCTAAAAATAAATGAAAATTGTACTTATAGTTTATTGCAATAATAATGGTGGCGACAAGTCCAACAGTTGTAATTTTGCATACTGGCAACTAGGTCTGTAGGTGGGACGTTTTTTTTTTTCTTTTAAAGTAGCCGTTTGGAAAATGAGTAGTGGAAGTCCATGCCATACAAATTATAAATAAAAATAAAAGGGAGTGATAGAGGGCGAGTGGCTAAGTCTTCATCCCATTTAATTAGTAGTATGCGGTAGGAATTTTAAAAACTACTATTAAATAATGATATTAATTCGTAGTTAATTAGGTACCAAAACAGGATTTCAATATATAATTGATTATTTTAGTGAATGATTGCGTTGTCCATTGAGATGAAGATGCACAACTAGGGTTGCAAACGAACCGAATCGAACCGAATACTGCAGTATTCGATTTGATTTGTTAAGCTTCACGAATACTTTCGAATCGAATCGAATTATTCTATATGGTAATTTAATATTGAAAAAAATTAATTTTTAATTATTAAAATTAAATATTTAGTTCGATTTATATATTAAATTTAGTACTTTAATTTCATATATAAATATATTCATTTTAATTAATAAATATATTCACTAAAAATAAATTTTAAATTATCTAACAAAGTTATTTTACATATTTACATAAAATAAAATGTTTAATCGAATATCGAATCGAATCAAATATTATTCGAATATCAAAATTTCGAATAATTTCGAATCGAATCACGAATCGAAGCAAAAATATTTGATTCTTTTGCAACCCCAACAACACTAAAGATTATTACATCACCATCAGTGAATAGTAGGCTGCATACGTTGATTTTTCAATAGTAATTTTTGGATATGTCAATTGTCGTATCCATCCCTGCTTGCTTTCCCACAGTCAAGGATATGCATTAATGCTCGAGCATTGAAAATTTTGCAATTTCCTTTCGCTTCTTAATGATTACTTCAAAGTAAATACTTAAAAGGTGATATTGTTTTTTTTTTTTTAGGAATAAAAGGTGATATTGTTAATGGGGAGGCAATAATAATAAATCCTTCACACAAAACATGATTCATTGAAAAAGCAAAGTCACACCAAATATCAGTACAAGAGGAGGGCCTCCCAATCGTCATCGTATTGTTCAGCCTTCTCCCATACCACAATACACCATAAGCAGCAGATAATGAAAAACCAAACACTTCAAACTACACCTCCAGACCCAATCCTAGCCGTCGTCTTATCACACATACAGCCTTACGACCTCAGCCTATTACACCACAAGTACCAAATCCAAATCTCTTTTATTCCTTATTACTACTAGTACTACTACTAGAATATAAGGTCCAGCGTGGACCGCGAAGCACCAGATCAGCAGTTCTCAGATGGCAAGGACGAGTCCGGGCACGGACTTCCCGACCTGCTCCGGGAAGCTGCTCTCCCAAATCGAAGGGCAATGGAGCGGCGCGATGGAGCCGGCGCCGGCGCTGCCGAGGCGGGTGACGGTGAGGGAAGTGTTGAAGTACTCCCTGACCTGGGTGATTATCCCATCGGAGACGGTCCAGGCGTGGACCCAGGCGATGGAGCGGGAGGCGTCGAAGCCCTCGGCGAGGACGACGGAGCCAAAGGCGGCGATGCTGTAGGGGACGAAGCGGAAGTCGGATTCCTGCAGTTCGCCGGTGAGCAGTCGCATCAAAAACTGGTGAGGAGGAGGACCATGGAACCACCACTCGAGGTCGGCGGCGAGGATCTTGTGGATGGCCTCGGGGTCAGGACGGTTCAGGGCGTCATACAGGGCGGTCACCACCCCTTTGTTGCGAGAATCCTCCAGCTCCTGAGATAACGCCAGTTCCTGCAACACAAATTGAGAACGGAAAAGTGGAGAGAGAGAGAGCACCGGAGCAGCAGATAAAGGAAAAGGATGCGAGAATTGTGTGAAACGGTCGTAGGAAACAGGAAGAGTAGAGAGACAGAGAGGCTTATATAAGCGGAGGAAGGGTAGTTTGGGGAATTCATAGAGGGGAGGGTAGAATAGAAAAATCGGGTGAGTGATGACGTGGCAGGGAATGAGTGGATGAACAGTTTTGGAGCGAAATGAGAAATCACTACCAGGCCCAAGTTTTTTGACCCCACCTGTGAATTGTGAGCAACAGAGAGTAGAGAGATGGCCACTTTTGGGTTTTTGGATGAGCAGATGGGCCCAGGGGCGGATGCACTTGAAAGAAAATGCAAATGGTGGCACTGAATACCATTCAAATTAATAAAATTATTATTTTATACTTTAAAAATAATTAGATTTAATATAATTTTACTTTGTGCAACCATTGAATTTTTATGGTAATAATACTATAATCAATTACTCCCTCCGTCCCAGGCAAGATGTCTGGTTTGACTTTTTGGCACTGTTCATTGTTTAACTTTGACTCAATATTATTCCAAGTATATATTTGAAAAAAATAGTCAAGTTGGGTCTTGTTAGAATCGTATGATCATGTAGTTTTAGAATATATAATTCATATAATTTTTCATTGTATATATTTTGAGATATTAACGATTGAAAAAGTGCATTGGGTTGTGTGCAGAAATGAAACAAGACATCTTAAATGGGACAGAGGGAGTATAAATTAAATCTTTTCACTAATTTTTATATTTGATTACCATTCTTAATTTCAACATAATTTTCATTATTTTGTGATATTAGTGGAAAAAATTTCTGGATCCGTCTCTGCGGATGGCCACTTTTGTTGAATGGACTCTCTCATATACTACTCTCTGCCTTATCTGTGAATTGTGATTTACTATTTCTCTTTAATTACACCACCTAATTTTCTTATATTAGAATTTTTGTTGAATGGAGTGCAATTTTGGGAAAAGGGTTGAAGAGATGATGTGAATGATCCCGGCCCGTATAAATATAATATAATCAGCTGATTATATATATATAAAGTGCATAAAAGTTTGACGGAAGATTCCTTTCCTTTCTATATATGGTAAAACCAAAGGACTTGATGGCACGTAATTTTGGAAGATGGACACTGATACCAAACAAAAAGAGACTCATCAGCTCAAAAACATGATGATACTACTACAAACTACTAGAAATACAGTGCAGAACCAGAAAATTGGAGGAGATTAGTGTTTTGAGTCCGCCACAATGAATTGGTGTAATTTACATAACCTATCTTCAATTAATTACATATACTAACTAATATATAAAGGTTATGTCTAAAGGCGTTGAAAGCCTGCACATATTTTTCCTGAATTTTATCATCAGACTTGAATGCGCGCGAATCTGTTGACATGTACGTATCTTTAGGAATCATCATAGGTGTTGTTGATATGCAAAACAATGGGATGCTGATAGTGTTCAGTGACTCTGCACTGTGCAGTGGTGGGAAGTGAGTAATTTTTGGTGATGTTTAAAAATTTTACGATATGTGAGATTATTTTTATGATGATAATTATTTTGTAATGCTTAAAAAAAATTTGGTGAAACCGGGTATCCCCAGGCCACATTGGACCCAAGACTAATCCCTCGAAGATCTGCAGGGGCAATTAAGGGCGCCTCCCCTAAAGCAGTTTTTTGCATACACAAGGCTCGAACCCGAGACCTTGCTTAAAAATTTTGTGATGAGTGTTGTTGTTTTTGTGATGTCAAAATCTAAGACATTACAAAATTATAATGTCCCATAAGAACTGCAGGTGCAGGTGGCATATGACACTACACAGTGGCCGAGCCGAAAACAATGTATTGGAATAACATGTTTTTAGGTCGCTAAAATAAATAAGAAATTATTTTACAAATGCATCACGAGCACGAAGGAAGTTTTCTTTAAAACAAAATCAAGATTCGGCCATTTCTCCAATTTATTAAAATACTTCACTTCATAGTACATTAATTAATAATTGTAAAAATAATTATTCTGGGATATAGGGTCCCATGACTTCAGCGGCGGGACAGTGGGGTTTAAATTTTGCTTAATTGGCTGGTTATGTGTCCTAATGTGGTTAGTAATCAAACTAATATTGCAGATCATTCAATTCATTATAATTATTGGAATTGTCAAGCTGCGACATCATCATCATCATGCAATTATAGAATTATTTAATCACTTTCGTTTTTGTGTTATTTCACTTCATGGGAGAAGACATTTTTCGATCTGTTGTTATTAATGGCGACCAAATACAGCAAACAAGACTAAATTATCAATATTCCTTTCAAGCTTTGGACTATAGAACTTCAAATAAAAGCCACAACCGACCGATCGATATTTTATACTCCCCTCTGTTATCAAATAATTGCAACACTTTCTTTTTTGAATTGTTTCAAAATAATTTTAATATTTCTCTTTCTTTGATAACTTTTTCTCCATCCACACTATCTTTTACTTTCTCTCTTATCTAATTAAAAATCTCAACCACTCATTTCTCCATTTCTTAAAACCTGTATCAATTCTCAATGTTTCAATTATATAGAAACGAATGGAGTACTATATATGCTGCACCATTGTTCTATAAATAAAACTAGTTAATGAGTGACTAAAAAACATAAGTTGTGCCTACCAAAAAAGTTTTAAGTAATCCAAAACAGTGAATGACAGTAATTCCATTGGCCTTAGTTAAAACTTAGTAAAAGAAACGGAAAAGGACTGTCTGAGGAAATTTCTTGGAAATTTCCGCCACTTTAATTTCCACTCGGACAAAATCACAAAACACTCGGATATCATTAAAGATTTGTCATTTTGTTACAGCAAAGATTTGCGATGATTAATAGAGAAACCTTAATAACATCGCACCTATCACACATTCAAAATTTTTAGTTTGGCAATTTGTTAATAATCAATATAATAACATATTAATATAATAAGTATTGTATAATTAAAAAAAGAATTGGGATTGAGAAGTATGGCCTAGCTAATGGTCGATTACTCGATTCTAAGTGACCATTTGGATATGTGTTTAAAAACCTCTTCTCTGATTATTATGTTTTGCAAACATAATAATTAGATCAATTTAATTGATTTGTACATCATCTAACCGGACGTTTGGTTCGAAAAATATTCTCCATTGGGAATCTTGGTTAGGGAATGAAATATGCTCATGTTTGGTTCGGGACATATTTCATGTGTGAATGTCACATTCCCACCGAGGTGAGAATGTTGAGTGTTTCATGTGATTCCCACCTGAAGGGCAGATAATTTTAGAATACAACCTCCACTTTACATACTTTTATACTAATTTCACTTTTATACCGTCACTTTTTATACTTATTTTATTTATAAATTTAGATATTTGTATTTTAAAAATGATAAATATATGAAATTTAATTTTAAAAAATCAATTGAAAAATTTTAAATTATTTAAACATATTTTTTAATATGTATATTATCATATTTTAATATATATTTTCAGATTTTCTTAAAATTTACTTTTCTTCTATATATAAAAAAATAAGTATTTAGAGACATTAAATAAGTAATTATCATACAATAAATTACATTCGTTCAATTCAAAATTCAATGACATTATAGTAATTATTAGAACCGAAAATTTGAGATTATCAATATAACCAAACAAAATAATTTTAAAACATCAAAAAGATTCCCAGCAATCTCATATTCTCAGTAATCTTATATTCACAGCAATCACATTCCCACTGGTAATCTAAGATCCCTCAAACCAAACATACCATAAGTGTATAAAGCAAATGAGATTATCACAATAATGTGTAAAAGAAGATAGTTTGGCTGGGAATTAAAATTGTTAAATGTCTAAAAACAGGTAGGTTGACTGTTTGTGGTTCATTTGTTTATGGAATTATTTTAAGAATCTTAATAAAGATTACATTGCAAGAATGGGAAATGTCACCAAAACCACCATTCTTGAATCTTGATTGATTTACGATTCTTGCATTGTTGTCTTTTTTGCACAAGAGCTATGTTCTTTATAGAATTCTTTTATAGAATTAAAAGAATGGTTCATTTGTTGTCTCTCTTAATTTTCTTGATGTTGACGTAGTTTATAGTAGCTGTAATGATAAAAATATACTACTAGAATTCATTATAGAATCTTGTAGAGCAATCCGGTTACGGTGCAACATCTTAAATAGTATGCATATGCATACATTACATATGATATTTCTCCCATCACATAGAATATATTTTACATCACATATTCATCCATCACATAAGAAATCTCTCTCATCACACGCCCACAAAATATTATTCTATAACATGAAACATCTCTCCCATCACATAAAACATATCTCCCATCACATATACAAATTCTGCATGTGCAGATGTATGCACCAAAACCACACCCCTTGTAAAGCCAAAAGAAGACTGGACAATCTTGGTCGGTTACGTGGTGGGTACATGTTCAAACAAATTTTATAAGTACTCCCTCCGTCCCGCGAAGATTGAACCATTTCTTTTGGGCACGGTAATTTAGGTAGTGTAGTTTAGTAATGAAAGTGGTGTGAGTATTTGTGTTTAAGATTCTAATGAATTTTGATACTGTTTATTGTTTAACTTTGACTTAATATTATCGTAATGATGTAATTAGAGAAAAATATTCAAGTGTGGTCTTGTTAGAATCGTCTAATCGTGTAGTTTTAGAATATATATTTTATACAATTTTTATTTGTATCAATTTTGTAATATTAAGAATTAAAGTAATATAGGGGACTTTGTGTAGGAAAGTAAAAATGCATTGGAATTTGTGCAGAATAGTAAAAGTAAGTATTTTAATGTGATTTGACAATAATTAAATTTCTAATCAAACTTATATTAATTTAATTTTTCTAAAAAGAGAAATGGATCAAACTTCGTGGGACACCCCCAAAAAGAAATAAGGGTCAAACTTCGTGGGACGGAGGGAGTACATTGTATTCTGCATATGCAAATTTAACATTTAATATTATACGGACAACTTCAAGTACATATATGTGCAGTTTCTTTACTCCTACAAGTTATTAACATGAAATTAATAAATAATCTTGGTAAGGGATTGATTTATTTTCAGTTCCCCCACCCACCAATACATTATAAACTTTTTTATAAAAAAAAAAAATTGAAAAAATAAAAACACAATAATGCCGTAGAGTTATACTGTAGTATTATTCCATCCAAGCAAACTTAGTTAGGACAAGGAGATTTGAGGATATCATCTCAGTATTAGCTACACATTTAAATCAACTTTGAAGTAATCATAGTAATCCATTATTTGGCTACATACTATCTGAATATATAGTTTGGCTACCAGCCTACCACTAAAATTTAAAGTAAACCATCAGAGTTTAGGCATAGATAGATGGAAGGGTATTGCCAATTTTCTCACATCCATTAATACAGGAGAAATTGGACAATTTTGTGATTCAGTATATAAAACATGGAGTATGTGTTAGGCTGCAGTTGCAATTTAGGAACATTTCAACTCATTGCAAGATCAGATTTTGAGAGGAAGTGAGATCATAGATTTTTGGATATTGTGAAACTTTTTATTCCATAGCCTATAACCTAAGTCATTCTAAGTGTATTTTCTCCACTCATTGCCATCCATGGTTTTATGACTTCTATCTTAATTTGGCTTTCCAAGTAAATTTTGTTTTGTTCATACTTTGCAATTGTCTTACCAGACAACTGCTTCATTGATTGTGATTGTTGGACATTAGATTGAAATTTCAGATTAGTTTGTTTTCTCATTGATTACATCCCAATCCCTAATTCACATATCGTATGCACCCCTTTAATTTTATAATTCCTTTATTAAGTATTCAAAACCTTGTGCAGCCAAAATTAGCAGAGGTAAAGATGCTAACAATTTTGAGGAAGAAAAAACTTAAAAGCCTTATAATCCCATGAAAAGTGAAGCAAGGGTGTCATAGAAAAGCTACCTGGAAATAATGTCCCGACCCTCAGCCGCTTCAAAGGCCAAATCAAAGATTGATGTGAATAAAGCTAATTTAACTAGGTCAGTGCATGACAATGGAAAACTTGCATAAAAAAAGATTGGCAAATCAAAGATTGATTGGAATAAAGCTAATTTAACTAGGTCAGTGCATGACAATGGAAAACTTGCATAAAAAAAGATTGGCAAATCAAAGATTGATTGGAATAAAGCTAATTTAACTAGGTCAGTGCATGACAATGGAAAACTTGCATAAAAAAAGATTGGCGTGTGCTGGGAGGCTTATAAATCCTACAATGGAGTGTCTTTGTGCAGAAAAAGGATTTGCATTTTTATGACAAATGCAAAAAAACATTGACCTGTTTCCCTTCATCATATTCATATGTAACATACTACTACAACATTACTCCACCTGATTGGCGGGAGTCACCTGCCAAAAGCACTGACCTCACGAGTCCATCTATCCTTATTCATTATTGAAAGAGGGATTTGTAATAAAATTCTGAAGATCCCAAGGAAGACCTGAGAACACAAAATGAAAGCACTTAAAAGTATAAATGAACAAATTGGAGAAGAGAAGACTTCACATACCTCATTTTCGCCTTAATAGCACCACACAGATTTGAAAGCCTATCTGATGTAGCTCTAATGAAGCAGCATTAGTAGATGCAAAGGCAGAGTACATAGCGTTTTTAAACCAGAACTATGCCTGAATACAACAACTTGACACGAATCCACATAGAACTGGAAATATGCAATATTTCAATATACAAACGATGCAAAAAAAAAAAATTAAAAAAAAAATGCAGAAGAAAATTCATCCGCCAACACATCAGACAACAATATCCATGTATAAGTATACACTCTAAAGAAAAATTCCGGGTAGCTGGTCTGTGTATGATACCACACAACACTGTTGCATTTAAAATCTAAAGCTCTCTTATCTATGAATTACTGAAGGAGCTGGTGGCACCATTGTTTCATCTTTTTCATGTGCACGAGATTCCTCTTCAATTAGCGAAAGGTGCCTTCCTGGGCTATTGTACTCCTTGGAAAACCGGCTAGGACTCGGGGAGTTGGCCTTTATGATGTGTGGAGGAGAAGGACTGTTCCCGAAAGGAGAAGTTGGGCTGGACGTTAACTGAAAGTCTCCATCTTCTCGAGGCAATGGAGACATTGATGATGGCTGCTCCTCTTTTTTCCTGTAAAATTTATCTTCAACAATATCATACAAATTTCCTGTCCTTACTTCCTGAGCTAGAGAGCACCAACAGCAGAAAAGCCATAGAGCACAATCAGAAACAGCCGGTTTACCACAGCAAGTAGTATACGGAGGCAAATTAAATCTCTTTCTCATCTGAATCCTCCAAAAACCTCCATAGAGTAATCCAAAAAGACAGAGAAAAACACCAGTGACACCTAGTACCGATCGAACTGTCTCATTATCAATGTTAACAGCCGCCAGATTAAAAATCCAGAAAGGAGCCATACAAAATAGAAGAAAAGTAGCAATGTGAACATACATATTGCCAAACCCAAGCCTCTCCATATTCCATCCAAAAACACAGAAGGAACAGAATAATGAGAGATATGCTAACGAAATGTCATCCCAAAAGTCAAGAACACCTCCACTCCACCGTGGGTGAGTCTCAACATTTCTCTCACTGTCTCTTGATGCAAATGAGAATCTCTTTTCAAGTGACATCCTCCTCAATTGATCTGTTCTGCTACTGTCTTCAGTGTAAACTCGAATTTGAGCCTCTTCATCCATCTCAGTTTCATAGTCTTTCCCAAGAGGGCTAAGCATGGAGTAAACTCCAGAGATCGCAGGGGCACCAATTGCAACTGATATTGTAATTCCGACACCAATTGCTGGTCGATCTGACCTCCTATATCCCAAGTTCAGACCACACAATGCATATTGAGCGAAACAGTTAAGATTGAGAAGACTCACAACCACCATCATGTGTGCCCATTCATGGGGTTTATAGGTGCCATTTTTGCAGTAACTTTTTCTGAGTTTTGAAACATCTTCAGGCCTCCATCTCATTAGCAAAGCGAAGTGATATATTCGTTTAGGGTGTTGATACAAACACATGAGGGTGAATAAAGCATTGAGAATCTGATTATTCACCTCAAACCAAGTGTCTCTCTTAGATTTCTTTGGGATAGAATGGTTCAACATTCCAGTCATGACCATGAATAGAATTGCACCTGAAACAGCAACACAAACAATCCAGATAAAAAGAGCCAGATTGAAGGGATCTCTTATCCATTCTTTGCTAATTTTCCAGAGACCATTCCAATCCATTTTTCGGGAGAAGATTCTCTCAAAACGTTCCCGGATATGAAGACTGCTAGAAGAAGGCACAGAGCGAGAGACTTCATCCCTCTCCATGGCAATCCGCTGGAATTTGGCTGATGGGGAAGCCAAATTACCAAATTTAGGGAACATAAGCCCTTTGGAAAGAGCAGAAATTCCCCCACCGTAACTACTTTGTGAATTTTCATTACTTATCAGACCTCTGTGAGATGTCGAATTGGGCAGTGAGGTGCTGCTTTTCTCATTACCTGCAACAGATTCCTCACCTCCACAAATTTTCTCACCGTTACCAGCTGACGCCATATTGTTTTGTGCACAATAAAATTACCCTAATAGGAATTGTAGTCAATTTACTCTTCCTCAAGCTGCACAGTCGACCATCCCAGAGTTGAAACTGTAAACGGAAACTAATCAAACAAGAAAGACAACCCATAATTCACACCATTTAAATTCCAAAAACTCAAAACCAGAAAACCCCACCCCCAGAAGGAAAACTCGGAACAAACTTTTAGCAGGCAAGAAACGCAAACTTATACCGCGAGTAAAGAATAAATGACAAAACCCAGCGTTACAGATACCGCAATTACCACCCAAATATCAATAAATCCAACTCAAAACGAAAACCCATCAAAAATAAGACGCACATAGCAACAAATTAATCGTTGGAATTCATTACCCATGAGATGAAATTCCTCCGTAATACACAAAAATGAAAAGAAGGCAGAAATAGGCATGAAATGAAGCAAGAGAGAATTACATATACAGAATCGTGTCAATGGTGATTGGGAGTTGACGTCGTGCAGCTGGCGTCCATCTTCCATCAACGAAAGCAAAGCGGATTGCTCAGCTGTAATTGATGCCCCGGTGTCCCCTCTCTCTCTCTCACCCTTTCCCCTTTATAGGAGTATTTATTTATTTCACCTTGAATAACGCGATCACAAAAAGGTTGTTCCAGTAGCGATTCAAATTTCCAAACCTAATGCCGGAAACTACATAGCAGCAACAATAAGATGCTGTACGCGGATTCACACTTTCACAGCACTCAGTCGCCCAATTTACCAAACTAGTAGTACTGTATTATGTTTTTTTCCTTGTATGCTATAGTATAAAATTACAGTATTTGATTGGTTCGTTTTAGTACAAAAGTGTCCAAGTTTGAATTCCCACTTTTACCCATAGAAATAAAATTACATTCCTGAAAATACATTTCTTTCTATTGTTGAAAACATTCAAAATGGTTGTTGAATTAGATATATCACATACCGTTTGCATAGTTGATACTATTTATTAAGTAATTTTGGTTCAACTTTTTAGCACAGTTGTGTCAGGTAAAACAAGTCAATTTAGATATTGTTGGATTATGTAGTTTTATAATATCAATTTTTATAATTTTTACTTGTATATAATTTGAATTGTTAATAATTAAAAATGTGTATTAGATTGCGTGCAGTGAAGAAGTTGAGAAGTTAAAAAAAGAACGGAGGGAGGAGGGAGTATATGACATACGCCAATAATGACTAGGGTAAGGTATAGTAGCTGCATGTACTTTTTACCATGTTCCAAACAAAAGAATAAGGGATAGGTTGACTATTTTATTTATTGAGGTAAACTTACTGGGAAGATGATTCATGGAGACTTGGGCAATACGGATGGAATAACATCACATGAGCACCATAAAAAGGGAATATGGTACTCTTGTTCAAGAGGTTAAATGTGTCTTTATTAGAACAAATTCATTCCTCCACTTTTACACACACAATTGCAAGTGCAAGTGGGCGTCCAAAAACAAAGCATACCAGCTGTTCATGATCTTTCTCCACGTGAAAAATGTGGCATTTTGGCCTAATGAAGTGAAAGGGAGGTTGACGGATACATACAAGAGGGGGTTATATTGCATTTGGACATAATTTAAGAATGAGAGAATAGAGACATATACCTGATAAAAATTCCCGAATCTTCAACCATGTATTTTGGGATTACTAGGATTGTCAAATACTGAAATAGATGTGCACTTTCCAAATAACCTACACCATACAATCAAAGAAAAGTCACGCAAACTAAATGCAAGGCCTACTTTTCAGACCACATAAACAAGAAAATTTGTAATCTAAAAATGCAAAAAGATGGTTGAAAAATAGGCAATCCAGAACGGCTCAAGTGAATCTTGCAATGTACAGTGACATCAATAAACACTCATTTTATGCAGTCATCAGTCGTACACTCACATTCAATCAAATACACAAACTGCGAGCAGAAAAATGCATATCGATACAGAATCCAACAACATAAGACACACAATCAGAAACAAAACGAGCTTGTAGCTGGCAAAAAAAGTTGAACTTAAGTGAGATCATCATCATCCTCGAGCTCTTTAGCTTTTATGGCTTCCTTCACTCTCAATAGAAGTGTTGTCTTCCAGGAATCCTGAAAGTTGTGTGTGATAAATTTAGTAAATATCAGAGGGGAATATTGCAGTATCAATGGTGAAAATAACTATAAAGGGTGAGATGTCGTGAAACAGGCTAATTTGAACATGAACTGATCATCTGAACGAATTTGGATGTAACAACGTCTAATCATGTCACAGTTTCAGAGAACAATATTATCACTAATTATCACCATGTCATAATAAACATAAGCTGGAGCCTGGAGGGTTCAAACACAAAAGCATAAAAATCCAGAATCAAATTTTTAGGAAACTGAATTGCATAATACACTTACCAGCCTCGTCATGCTATCAAATTCCTTTACAGCATCAGTGAACTTAGCAACATCTTCATCATCAATAGCAGTGGATAAATCCTGCAGTCAACAGACAGAAAAGAAAAAAATACATCAAATACAACAACCTAGAGCACAAATTAAAAGTATTATTTTAAAAAGTACCGGGAGTAAACAGATTCAAGAACTCACAATCAAGGATTACACACAGGTTCGATTGAAAATAACTAGCAAAAACAGGACCAGATAACAATTTTCACATCCAAAATATTTTACAAGAATAATCTATCAATGAATTGAGTACAGAAAATGATGCACACATTTTAAATGGGAACAGTAGATTGCCATATCAAGTATTAATGACCGAGCACCATGGCATACCGTTAGCAACTTGCATTCACGTGTTCCAGAAAATGTTGGGTCCAATTCCTGTAATGCAGAGGGGGAAATGTACCATTAGCTTGTACATCAAACAAAGACTAGGGTTACAAGTACATAGAAATAACACAAGTACCTGGTACCGCTCTAATGCATTGTTAATTGCAACAACATCACACTTGCAGAGCTGGCATATACCAGCATTCAGAAGGTGACCTTTAACTCCATACTTCAGTAAGTTATTATTGAGTGACTGCCGTGCAATCTCTTCATAAATCTCAATAGCTTTTGGATACCTGATAAATTATTGACCAATAATTATTCTACCAAATCAACGAGGATATAACATAGATCTTCAAGTGAAGAAAAACTTCAGATTAACAGGATCCTATCATACCACTTCTCTAATTCTGTGGCGATGATTTTAAAAAAGCGTAGTCAGAAAATCATGCAGAGAATAAATGGAAAAAAAAATGGTAAAAAAAAAAAGCTCATAACAGGATCCTATCATACCACCAAAGCTCATTCATGTTTGTGGTAACATGATTTTCCAAAAATGGTAAAAAAAAAAAAAAAAGAAGAAAGAAAAAGAAAGAAAGAAAGAAGAAAAAGAAAAAGAGAAAAGCAAAATTGAACAATTGAAGAGTTAAAAACATAAGAAAGAAAGTAAACAAATAGAGAAGAAAAATATGATAGAAATATGTAGATCTATGAGGACATGTAGAAATATGTACGTTTACTTTCACTAGCTCAAATGGGCTGAAATTTGATTATTTTTATAAAAAAAAATAATAATGATAGAGATATATAGAATATGATGAACAAATCAGATTCAATCAGATCAAAAATTAGCTGAGTCCTAAATTTGCATAATGAAGCAGAGAGAGCATAAACGCAACTGTTCCAGTTGAGCTGCAAATTGAGCAATTTTCTGCTTGCACTGACTTGCGGATGATGTTACTTCTTCACTTTGGAAGAGATCAGCAGCTTTCTCATAGTAAAAGATAGATTGCTCCAAGCTCTGCTCCTGTTCATACAATTCAGCTATTTCCTGCAAGATAAGAAGCATTAAGTTACTATATTTCAGTTTGATTATCCAAAATACCATCAATCTTCTGCATACGGTGATCATGTGTGCTGATTCCCATTTCAGGTAATTATTTGCAATACATAAGGTAGGGCAATTCAGTCTCTGTCCTCATCTATGATGCAACAGATTCTTTCATAAGATGGTAGATTTGCATTTAGGGCAACAGGACTCATGAAGAAATGGAAAGGCTAACTTTCATACTGCACCTATGTCATACACGTTACCTTGTAATATCTGGCAGACATATTAAGTCTTCCAATATCCATAAATAAGTTTACAGATTGCTCGAGGCATGATACTGACTCTGCAAAGCATTCAATGCAAAATGGAAGAATGAAGTCACTAAAGCTTGAAATTAAAAATAAATTCCTGAAAAGAAAAGCAAAAGTATGATTGAAGAAGCAAAAGCCACAAACATCTCAAGAACAAGTTAACTAGAAATGATTCAGGCTGAATGTGCAAATTTTCCCAAAATGCAATGGCACCAGGAAGTGGAGGAAGCACATACAAGGGAAACAACCTAAAAGTAAATCACAATGAAGCAATAACTACTTTGAGCTTATAATTATACAGAAAAATCTTAATAAGGTAGTTTGATAACGGACTAGCTACTTCCTCATGCAAATGCATAGATAAATCCCATTATTCCAACAATAAAAGACATTCAAAATTCCGAAAAGAGACAATGTCACACTAAAATTAAATTAACCTTTAATGTTAGTTTTTTTGTAGCAATTGGCAGCATCGGCATATGCATTGGCAGCCTCGTGCTTGCTATCTAACTGCGAACATAAACGTGGAGAACCATAACACCCTCAAAAACCACAAAAGCAGCAGGGCAGGGCAGTGGGCCAATACAAAACCAGACTCTTAACATACACTTACCTTCAAGTGACAATTAGCCAACTTAATATACACTGCTCCAGCTTGATCCCCTGATAAAACAGTATTTACCAATCACAAGATATGTCTTCAAAATTTTTACACTTTCAGAAGTCATTTGAGCAAGATTAAAACTAATCAGAAGATGCAAACTTGCCAATGGCTAGCATCAAATGAATCGCAAAAATATTGACAGGCTGACTCGTCCCAAGTGAACCCGCCACGCGATCAAAAAACATAAATCTAATTCGATGACCACAGAACTTTCTATATAGCCTAAATGCCTAAACATTACCATCAATTAGCCCTTTTGTAGGTCAAAAACGGGAGGCGCGAATTAAAAGAAATAGCTACAAATGAAGAAATAGTAACGATCAATCTGACAGACAATAAAGGAGTGTAAAAAAGACGGAATGAATTACATGATTTAGCGAGCTTGTAGGCATTGGCGGCTTTATCGAACAAATCGGCGGCGTCCTCGTATTTGGAGCCGAATATAGCCCAGCCACTGAGCTTTTTCTCGGCTTTCTTCTCGAAATCCTCGGCCCTCGCCAACTGATCGCCCATCGCACCTTTCTGGTTTCACGCAAAGCTCACCCGTGTCTTACGATGCTTGTGCTCGCTGCTTTTTCAAGGCAGGGGGACTGGCGATTTTCGATATGGAGTAGTAAAAACACAGAACAGTTTTTTGCTAATGCCACACCAGAGCCAAGTCCACTATTTTCAATTTGTTAAACCAGCGCTCATGTTTTACTAATTCTGGATTCCCTAAACCCCATATATAATTTCAATTCAAGCCTTCTCCCCCTCTCAAAATCCTCACAGTTAGTTAATGGGGATGTTTGGGAGTAAGCGGGTTCGCTAGATAACATATTCGGAGAGAGAACCGTGAGACAATATGCTTTTCCAATATGCTATATGCTGGTCAATATGCTGTCATCCAAACAGCCCAAAAATGTATAAGTATCATATTATGGTACTAAGAATTTTTATAATATTTCTTTCCATTTATTATAAACTATTTTTTGTATTTATTGCTGGGAGTCCATGCCACACAAATTAAAATCCAACAAAGGGGAGTGATATAGGGGGTCGGGTGAGATTCGAACCACCAACCTATTATGAGTCGGGGACTTACCACTAGAGTAAGTACCAAACCGGCCAACCCCGTATAATTGTGATATGGGGCCAGGTGAGATTCGAACCAAAAACTTATAGATTAGGAGTCGCGAGACTTACCATTAGAGTAAGTCCCAAAATTATAATTTGTTAAATAGAAAAATAGAAAAATTGATTATTTGATTATTACATTTTAAAATATAAATAATCAGTTTAATACGAGGGTGTTTGGATACGCGGCCGGAAAATAGATTATCTGATTATTGCGTTTTCAAAACGTAAATAATCAATTTAACCGCTGAAAATTGGTGCTGCAAACCTGATTATTTGTGTTTTGAAAACGCAATAATCAAATAATCTATTTCATATCGCACATCCAAACACCCACTTAAAAAATAAAGTGATTACCGCAAAAAAAAAGTGATTATTTACATTTTAAAAATAATAATAAGATAACCTGATTTAAATTGTTTGTTCAAACACCAACTTGATTGCTTATCAAAAAAACACTAACTTGATAGTCCTTTACTTTTGCTTAATTTATTACTCCTATCAATTTGTGCATTTTTTATTTTTTTTTGTTCTGATATAAAGAAAAAATCAAACTCACAATCATTGTTGGGCGAAAACAATGAGATTCTCAAGAACATTGTGAATATCATTCCAAGTAACAATGAAATAGTTACTTTCGGCCACCAATGGCTGAGAATCCACAAAGGCAAATGGCCGGTGCCGGTCGTTTGCTGTGTTCGCCTACAGCCTCCCCCTCTAGCTCCGACAAGCACTATAAACACCCAATCTCTGCACAATGTTGACCTCAACAAATTGCCCAACAACCAAGTTTATCAAGACTGAGATCTTCGCTGTGATCATTTTTGTTTTTGCAACATTGGGGTCGTATGATCGAATTTAAATCATAAAATCTTACAAAATTACAACAAGAGATAAAATAATTATACATATTAACAAATGAAAGCATAACATATAATATTATTAGGTAAATAAAAAAATAAAGTACTATAAACAATAGAAAATAAAATTTAATACTGATTTTATGAAGAAAAAAATGTGAGATTATAGGACCATATTCTAAATTTTGGTTGTATCGAAACATATAAGATCGTAAGATTCTACCACTAAGATCAAGATTTTACAATCAAGATCGAGGTCTACTAAATTTAAGATCCTACAAGGATCTAAATTGTTTTTAAGAAGTGTGATTATAAAATCGTAATATTTTAAAATCGAAATCGAGATCTTAATAACTATGCCAACAACTTTATCAATAATTTCAGCATTTCAAACTTAAAACTAACACCAAAAATTCGAACCCAACATAAACCCTAGTTTAATTAGACAACAGACAATCACAATTTTCACCGTTGCCTCCACCGCCTGCTGCCCCGCCGTTGTCGTGTCGTTGGGGACATACCCCGCACATCTTCAACTTCGCGGTGGTGGGTTGCACTTCAAAGCTGTCGTTAGGTTTGGGCAGAGGTAGGGTTGTCAACTTTAATCATAGAGTCGGCAACCCGTCAGGCAAGCGGATATCGACATGAGCATGGTAGACATAATAGGGTAACGGGTAGGGTATCACCCAAAATCAAAATAAATCATATCGGATGCGGGTATGGTACGAGTTTTATATACTACTCAGTTACCTAACCCGGTTACTTGAATAAATATATATATATTTATTTATTTATTTATGGCCCTGTTTGGCAAATAATCTAAACGAAATTAGCTTATTCTAGTCAATTTAAGATAAATTAGCTTATTTAAAAAGACAAAATAACTTAAAATAGTGTTCAATCAGCTATTTTCAAAATCGCTGCAAATAGCAACATTTTGAAATTAGTTTATTTTAGACAAAAAAGTTTGTCTCAAAACTGTCAAATAGCTAACTTTAACTAATTTATTACTCAAATTACTCGCATAATCAGTTAACAACTAACAGCTAATTCACAAACAAACCCTATATATATTCGAATATGTTAGTGCTGGAGAGTTGACAATTAAAAAATTTATGATAATTTTCTACTAATTTAAGAATGGTTTGTTGCTTTAGTTTTTTTTTTTTTATTTTTAAATATTCTTTTAAAATTTGTTTTCATGTGTTACATGAATGTTTTATTTTTTTTTATCGTAAGAAAAAGTTTTTCTTTATTAAAGTTGGGTCGGATAGAGTTGGTTAATCATGTACTCCCTCCGTCCCATTTATATTGTCATGTTATTGTTGGGCACGATAATTAAAGTAAAGTTGATTTGTCATTTCTGAATATATGGTGGGGTCCACGTAATTGTTAGAGGAAAAAATTATTTCTATTTATAAAAAGGGTAGGACATTTACGATGGGACATTCAAATATAGAAAGTAAGACATTTGAGTTGGAACAGAGGAGTAATATTTAAGATTTCAAATATCCGTTTACCCTTGATAATTTGTATACCTAGCGAGTATTACCCGAATCATACTATATACTTAATTTTAGGATAATAGAGTAAGGTAAGGATATGGTAATTATATTTTGGGTAACAGTGAAATTACAACCTAAACGGAGGAGATTTATTTTTCTTTTAAATTCTTCAAACGCATCTGTTAGGGTGCGATCACCAAATTTGTCTTGATGTACTGCGGTACATCACAACCCTTAATTCAAATTATAAATGGATGGTTGGGATTAACTTGAAGGTTAAAATAGTAAATTTATTATTAGTTTGTAACAAACATTTGTTTGTCGCTGAAAACGTACATATATGTTCTTCAGCTCTACTTTTCTTCTACACATTTCAATATCATCAATCGATCTTATATAAACTCCAATTTGCTTATTTTAGGTGCTATATACATATATGTTCTTGAAAACGTACCTAAAATGTTCGAGTCGCTGAATTGTTGATGAAAACGTCGCTGAATTTGTTCATGAAAAGATTGTTGAATTGTTTCTGGCATCATCGCTGAATTGTTCATGAAAGCGTCGCTGAATTGTTTTTGGTGGCATCGCTAAATTGTATACGGTATCATCGCTGAAATGTTCTTGATAGTGTCGCTGAATTGTTCATGGTGTAGTCGCTGAATTCTTTTAGGTAGGCTCACTGAAATATTTTCTGGTACCATCACTAAATTATTTTTTGGTAATATCGCTGAATTATATGTGGTAGCATCGCTGGATTGTTCTTGATGGTGTTGCTGAATTCTTTTTGGTGTGGTCTCTGTTAGGTAGGTTCACATAAATATTTTTTGGTAGCATCACTGAATTATTTTTGTTATCGCTGAAATGTATGTAGTAGCATCGCTGAATTCTACAATGTCGTGTCGCTGAATTCTTTTTGGTGTAGTGTTGAATTCTTTTAGGTAGGGCCACTGAAATATTTTTTTGGTAGCATTACTGAAGTAATTATGGTAACATCGCTGAATTGTGTTTGGTTGTGTCGCTGAATTATTCAAGTTGGTGTCGCTGAATTCTTCAATATTGAATTGCTGGAACATACTAAATATAGGGAGTTATATCTTCCGTAACAAATTTACCAAATATTTGATATGATTTACCAAATATTACAAAATATTCTTGATCATAGATATAGATTACCAAATATTTGATATGATTTACCAAATATTACATTGATAACATACTAAATATAGGGTTATATCTTCCGTAACAAATTTTGCTGGACAACTTTACCATTTTCCATTTACAACCCCTGGATTTGAAATCTAACGCTCCAGATTTACACCTTGATGTGCTGCGAGATTTGTCAATCGCACCGTAACCGAACCCTTCTTCAAATGTGGGTGTCCCAAAACCATTGATTGTGCACCCAACATAATCTATTTTCATTCATTAAATGGTAACGTTAGAGTATTTTTATGGGTAGGGATTCAAAACAATTGATTGTGCGCCAACATAATCTACTTGTGTGCTGTTGCCAGTAGGTGCTGTGGTGATGAGTAGGGATTCAAAAGTGATGGGAGTGTGGTGGAGTGATGTGTGAGTAAAAAAAATGATAGGTAAAGATTATTGGAAAAAATAAAAAATATATATATAACCTACGCACATCACTTTATAATACATACCCATCATTTAATAGGTAAAGGCAACATAGTTGCCTGTATAGTAACTCTACCGGTGCGCGCTCATGGTTATATCCAGACAACTCCTTTCGCACGGATAAGGCGATTTCGGAGCAAAAGTGGTAAATAATGTTGCGTCCGGATAAGGCGGTTGCAGTTGCGCACACACTCACGCAATATTTCTAGTTCTAGAATCAACGGCAGGTCCAATCATTAGCTTCTTCTCACTAGTCAAAGTCCAATCCGATGCCACCGATCAATTTCCTGTGGCTTCCTTGGTTGGAAATTGGATGGTGCTGGAAGAATTCCCACCGAAATAGGTAATTAAGTTGGGGGAAGCAATTCCATTAATGAAAAGACTTCGTTCGACAAAGGATTTTAAGGTGAAGTGATAATTGTAAAATGGCAATAGTAATTACTATTTCATTTGATGCGCATCGCTCTATGGATATGGGTTTAATTTTATCTATAGACCATGGGTTTGATTTTTTTCTAATCAGATTTGAAGACGGATTGTATTCTCTCTCAGATAATCAGATAACAAGGGAGATCTTTAATTGCTATTGCTTGGGCAAAAAGGTAGGTTTAATTCTGCATTGGGTAACATGGTTTACTGTATTTCAATTTTTTTGTGTTGATTGGGCAGATGGAAATACAATTGCCATCACCTGTACTGCGTGCAATGTGCAGTACGCAGTAGATAGGATTCGGTGGAATTATATTGTAAAAACTAGAAAAAACTAAGATAAAGAACAGACAGGAGTCAGGACAGAAGGGAAGATGTTGGATATGTAATAGTATATGAAAATAATCAGTACCATCCAAATTCCTAGTTACCATTCATCCATTATCTACCATCCATGTGGGCTCTGCCAGACGATGACAAAAAGGAAATGTAAAAAGAATGAATGTTGTGGGGTTCTTTTTTCTTTCTTTTGGCTTGTGTTTGTGTCAATAAATGACTTTTTGATCTAAACCAAATCGCCGTAGGGAGTGTGATATCAAATTCTTTTTTCATTAGTTGCAGATGGTGAAGCTAGAACACCCAGAGGCTGGAACTCATGCCCCGTTGCTCCCAGAAATCCAGTCAGCCGAGCATAAAAGGCAGCATGTGGGTGCATCGATATCGGGGGCAATATTTAACATCTCCACTGGGATGGTGGGGGCCGGGATCATGTCCATTCCGGCAACGTTCAAGGTGCTGGGTGTGATCCCTAGCCTTGTGGTTATAATATTCATCGCTTATCTGGTGGAGGTGACGGTGGAGTTTCTCTTGAAGTACACACATTCAATCGAGTTGAATACGTATGGGAAGTTGATGGCGGATTCGTTTGGGAAGCCTGGATCTGTTGCCCTTCAAATCTGTGTGATGGTCACCAATCTTGGTGCTTTGATAATCTATTTGATTATAATTGGTGAGTTTCTTTAGGCTATGATATGTTAGAGTAAGTTGATTGATTTTGCCAGACAAGAGAATATTTTCAGTTTACAATTGCTTCTGGTCCATGATCAGACATTTACTGTGTGTTCTAGTGTGCCTGGATGTGTGCTGTATGATTGGTTGATAAGATACTGTAAAATTTTGATTAAAATTGATTGTTTGCGTATCCTTATGAGTTTTTAAATATATAGACCTCAATATCCCATGTGAAAGTAAATGAAATAATCTGGGGAAGAACATGGATGCCAGCCACCCTTATGCATTACAACCGAGATAGAGACATTTAATCATACTGTAACCATTCCATTGCCACATTCGATCAAGCTTAGACACCAGAGTTATACAGCAGATTGTGGTAAATTATATGATCACATCCTAATTCTTATTGGATGAAATTTTTACAGGAGATGTTCTTTCTGGAAACAAGTCTGAAGGAACCGTGCACTTGGGTGTTCTACAGGAATGGTTTGGCATCCATTGGTGGAATTCGCGACCGTGCTCCCTCCTTTTTGTTGTGCTCTTTGTCTTGCTTCCTTTGCTTCTTTTCCGGCGCATAGGTCAGTTTGTGTGGATCGATATTTCTATTCATTGGGATTGCAAATAATTTACTCTGACATCACGGAATAAATGCAGTGATAGTTCTAAGTAGTTCATTCACATGATGAGATTTCTTATGAATAAATGTTCTCCTTGTTGACTTCGTTTAGCATTAAACCAGTAATCGGTGGTAGCATCTTTATATTAGTATTTTTTGCAACACATGCTGTTTAAAATCATCGTTATTTACAGTGTATGAGAATTACTGACTGTTGTATGGTTTATCATGCGCAAGATTCTTTAAGGCATGCCTCAGCTTTGTCTGTGATACTAGCTGTTCTTTTTGTTGCCATATGCTCTCTAATGGCAATATACTCCGTATGGGTTGGAAAAGCACAACGACCAAGACTGGTTCCGGACTTCTCAAATGGTGTCTCTGTGCTTGAGCTGTTTACCACTATTCCAATCTTTGCAACTGCTTTTGGATGTCATGTTAATGGTAAATACGCTTGCAATTATTATTCGCTTAGACACACAACCAATTGTCCTGTTCGTTGTTTGCATTTCTTTTTATTTTCTGAAAAATAGCAAAAAAAAAAATAAAAAATTAAAACATTAGTTTATTATATGTGTGTGCTGCAGTGCATCCAGTTAGAGAAGAGCTCGGCCGGCCTTCTGACATGAGCTCAGTAATTCGTATCTCTCTGGTGTTGTGTGTTGCAATATACATTGCTGTTGGCTTCTTTGGGTATCTTTTGTTTGGGGACTCGATCATGGCGGACATGCTGGTCAACTTTGATGAAGTATCAGATTCCATCGTCATTGCATTTCTCAACGACACCATCAGATTGAGCTATGCCATTCACCTCATGCTAGTGTTTCCAGTCATGAACTACTCCTTAAGGATCAACGTCGATGAACTTTTTTTCCCGAAGAAGACCCTGTTGGCAGCAGACAACACCAGATTTTATGGGCTCACGGGTATCTTACTGGTGTTCATATATTTTGCAGCAGTAACCATTCCAAACATTTGGTACTTCTTTCAGTTTATGGGAACCACAACTGTCATGTGCATCATGTTCATATTCCCGAGCTGTGTCATTCTCAGGTAGACATTTAATTCCAACGCGGGAAAAGTAGGAAAATGGGAGCATGTATTTTGTAATTTTCCAGAGGCTGATTGTGTTCTCTGTAAAACTCTGATGCAGAGATGTTCAGTGCATATCCACCGGACGGGACAAGGTGTTGGCAGTGCTGGTCATTGTCCTGGCTGTTGGGACGAGCCTGATTGCCATTTTCTCGAATTTGTCGAGTTACCTTGGCAAGAAATGATCGAAGGAAGCGTTGATCATCTTGGGCACATCGCGCACTTCTGATTTCCCAGAAGGGGCTTCCAGCAGTTTCAGCGGCCATTTACTGCCTGCGGGATCTAGAGATTCTTTCGACGTCGTCTTCAAAGCGGACATGTTTGAAAATTGGGGGACGAGAGAGTTTTATATATGAAACTGAAATCTTCTCACATGGTCGTTTAAATAATTACATTCCATGAAGAAATGGTATGGAATTGTATGTTGAATTTGATTAGACTACCGAGCAGTTCATCTATGTGTTGAACTTGATTTCGGTCACAAACTTTTAATGTTTATAATTCTCGATAAATTTGTGGGTTGATTGCAATTATTTATATATAGCATCCGAATGTCGTAAAAAGTTCATGGATTTTAAAATACATGACAGGGCTCGAGTGCATCTGTGCATGCCTTCAGGCTTCATGTACAAGTTTTTTCATTAGCAGTATAGTAAGTAGTGTCTCTTATTTTTGGATTACAGATTGAGCCATGGAAAGGAAACCCCAATTGACCAACACATCCATGGTGTCATGGTGCAACCCTTTACCCTTCCACCAATCCCCAATTTTTGTACATGAAAACACTATATGGGACTATATCGACACGTGGCACTTCAGTCCACGTACAATGCACTTGTCCACCTGAGGATTGTGGACTCACATTGCCATATTTACGTCCACATTCATCATCCATGTGCCTCCATGATTGACCATATATCACAATCAACCTTCCAACCTGTCACCAAATGCGTTTTTTCTCCTATCCGTCAGGAAATGACAACATTGTCCCTCGTTCCACTTCCTTCTCAGTGACTCAAAATAGGATACTCTGGTCATTTACCCTATAATGATTGCAGATTGCACGTATAGAAAGGAACAAAACGGGCAAGCCAAAGTTCACCCTCACCAGAAATATTCAGTGGCATGGCTCCGGCGATCGATTCCGACGGAGCTGATACGCCTCTCCTCCTTGACCACGACTTCGTCCGCAAGAAGCCGGCGTCGGTGGCCGGCGCAGTGTTCAATGTCTCGACAAGCATCATCGGCGCGGGAATCATGTCCATACCTGCAACTCTCAAGGTTCTAGGAGTTGTTCCGGCGTTCGTAATGATTGTGGTGATCGGATTAGTGGTGGATGTATCCGTCGAGTTTATGTTGAGATTTACATATTCCGGCGATGCGAGGACGTACGCCGGTCTAATGAAGGAGTCGTTTGGACGACCTGGATCGGTTGCGGTTCAGATATGCGTGATGATCACGAATCTCGGTTGTCTCATCATGTATTTGATTATTATAGGTAAACATTTTTATTGCTTTTCCAGCCTCGAATTCGTAGCTTACGGCATTCGTACTGTTGGTTCATTGCCTCTTGTTTATGTTTCGTACTTTCGTTTGCAGAGTTGATTTAATTCCCTTTAGCCAGGAAGAATTTTCCAAAATGTCACAGTAGTACAGTACCACCTACCAAATAAGTGTGTGTGGAGCTATGGTTTTATCTAATATCATACTCGAATCCTGATTTGATTACTATTTAGTTTGTGATTTGTATCCTGACTTTTGAAATTGAATTGGAAACAACGGAGTACTTAAACAGCCTGACAGTGGGAAATCTGAGTTTCAGTTTAAAGTTGAACTGTTGTGGTCTTTCAATGTAAAAGTTCGGATTTTTGGAGTCATTGTTGCTAATTGCTATGACTGATGACCGAGGACATCTGCTTTTGGTTTTCTGTGTCAGGGGATGTGCTTTCTGGGACAGGCCCAGAGCACTTGGGCGTTTTGCAAGAATGGTTTGGGATCCATTGGTGGAATTTACGAGCTATTGCCATTCTCTTCGTTGTAGTGTTTGTCATGTTTCCTCTCGTCTTGTTTCGGCGTGTGGGTAAGTTCCATCATTCGGTTATGCCGTCTTTTCTTATTGATCATATATATAGACATTTTGGCATTAGTTAAGGGAAGTTTCATTATGATCTTAATCAATACCTTTGTAACTTATTTGGAAACATCACCGAACATCTATACTCTTGTACTTCCACCAGTTGCACTTATTTGGAGGATGTAGAAGTATATATTAGCCATGCATTAGGTGAATTCCCAGCATGATTCTGTTAAGGTTACATACATACATTTTTCAAAACATTCTTATTATCATTACAACGTCTGTTTCTGCAAAATTACAATCATTTTAGGATTGCAATGCTGATTTGACGGCAGATAGCTTTACATCCTCACCATCAAGTTTAGTCAATCTGTTGGATTCATTAGTAGGTCTTCTTGTGCATTTAACTCCGTTTCCAATTGGAAATTATAGGTTTGGTTGAGTTATTTATTCTTTTTAACTGCGTGGCTTTATTACAGAATCATTGTGGCTAAGCTCAGCTGTATCAGTACTCCTAGCTGTTGTGTTTGTTGGCATATGCTCATTCATGGCCATCTCTGCACTCATACGAGGGGAGACAAAGGACCCAAGAATCCTACCTGATTTGGAAAATGGAGTTTCTTTCTTCAACCTGTTCACAGCTGTTCCAGTTATTGTCACTGCATTCACATTCCATTTCAACGGTAGGAAACCAAGTAAAAGCTCAATATAAGCCCATGATTCCGATATCCTGTATTACTCTAAATATGCCATACATTCCCGCAGTTCATGCAATTGGAGTGGAGATGGGCAAACCAGCTGACATGACCAAGGCAGTGAGAATTGCACTAGTAATCTGCTCCGTCCTTTACTTTGCTATAGGTCTTTTCGGTTACCTTCTATTTGGCGACTCAACAATGGACGACATACTAGTGAATTTTGACAGGAGTTCTGGCTCGAGCATAAGCCCATTCCTAAATGATATAGTGAGGCTGAGCTATGCCCTCCACCTGATGCTGGTGTTCCCTCTCTTGAACTTCTCATTAAGGTCCAACATCGATGAATTCCTATTTCCCAAGAAGCACCTTGTGGTGGACACCAGGCGATTCGTTCTCCTCACACTTGCTCTGCTTGTAGTGGCCTACATTTTAGCCATAACCATTCCAAGCATTTGGTATCTATTTCAGTTCATGGGTTCGACTTCTGCTGTCTTTCTTGCCTTCATTTTCCCTGGCGCTGTCGCCTTAAGGTTGGATATATCCCCCTCTCTGTCTCTCCATCTCTAATTTTCCTTTAGGTGTTCCAAAATGTCCATTCTACACAACACTTGTTAATCCCTTCTTGACTTGTTCAACTAATGGAAGTGATCAATTTTCTTTGGACAGAGACATTCATGGGATATCATCAGCAAAGGATAAGCTCATAGCCACAGTGATGATCACACTGGCGGTAATTACAAGTACCATAGCTATTTCCACCAATATATATAAGATGGTTGTAAAAATTTAGTTAATTTCTTGTTTCAGTTTCTACTACTATTTGCTGCTGCCTTTTTTTTTTGGGGTCTGATTATGTGAGTGTATATCTATTTGGCTGTGTGTGTGCATATCATGTTTTTGTTTTTGTTTTTGTTTTTTTTCTTCTTCTGTATTTATCAACTTGTAGCGGTCGTGTGGTGGTAACTGGTGAGTAGCGAGCGAGGTTAAAATAGTTGTGTGTAAGATTACATGCACATTTTCATAATTAGAATATTCTGGTATCAATATTTGATGCTCTTCTTACAGCTGATATTTGCTCAATTTAGAGTGGCCGGCAATATCATATACCAAAATCAGCTAAATTTTCTTCTATTATTGATGCATGAATAAATGTATTGATTGGTGACGAGGGCAAGATCACGTCACGTGAATAGAAATCCTGGTTGTCAATAATCGACCAAGATCTTACACATACGTGGAATTTTGAGAGACACACTCATTGTCCACATGCTTTTGATGGAATGCCCACCACTTAGGGTTGCAACAGAATCGACCGATTCGTGATTCGATTCGAAATTTTGCTATTCGTATTCGGAAATTTATGATTCGAATTCAATAAAACATATTCGATTCGATTCGATAGGTAAACAAATAAGAATACAAAATCTTAATATTCGATTCGATATTCGTTAGTATTCGGTTAATTATTTATATTATATTTATATATAATATATAATAATTTTTTGTTTAATTGGCCGAACCTAAATACATTAATTTAGTATTCAGCCCAAAAGATAAGTGGGCTCAAATAAACCCAAACATCAGTGATCCATTACTATTTTTCAACAAAACAAAAAAATTGCTAAAAAATACTACTATCAAATTGGGACGGGATTCAGATTTTAGAATTCAGACATAGGGTTTTTATTTCAAACAGCGCCGCTCCCTTCCAGGAATCCAGCCTGTATCCGCCGCCCTCATCCCTTTCGACCTCCACCTGACGAGCCGACGCTGTCATCACCTCGACCTCCAGTGACCGGCGCCGCTGCTCTCATCCCCTTCAGTCTCCGGCGACCACCGCGATCTCATCCCCTTCGGCGGGCTCCCTCCAGCGACCGACGCCTGTCTTCATATCAACACTGCAACGTCGCCACTCAACCCTTTCGGCCTTCCTTCCTTCGCCGTTCAAGTAAGACCTGCCTAATCTCGTGATGGTTTATTAGAATAATTAACAGTATAGGAGATTGGCTTGATCTAAACTCATATTAGTATTTGAAGTTCTTGGTCATAAATTATAAATCTGAACTTGCAAGAACCATCTATTGAACTAGTAGACCTATAGTTTCATGAAGTGTTAGTATGAACATTGTTATGCCAGTATTTGAAAAAGTGTGTGCGTGTGTGTGTGTTTTTTTTTTAAAAAAAAATCGATTTTCTTTTACTGAGTTGTTATGTGTCTCATGATGTTATAATTCTTTGTTTGGAGAATGGAAATTCGGTATATAGAGTGATAGTTATTGAAGGTTTAACATTATATTTTTGACAACCTTATCTGTGCAAATTCAGTCTTCTTTTGACAACATTATCTGTACACATTCAGACTTCTTGAAGGTTTAACATCGAATCGAATAATTACGAATCGAATCGAATGTATTCGAATCGAACAAAAAAATATTGTATCCAAATATTTGAATCGAATATTTGGAGACAAATCACAAATGGGTGGCAAAATGTACTACTTCAATATTTTTTTTTCTCAGCATTTAAATTTTAAAAACAAAATTTTATTAAAAAGCTAAAATTTTATTTTACACAAATTACCATATTTGTAATCTCGAACTCACTTGCATGTCTGAATCGGCTACAAAATCTTTTTATTTCAATAGTTACAAATTTATTTTTATCAATAGATGTAATGATGTACTACTTTATATTTTAAAAATTCTAAAACAAATCATAAATAAACTACTAAATAAAACTTTATAACAATGATAAAAATATCGAACTATTAGTATTAAATTGATGGAATCTTAAAAATTAAAAAGTTACAAATAGAGGTACCAAAAAAAACCTTAAAAACATTCCACTGACGGGCATTTGGTTGGGTATCTTAGATACCCATTGAAAATCATAAGTAGGGAATGATACATTCTTATACTTGGATGGGATAATATATTATTACAAAAGAATGTTAGATTCCCATCCTAGTGGAATGTGATTCCCTCCTTAGATTATCAGACATATTTTATTTCATTTTACGTTAAATTGTCTTTTATACCTTTTAAAACTTTAAATCATAGATCAATCTATTTTAAAAGCTCAACACTTTATTTATTTCTGTAACCCTAGAAAGACCGTATAAAGTCTCCAGCATATGAAAAAATTCATTATCTTCCAGCCATTCACATCGACAAAAATTTCTGCTGCTAACTTTTTTTTGCGGGCTACAAATTCCTTTGAGGTGAGTTTTGCTCGTTTCTTCACTTGATGTAATAGTATGTCTTTTCTCTGTGTGGTTTTCTTTTTCATCTGTATATATGTTACTACAGTATTTTTTATTTATACAAATCTTCCAAAGATGTTGAGAGTTGAGACTTGAGAGAACAAATCCGTAATGGGCCGGAACAGGGCTTATTTTTTACTATTATTTTTGAAAGCCATGGGATTGAATGGGTCTTCTTCTCTGATGAACTGGGCCCAATAAGTTCTCGTTTCGTGCCCCATCTTCAGTACCCAGTGGGTTTATTTCAGTACCCTTTCTTGATTCTTCTCGTTTCGTGGAGCACAAGTTGGTTCTCTCTCCATTGATTTGCTTTTTCATTTGGAGGAACAGTAAGTGTATCTTTCCTTTGTGCATCACGTAATCGCATTGCTTTTCAATTGCTGATATGCAAATCGATTCAGGTCTCCAAGTGTATTGTATGAGTCATTTTCATGGGTCGCATTTCTTCTTCCGATTTTTTGTGGTTCTTTGCTTTATTTTTGGAAGAATATGATATTTTTCAGATGTGATTGCTTTTATTATTATTTTTTCTAAGAATATGATATTTTAAGGTATGAACATATCGAACAATTATTGAGGGGTTTGCGATGTAAAAGATCGTGGGACTGTCCAAACTTGTGAGAATCATGCAACCTCGAAGAAACAAATGCTCTTTCTCCTCAATTACTGGAATAGTAATTTTTATTTTTAAACATACTTATTTAAAGATAATTACACTATTTTCCATGAATCGGAGAACCTGAAAAACAAGCAAATGCACTTTTTTCTTAATTACTCGAACAGTAATTTTTAGATGTTAAAATACTTCTTTAAAAAAGTTATTGCTCGAGCGCATTTTAGGTTTTTTCGCCAGCAATTCGTAGCTCAAAAGAAATGCAAAAAAGTCTCTCCTGACTGTTATTAGTGCTCCTCCTCCTCCTTTCTCCCTCCTCCACTGACCACTCCATCTCTCGACCCCATTTCTCTCTACCTCTCTCTGCCGAGAACGTAAATACCTTCCTCTGATTGAGCGGCATTAGGTTCTGTTGTGGATTTTGTGCCGCTTGTATTATTTCAAGTTAAACATTTGTGACTAAATGTGTGTTATTTGTACGTTATTCTGTATTTATTTTGCTTTCTACAAATTGGGCTGATTTTTTAGTTGTTGCTTCCTGTAGTTGATATTAATGGGTATACAAGAATTGTTCAATGAAATTTTAATAAATTATAAAGAAGTAGCAGTATGAAAGCTTGAATTCTAGTTGTTTTGCTGGAGCATCCACTTGCATTTGTTTTGTTTATTTGGTAGTCTACCCTTTAATGTTGAAATTGATCCCGGTGGATTCTTCGCATTTTCCTATTTGATTCTTAGCATGTCTTTTGACAATGGGGGCTTATTTCTATTCTTGACAAATTTTTTTGATTGTTCTGTATATGTTCGAAAGCGGGACTCTACTAATATCTTCAAAAGGTAAGTGTGTTTGGGTTCTTTATTTTGTCTCATATCAGCATTTTAAAATTAGTAGACATGACACTGTTTTTTAAGGGCTAAAATGCATGATTCATTGGTAGAAGGATCCTTGAACTTAAATAATGCTTGTTCTTGACATTTTATTGAACTAGCACTTATTGCGGTTGAAGGAAAAAGACATCGAAGATTGATACAATTATGGTTTAGTTGTGATATGATGGATGTATGTGGCAATCACAACTCCATTTGCTAAACTTGAGAAACAAATTTCACTAATAACGCTGGCGAAGGAATTGGTTAGGTCCGAATATTGGTTATTCTTTTTAGGCTACAGAACATTGGTTATTCTTTTTAGGTTGTGTGTTTTTGGTTAATGGAATTTGGTGTATTGTTATTAGAGAATTGGTTGAGATTTTGGCTAAAGGGTTATTTAATTGATTGTTGATTCTGTACCCTAAAGACGGAATGGTGGTCGAATTAGGGTTAGAGGTTAGATATGCCCACTAACAGCCCTATTTTGACTGTTCATTTTGGAGTTAATATTTTGTGTGCTTTTTTGCATAATTTTTGACATGGTTCTTGTTTTTTGTTTTCTAAAAATTCTTCTGTAAGAATTGCAGATTTGCAGTTGGAGTAGCCACTAGCCATGAGTTTTCGACCAGCAGCCACCGTTGACACCAGTGAAAAGCAATATCCAGAAGATATAAATTGTGAACGATTGAGAACTTTATGCAACAAAAAAGATACACAACGACTTCACGTAATCATCTTTTGAAATTGCTTTTATAAAACAAAAATGGATGGATCTGTGTTCTCATTGATATTTGTTGCTTCTTATCGCATTTATGTTTTGCTGGAACATGTAACATTTCGAACAGCTGCTGATTAAAAGGCAAGAGAAAGTAAACGCGGGGATTGCAGCACTGGGCGAGGCAAAAATAATACCAAGTTTTAAGCATAACTTTGGTAAGTTCTTGTATTAATATCATCTGAATGTGTTATTTCTTCCAATGCAGATAGAGAGGGCATGGCTCAAGGATAAGGATAAGATCAGGAAACTGGAGGTAATAACTTGTCAAGCCATACCACAATGCTCCCTCCAATCCACAATATTTGTCCCAGCATTTCCAATCAATTTTCACATCTGAAGACAATTACTTACGCTATTCTCCTCTTATCTTTCTTCCTATTTTTCAATATATTATCTCTATATTATCTCTACCTTTCCGATTTCAAGGCTTTCATTGTTACCATGAACTTAGTCAATTTTCTTTTTATGTGCATAACGTTGGAAAGTCAAAGATTTTGAATAGGAGGGAGCATTGTTTAGATGAAGAAAACATATCTCTGTGCACGATGTTAAATCTTTGCAAGTTTTAATTGGGTGTAGGCACTGTACAAGGAAGAGCAAGTTATGAGAAAACGACATTTCAACACTTTACAAGGTAACTTGATGTTATATTTTGTTTTAAGACTAAGAAAGAAGTTTGAGAGGAATATTGTTATTTTAGCTTGAGAAAGAGAGCCAATGTGTTATAATCCCTCCATTTTTTTTGTAAGTGTCCATTTTGACTTCTGTATGTTGTTTAATGCATTTGTTTAATTGTTAATGTTCAGACTGTGCATAAGTAAAAATTATATAAAATATGGTATCTTCTAAGACAATGTTAATAGACGAATCTAACAAGAGCCAAACTAACTATAATTTATTATCATATATCTACAACAAAATTATACTCCGTATCAAAATTGAATGATATGATGAACATTGTCAAAGAATCAAAATGGATACTCTTTAGAAAATGGAGGGAGTGTTTGTTTAAAACTTGACCTTTTAATTTTTCATGACTAGGCTATAAGGATACAATAATTTCTCTATTTTTTTTTTTTACATGCAATTAAATTTTTTCTGTCATTTTTCATCAGACATGAAAGGCAAAATTCGAGTATATTGCCGATTGAGGCCTCTAACTGAAAAAGAAATGTCTAAGAAAGAACGGGACGTAGTTGCATCTACTGATGAATTCACAGTGGAACATACATGGAGAGACGATAAAGTGAAACAACATATGTACAATCGAGTTTTTGTTGGCAATGCAACTCAAGAGGATGTCTTTGAGGATACAAAGGTATGTGCAATAAACTTATTTGTAATGAATTGTATATTGTACCTATGATATTCATATTCTATTTTACTACATGCTAATTTAGTACATATGTTTTTGCAGGACTTGGTTCAATCTGCTATGGATGGATTCAATGTCTGTATATTTGCATATGGACAGACTGGTTCCGGGAAGACATTCACGATTTATGGATCAGAGAACAATGTATAACACCCCATAAAATTTTGCATAAGATATAAATTTCAAATAGTGACATTTAAATTTTCTAAAATGAAATGTCTTCTAAATTCTAGTTGTTGATCATTGAATAATTTAAAATAATATTTTTCCAATGGACTATTTAATTGAAATTAATTAGCCATTTTTAAACCTAAAACCCCAACTAACATTTAAAAAAAAAAAAAAAAAAAACTTGGGTCCACTAGTTATAAACTTTGGAATAAATATAATTGGACATGAGTTAGTGGTAGAGTAAATTGCATGGTTGAATTCAAATTTTAGCTAATTATATTAAGTAGTATTTAAATAATTAATTGGTACAAGTCCGATGGCACCATTAACTTATAAATGTCGGATTCAATATTTTTATATATGGATTAAAATATTAAGTTAAGCCTTCCCCCTTTTCTTAAAAATATTAACCCATTTAATTGATGAAGATTTATATTTTGTCCACACTGTAATAGGAATTGTCCCGGATTGAAGAATTGGAAATCTATTATTATGTTCAATAGTTAAAAAAATTTTAAGTGTGGGAAATTATTAAGTCCGTAATTTAAATAGGTTAGTTGATTAAATCCACAATTAAGAATAAAATTGGGCCGATTAATTATATAGTCCAATAAGCAAAAATAACAAAATTAATTGAGTCCAAACAATAAAGCCCAATCCAACTCAAAAGCCCAACCCATTACACAAACCCTAACCCTAACCCTAATGAGCAGCCGCCGCCGCCTCTCCGGCGCCGTCATCGCCGGCGCCGCCGCCGGCCGGCCACCGCCGGCCACTGCGGCCACCACCCTCTCCATCATTCTACTCCATGTCCGGTCGTCTTCTCCATCCTCCTCCCTTTTCCGGCCAACACCACCGCGGCCATCTCCTTCCCCAGCCACCATCGCCACCGAGCCACCACCCTCCTGCCGCCGGCCACCACCCGTCGGCCATCTCCATCTCCACCATCCTCAGCCCTTGCCCGGCACCACCACAACCGCGTCAGCACCACCATAGATCCACCATCTCCTCCCCAATCTCCACCACCGAGCCATCATCCTCCCCCGTTTCCGCCACCACCACCGGCGGAATTCTCGCCACCACCATCCGCCACCTCTCCATCTTCCTTCGCCGTCATTTCGCAGCACCACCATAGAACCACCATCTCCGGCCTTCTCTCGCCGCCACACAACCACCGCCCAGCAGCCGCCCTCGCGCCACCATCACAGCCCCCTCGCCACCACCGCAGCACCCATCTCCATCCTTCAACACCACCACCTCTCCTCCACGGTTGCCGCGCCACCACCACCCTGGCGGCCTCCTCACCACCCGCGGCCAACAACCATCTCGCCACCACCGCGAGCCTCCTCCACCACCAAGTCGGGAGAACCACCACCACCACCACCACCATTCCCTTCTCCTCCAAAATTCCAAACACCCATAAAAATAAAAATAAAAATAAAATAGAAAGAGATAGAGAAGGAGAACCATTGTCGGCAACCCGTCGCCATCGTCGTGTCTCCATCGCCGCTCGTTGTGTGCCCGGAGAAATTCATGAGCATGGGAACTAATTAAGTTGAAAGGAGAGTTGTGGAGGAGAAGGAAAGTTGTGGAGGATATTTATTTTTTTTGTAGGGACTAATGATGTTGAGGGAATTAAAGAGGAACGCGGACATTGGTTATAAAACTATCCCCAGTCAGCTCACACTCACTCTTCCTCCTTCCCATATTATTTCCAACATCTCTTTCCTATTACAGCTATTTTTTTTATTTATTCTTCCAACTTTCCAGCTATTTCCACGTTTTATTTTGCCATTTCGAGAGCAGTAGGAGATTTCAGAGATTCTCCGGTAAGAATTAATAGAATTGAAAAATGTATAGTTATTACTTATTCTAAAATATTATTATATTATATTAAATTAATGTTAAAATTTTTGCTAGCCAAATAACTGAAAAAGGGGTATCTGCTCGTGGCCTGTGCGTGTGTCATACCATTTCATCACGGTAACAGTAAGTGGATTTTTACTCTTTGGAGTAAGCCCAATTTTATTTTAGCTTGAGCATAAATTTCAATACCACATTTATATTTTTAAATTTATGCTTATTGCTCCCTACTGCTTTTGGAATATTGGTATGCCATTTTACTGTGCTTAATAATTGTTATAACCATTCTCAAAATCCTACGGATTTTTGAGCGCGCATTGTTACGGGGGTGAGACTGTGTGTGGGTCGCTGCTGCCCAACTCCCACGTTTGTTGTGCAATATTTAGCCACACGGGGACCACTGGGATTATTCAGCCCGATGCCATTACCTTATCTCACAGTGGGTTTGAGGAAATTTCTTACCTCCCCCACACCCTTGAGTGTATGTGCGAATTGGGCCCTACGGCGGGGAACCTGCACATCACGGTGGCTGGGATAATTATTTCTCGGCAACGCATATTGTTATATTATCTATTCCCGGGATATAGACTAATATTTCATTTATGTATAAATTATCCTCATTTAAGCATGCCTTATTCCCTAAATGTTATTTAAATTATTTCTGTAACTCGACCTCCTCCGGGAGTAAGGGTCTATTTACTCAGCGATTGTTTTTCGCTGACTCTACACTTTTCATATTCATTCGCAGGTTTTGATATTTGTGAAGATCAGTAAACATTTCACGCATCGGGCACGGTTTGGGTTTATTCCGAATAATTTAAATTTGAGTGCAAGTTATGTATAATATTTTAAAACTCCTTAATGGAGTTAAACAACTTGGCATATGTGTGTTAAATAAGCGAGGACGTATATTTTAAAGTTTCCACCGTTCCTGTAGTTTATACGCCTCGTATTTTAATGTGTGATGAACGATTATATCTATATATGTGTGGGTGATGAACTATTTTTTTTAGAGTGTCTCTTTTATTAAATAAAATTTCCCCGGATTTAATCCAATATTATCGTTGCACGCATTTGAGAAATATATTCATCCATTTTGGTTATGTAAACCAAACAAATTTATTAAGCTTATTTTATACTTGTTACAGCATTATAAGCTTATGCGTAAATTATATGTTAACTTATCCGGAAAGTAAGTAACATATATATATTAAACTCTGATTTTATGCAAGTATGCCTGCTAGCCGTAGCGTATTTCGGACGGCCCGGAATGCGTGGCGGTAACATCGGCCCATTCTTCCCGCACTGTGCTTCCGCTTTTCTTTTAGGGAAAATGGGGGTGTTACAGTTTGGTATCAGAGCCACTTTAAAAAAATAATAAAAGAAAAAAAAAATTATCATCTTTGAAAAAGTGATGGTTACTTGAAAAAGTGATGCCCGTATTTAATATCATCTTTTTTTTGGTAACATATTTAATATCATCTTTTTTTTGGTAACATATTTAATATCATCTTTGAAAAATTATTTTCATTTGAATGGCATCTTTGAAAAAAAGTGATGCCCGGATTTAATGGCATCTTTGAAAAATTACTTTAAAAAAATTATTTAATCAGGCACGAAATAACAAATAATAACAAGACACGGTTTGTCCTTTGAAAAAGTGGCATCTTTTAAAAAGTCATGCCCGGATTTAATGGATTTTCATTTTCAAAGTTTGTCTTTTTTTTATTTTTTATTTTTTTTTATTGTTTTTTTTTTTTTTATTTTTTTTCTTTTTGTTTGACTTGGAAAGCAGAAACCTTGTTTTTTTTTTTCCCTCTGTCTTTCTTAGACGGATTGGAAATTTGCAAATATATATATATATGAAAGCATTTTTTTTAAAAAAAAAAGAATAATAAATAAATAAATAATAATAATAGTGCAATTAAATTGTTCAAATTTTTGCACGAAACTATTTTGAATATATATAAAATATGACAAGTACTATTTTTTTTTAAAAAAAAATATATATATTTTGGGATGGGAACACACACATATGCATATAGGCACGAGCAGAAATCTTTGCTTTATAGGTGTTTATTTATATTTAGATTTTTTTTTCAAATAGCGAAAAAAAAAAATAATAATAATAAATAAATAAATAAATATACTTTTACAGAATCCAATTAAAATAAAGACCCACTTCAGTAGTAGAGTTCATACGATTATATGTATACCAAAGAAAGAATTTAGGGATTCACATTGATTTAGGTACTACACTGCAGCCCACCAAGTTTGACTCTAAAGTCACTACCAAGAAATCAATATGCTGTATACTTCCAAAACTCAATCCTGGGCAATATTCAATTCATAGGCATGGAAATCCTATATCCAGATATATATCTATCTACGTATACACTCAGACATAGGCATATATATCAACATCTTGTGCAGACACTTAGCCACCGAGAAAATCCATGGAAAGGTTGGGACTTTCTGACAATAGCAAGAACAAATCATAGACCAGGCATAAGCAATTTGCAAGACAACAAAAATTTGGACAATGTAGGAAAAGAATTGACACAATCCCCTTAGCAGGAACCCTACCCTTTACACCAGCGGCCGCCAACTTCTTGGAATTAGATTTTGAATTTAGCGTTGGATGCTGCTAATCTATTTATCGAGCCTTAAAGGGTTTCACAAATGGCTAGGTTTTAAATTGCAAGATTCATGGGATTTGATCCCCAAACTTCTTCTATCATATCTAGCACATATGAGATTTAAATTTAAATTGGATTCAACCGTGTTATAATTTGTTTTACCACATCTATTTGGAATAGGAATTAGATCCCCTTTAAATATTATATACATATTTATTATTTACTTGTTACTATTACTAATATTTTTATTATAATTAATTTTTTTTACTATGACCATTTTTACGGGTATCACAACGAGTAATAAATGTGTCAATTTTAATAATTTTTACAAGTATGAGATTATTGTGGTTTTCAGATGCCTCGAGGACGCCCAAGGAAATACCCGGTAAACCCACCTGTTGCACCTAATCCTGTTGAAGGAGCACAGAACCCGGCAGGAAATAGACAAGACCCTATCGAGGGTCGGCAAGCCCGGGTGGAACAGTTGTTACTTACTATTGGTGCCGCTGTGGAACGACAATTGGCGAGACAAGAAGAACAAGAGGAACAACCCACGGATTATATTGGGGCTATCCACAAGTATCAGCCGCCTAGATACGCCGGACATGAGGACCCGGCCAAATTGGAAGGTTGGATAGAAGCATTTGACAAGTTACTAGAGGCAGTGCAATGTCCAGCAGAAAAAATGGTAGAAGTGGCTACGTTCTTCCTGAGTGGCAAAGCAAATACTTGGTGGCGAAACCAGGAGGATCGGAACATCAGTTGGCCAGAATTTCAGGAAGCCCTGCGAGTAAGATTCTACTCCATTAGCGTGAAAAATGCTAAGTATGAGGAATTCGTCACTCTAAGGCAAGGCAATCGATCTGTCCACGACTACTATGAGAAATTCAACGAGCTCATTCGCTTTGCTCCGGGACTGGTAAACACTGATCATGCACAGGCTCAGAAGTTCGAGCTCGGCCTGAACCGGGAAATCCGCGAAGGATTGGGAGGAAAACAGTTTTTCAGTCTCCAGAAGCTTTATGACCGAGCCATGACAGTGGAGAGAATTCGACAACCTAAGCGAAAGGAGGAAAACGTCGGACAGTCCTCTACTGCTAATAAGAAAGGGCGCTTTGAAAGAAAACATGATAGAAGGAACCTTGGGCCACGCCAGAACTTCTATGGCCCCAACCCAAGAAATGACAATCGCCCTCCTATTCCACTACCTTGCCCTAAGTGTAACAAACGTCATTGGATGCAAGCCTGCCCCAGATTCGGGGACTGTTTCAGATGTGGCCTTAATGGCCATATGGTCAATGATTGTGGCATACGTTTGGACGTTAACAAGTTGCGGGAGGATCTCAAGAGGGACCCTCGCTTCAGAACAGAGGAATGCTTGAAAGGGAAACCAGGAAACCCACAGCCAAACCAGGGTCGTAATCAGACAAACCCTCCACCAGTTGCTCGGAACAACCAGGGACGACTGAACGTGGTTAACCGAGCTGATCTTCGTGAAGCAGACGACGTCATAGCTGGTACGTTTACAGTTAAAGGTTTTGCGACATATGTTTTATTTGATTCTGGAGCATCATATTCCTTCATAGCAAGTAAGAAAGCGGAACAACTAGGATTTAGAACACCTAGTACAGTAAACTTAGGTGTTTCTTTACCTAATGGGATAGTGGTGAATTGCTCACAGAAGTATATGGACATGCCAATCCTTATATACGGGGTTGTGTTTGCAGCGGACTTGATTAAGTTCGACTTGCAAGACTTTGATATAATTCTAGGAATGGATTGGTTGACACGACACAAGGCTACCATTGACTGCGCTCAACAGAAGGTAACGGTGTATGGTCCCAATAAGAAGAGATTATCTATCTATGCGGAGCCATCGAAACCGAGGATTAAGATCGTCACGGCTCTAAAGATGAGGGAGTTAGCAACTAAGGGATATCCAATTTATCTCTGTCACGTTGAGGACAAAGAAGCTGAGGGAATTGTCCTAGGGAAAATCCCGGTTGTTCGAGATTTTCCGGACGTATTTCCAGATGATATACCGGGAATGCCACCACACAGAGGAGTAGAATTCACCATCGATTTGGCGCCAGGGACGCAACCTGTGTCCAAAGCCCCATATCGAATGGCACCTGCAGAAAGCAAGGAATTAAAGGAGCAACTGGAAGAATTACTTGATAAAGGTTACATCAGACCAAGTACGTCACCATGGGGAGCTCCAGTGTTGTTCTTCGTCGCAAGAAAGACGGTAGTATGCGACTTTGTATAGACTACCGTGGATTGAATCAGGTGACAATCAAAAATAAGTATCCTCTCCCAAGGATTGATGATCTATTTGATCAATTGAAAGGTGCAAGGATATTCTCAAAAATTGATCTGAGATCTGGATATCATCAGCTGAGGGTGGCTGAAGAGGATATTCCAAAGACGGCTTTTCGAACCAGATATGGGCATTATGAATTTACAGTAATGTCATTCGGGTTAACGAATGCCCCAGCAGTATTTATGAGTCTGATGAATGACGTGTTCCGCGAGCTATTGGATATCTGCGTAGTAGTGTTCATTGACGATATTCTGATCTACTCCAAAGGGGAGCGCGAGCACGAGGAACACTTACGCAAAGTTTTGACAATACTAAGGGATCACCAGTTGTACGCAAAATTGTCAAAATGTGAATTCTGGCTGAACAAGGTGTCCTTTCTTGGACACACCGTATCAGCTGAAGGGATTTCGGTGGATCCAGGCAAAGTGTCAGCAGTGGTTGAATGGCCTGTACCGACTTCGCAGACTGAAATAAGAAGTTTCCTTGGTTTAGCAGGATATTACAGACGGTTCGTGCAAGACTTCTCTAAGATTGCCAGACCGTTGACGCAGAATTTGAAAAAGGGAAGCAAGGTGATATGGACTCCGGAGTGCAACGCTGCGTTCGAGACATTAAAAAAGAGGCTAACCACGGCTCCTATACTAACACTTCCTACAGACACAGATGATTTTGAGGTATATAGCGATGCATCCAAGAATGGACTAGGGTGTGTCCTAATGCAGCTCAGAAAAGTAATAGCTTATGCATCTCGACAGTTGAGACCTCACGAAGAAAATTATCCCACACATGACCTAGAACTTGCAGCGGTCGTGTTTGCACTGAAAATATGGAGACACTACCTGTATGGGAGGAAATGCAAGATCTACACCGATCATAAGAGTCTAAAGTATATTTTTACTCAGAAAGAGTTAAATATGCGACAAAGGAGATGGTTGGAATTGATTAAAGATTATGATTTGGACATTATTTACCATGAGGGTAAAGCAAATGTCGTAGCAGACGCACTTAGCCGCAGGGCTACGCATATGACAAGTATGAAGGTCATTCCACCGGAGTTGTATAAGGAGATAGCCAAATTTGGAATCGAGTTGGTGTATGAAGGGACACCAACAAGATTGTTTAGCACGATTGCTATTCGGCCAGATTTCTTTGAGGAAATTCGAGCTGGTCAACAAGGGGATGTTAAGCTGGAGAGAATAAAGGCCAAGATTGAACAGGGAAAGGCGTCAGACTTCCAAATGGAAGCAGATGGATGTATTAAATTTCGGGGACGTTGGTGCATACCACAAGCATGTACCGAGTTAAAAAGAAAAATTTTGGAAGAAGGACATGAGACGCCATACTCGGTTCATCCGGGAGGAGATAAGTTGTACAAGGATCTAAAGGAACATTTTTGGTGGCCTCGAATGAAAAAGGAAGTAGCAGATTTTGTTGAGCAATGTCCTATCTGTCAAAAGGTTAAAGCGGAAAGGAAGAAACCCATCGGATTGGTTAAACCATTGGAAATCCCAACCTGGAAATGGGATAGTATCTCGATGGACTTTGTCTCAGGATTGCCGAGGACGCCATCAGGATTTGATAAAATTTGGGTTATCGTCGACAGGTTAACCAAGGCTGCTATCTTCATACCTATGCGAGAAAAATGGAGTATGGAACAGTTAGCAAAGGCCTATGTGGAGAATGTGGTAAGGAGACATGGAGTTCCGCAGGACATAGTGTCAGACCGTGATGGGAGATTTACTTCAAATTTCTGGACGAAGCTTCAAGAGGCACTTGGTACAAAGCTTAACTTAAGTACGGCTTTTCACCCGACAACTGACGGACAAACTGAGAGGACTATTCAAACACTTGAGGATATGTTGAGATCATGTGTCTTGGAGTTTGGTAGTAGCTGGGAAAAACATTTGGCACTAATAGAGTTCTCTTACAACAATAGCTATCACGCGAGCATTGGAATGGCACCGTTTGAAGCTATGTATGGGAGGAAGTGCCGCAGCCCTCTATGTTGGTTTGAGAAAAAAGATCCGATCCAAGTTGGACCTCAAATGATCGAAGAGTCAAGAAAAATAATTGAAAAGGTCCAACAACGGATTAAGGCGGCTCAAGATAGGCAGAAAATGTATGCTGACAAGCATCGAAGAATTGGCGAATTTAAAGTAGGGGATAAGATCCTTCTTAAAGTATCTCCCATGAAGGGTGTAATGAGATTCGGCAAGCGCGGAAAATTGAGTCCAAGATATATTGGACCTTTTGAAATAACTGCTAGAGTCGGACCATTGGCCTATAGATTGGCCCTACCAGAAGAATTATCCAGAGTTCATAACGTATTTCACGTATCTCAACTTAAGGAATATCATCAGGACCCGAAAAGGGAAGTGATGCCCGAGATAATCGAATTGGATGAGAACTTAACATATGAAGAGCATCCCGTGCGAATCTTGGATTCAAAGGAACGAACCACTAGGCGAAAATCGATCCGAATGGTAAAGGTGCAATGGTCAAGGCATGACGAGAGAGATGCAACTTGGGAGGTAGAATCTGACATAAAGGAAAAATACCCCGAATTGTTCGACGAGATTTGAAGACCAAGAATAACTGGGTGTATCATGTAAGAGAATATACTAGTGTATTGAACTACTCATTATAATGCAAGATTTTTTTTCATGACCACATTGTGTGGCTTCGAGGACGAAGCCTTATTTTAAGGAGGGTAGACTATAACACCCCATAAAATTTTGCATAAGATATAAATTTCAAATAGTGACATTTAAATTTTCTAAAATGAAATGTCTTCTAAATTCTAGTTGTTGATCATTGAATAATTTAAAATAATATTTTTCCAATGGACTATTTAATTGAAATTAATTAGCCATTTTTAAACCTAAAACCCCAACTAACATTTAAAAAAAAAAAAAAAAAAAACTTGGGTCCACTAGTTATAAACTTTGGAATAAATATAATTGGACATGAGTTAGTGGTAGAGTAAATTGCATGGTTGAATTCAAATTTTAGCTAATTATATTAAGTAGTATTTAAATAATTAATTGGTACAAGTCCGATGGCACCATTAACTTATAAATGTCGGATTCAATATTTTTATATATGGATTAAAATATTAAGTTAAGCCTTCCCCCTTTTCTTAAAAATATTAACCCATTTAATTGATGAAGATTTATATTTTGTCCACACTGTAATAGGAATTGTCCCGGATTGAAGAATTGGAAATCTATTATTATGTTCAATAGTTAAAAAAATTTTAAGTGTGGGAAATTATTAAGTCCGTAATTTAAATAGGTTAGTTGATTAAATCCACAATTAAGAATAAAATTGGGCCGATTAATTATATAGTCCAATAAGCAAAAATAACAAAATTAATTGAGTCCAAACAATAAAGCCCAATCCAACTCAAAAGCCCAACCCATTACACAAACCCTAACCCTAACCCTAATGAGCAGCCGCCGCCGCCTCTCCGGCGCCGTCATCGCCGGCGCCGCCGCCGGCCGGCCACCGCCGGCCACTGCGGCCACCACCCTCTCCATCATTCTACTCCATGTCCGGTCGTCTTCTCCATCCTCCTCCCTTTTCCGGCCAACACCACCGCGGCCATCTCCTTCCCCAGCCACCATCGCCACCGAGCCACCACCCTCCTGCCGCCGGCCACCACCCGTCGGCCATCTCCATCTCCACCATCCTCAGCCCTTGCCCGGCACCACCACAACCGCGTCAGCACCACCATAGATCCACCATCTCCTCCCCAATCTCCACCACCGAGCCATCATCCTCCCCCGTTTCCGCCACCACCACCGGCGGAATTCTCGCCACCACCATCCGCCACCTCTCCATCTTCCTTCGCCGTCATTTCGCAGCACCACCATAGAACCACCATCTCCGGCCTTCTCTCGCCGCCACACAACCACCGCCCAGCAGCCGCCCTCGCGCCACCATCACAGCCCCCTCGCCACCACCGCAGCACCCATCTCCATCCTTCAACACCACCACCTCTCCTCCACGGTTGCCGCGCCACCACCACCCTGGCGGCCTCCTCACCACCCGCGGCCAACAACCATCTCGCCACCACCGCGAGCCTCCTCCACCACCAAGTCGGGAGAACCACCACCACCACCACCACCATTCCCTTCTCCTCCAAAATTCCAAACACCCATAAAAATAAAAATAAAAATAAAATAGAAAGAGATAGAGAAGGAGAACCATTGTCGGCAACCCGTCGCCATCGTCGTGTCTCCATCGCCGCTCGTTGTGTGCCCGGAGAAATTCATGAGCATGGGAACTAATTAAGTTGAAAGGAGAGTTGTGGAGGAGAAGGAAAGTTGTGGAGGATATTTATTTTTTTTGTAGGGACTAATGATGTTGAGGGAATTAAAGAGGAACGCGGACATTGGTTATAAAACTATCCCCAGTCAGCTCACACTCACTCTTCCTCCTTCCCATATTATTTCCAACATCTCTTTCCTATTACAGCTATTTTTTTTATTTATTCTTCCAACTTTCCAGCTATTTCCACGTTTTATTTTGCCATTTCGAGAGCAGTAGGAGATTTCAGAGATTCTCCGGTAAGAATTAATAGAATTGAAAAATGTATAGTTATTACTTATTCTAAAATATTATTATATTATATTAAATTAATGTTAAAATTTTTGCTAGCCAAATAACTGAAAAAGGGGTATCTGCTCGTGGCCTGTGCGTGTGTCATACCATTTCATCACGGTAACAGTAAGTGGATTTTTACTCTTTGGAGTAAGCCCAATTTTATTTTAGCTTGAGCATAAATTTCAATACCACATTTATATTTTTAAATTTATGCTTATTGCTCCCTACTGCTTTTGGAATATTGGTATGCCATTTTACTGTGCTTAATAATTGTTATAACCATTCTCAAAATCCTACGGATTTTTGAGCGCGCATTGTTACGGGGGTGAGACTGTGTGTGGGTCGCTGCTGCCCAACTCCCACGTTTGTTGTGCAATATTTAGCCACACGGGGACCACTGGGATTATTCAGCCCGATGCCATTACCTTATCTCACAGTGGGTTTGAGGAAATTTCTTACCTCCCCCACACCCTTGAGTGTATGTGCGAATTGGGCCCTACGGCGGGGAACCTGCACATCACGGTGGCTGGGATAATTATTTCTCGGCAACGCATATTGTTATATTATCTATTCCCGGGATATAGACTAATATTTCATTTATGTATAAATTATCCTCATTTAAGCATGCCTTATTCCCTAAATGTTATTTAAATTATTTCTGTAACTCGACCTCCTCCGGGAGTAAGGGTCTATTTACTCAGCGATTGTTTTTCGCTGACTCTACACTTTTCATATTCATTCGCAGGTTTTGATATTTGTGAAGATCAGTAAACATTTCACGCATCGGGCACGGTTTGGGTTTATTCCGAATAATTTAAATTTGAGTGCAAGTTATGTATAATATTTTAAAACTCCTTAATGGAGTTAAACAACTTGGCATATGTGTGTTAAATAAGCGAGGACGTATATTTTAAAGTTTCCACCGTTCCTGTAGTTTATACGCCTCGTATTTTAATGTGTGATGAACGATTATATCTATATATGTGTGGGTGATGAACTATTTTTTTTAGAGTGTCTCTTTTATTAAATAAAATTTCCCCGGATTTAATCCAATATTATCGTTGCACGCATTTGAGAAATATATTCATCCATTTTGGTTATGTAAACCAAACAAATTTATTAAGCTTATTTTATACTTGTTACAGCATTATAAGCTTATGCGTAAATTATATGTTAACTTATCCGGAAAGTAAGTAACATATATATATTAAACTCTGATTTTATGCAAGTATGCCTGCTAGCCGTAGCGTATTTCGGACGGCCCGGAATGCGTGGCGGTAACATCGGCCCATTCTTCCCGCACTGTGCTTCCGCTTTTCTTTTAGGGAAAATGGGGGTGTTACACAATGCTGGTCTAACTCCACGTTCTACTTCTGAACTTTTCAGAATCATGAGACGGGACAGCAGAAAGTTTAAATTCACGCTAAAGGTAATGATTTTGGCTGCCTGAAGAATATAATTTTATTTGTGATCAATTTATTGCTCAACATATTGTTTTCCCCCTTTTATGGCATATTATTGCATTTAATGTTAATTCATCTTGATGTTTAATGGCTCTATACGTATCTTTATCTGTGATGATTGGACTCGGCTAAATGGGTGGAGTACCCGTGCCCGTCGGACACGACCCGGATACCGGTACGGGATCAATGCATTTCGGGGAGAACTAGCTTGCTCTGGGTTCGAGTGGCATTTCATCCTTAACCACAACTCATCCGTTGATTCTTCATCATCAGTCGGGTGCTTCATGTTTCCCCCGAATTCCACCATTTTGCAAGTCGCAGCCAATCGTAGTGATTGTGGGGAGCAACGACGAGGACCGGGCGAAGGAAGGGACGAGATGGAGAATTAGGGTTACAATAGGGGGGTTGTTCAGGGTGCGGTCTATAACAGATCAAACTGCAAACCGAATCGTATTTTCATGATTTGGTTTGGTTTGCGATTTAAAATTTATGATTTTGTTTACATTTTTTACCAAACCGTGGTTGACGGTTTAGGTTTGGTTTGGAAAAAAATTAAAAAACCAAACCGTAAACCAAATATATATATATATATATATTATTTTATTTCTCAACCAACCCAAAGCCCAACTACATAATATGATTCCCAAAAGAAAAAAAATACATAATTTTTTTACTTTTTTATGCTATAGGTTATTGGGCTTGGAGTGTCAAAATGATTGAAATGCAAGATTAAGATTCAATTTTTCTTGTTTTCGGATCATTGTCTATACATCAATAATTGTAGTATTTGGCTTGTAATTTATGAGATTTTTTTGTTTTTAAAATTTGATTAAACCGAACTCAAACCGCACCAAACTAATTTTTTTAGTTTGGTGTGATTTCAATTTGTGTACATCCCTAACAACAGTTGGGGTGGGAGGAGACACGGGGGAATTTGAATAGGAGAATGTGAAAAGGAGGTTCGTATAATACTACATATTATTCGAGTAACTTTTAACTATAACATTTATTAGAAGGCAACAGTACCATTAAGACCATTTACACCCTAGAAGGCCATCTCGAATGCACCCTGCAAATTGCACATTTGAATGCAAATTTGAATTTGCAGGGTGCAAAATGCAGGGTGGGGCTCCAACCCACCCTGCAAAAATGGGGGAAGCACCCTCCCATTTTGGGAGGGTGCTACAGTGTTCCGCCCATTTGGGCCGAACACTGTTCATCCCTGCATTTTTTTTGTTTTTTTTTAAAAAAATTTTCTGTATATTCTTTAATAAATAATAAAAATAAAAATATGGTTAATATTTTGTATAAAAGGGTGTTGGTATTATTTATAAATTTAAAAAAGTAATGTTAAGTAGAATATATAGGGAATTATGCCTTAATCTTGCAAAAATAGAGAGTTGGGTTGGAGATGAAATTACTGTAGCTATCCTGTAAAAATAGAGATTTGTACTATAGCTCCTGCAAAAGTAGAGGGTATGGTTGGAGATGGTCTAACTTTGTAGAAAGCTCCTTCCCAAATGAGAGGGTGCTACAGTGTACTTTTCACACCTGCACTTTCTTTTTTATTTTTTTCTTCGTTTCTTAAATTTAAATTTATGTATTATCATAAATTAATGTAAAAATATTTTCAAATAAAAAATCATGGATTAATTATAAAATTAATCTTTTAAACATTTATAAACATTTCAAAAATAATTTAAAATTAATAGATAGAGAATATGCCTTAATTATGCAAAAATAGGGAATGATGATTTAGCCCAAGTGATTAAGTTCATTCACTTCAACCTGAAGGTTGGAGGTTCTCGATTCCCCACTGACCCCCTATCCCTTCGCTTTTTTCCCTCCTCTCCAGGGTTCCAGTTATTTCTTTCTCTTTCCCTTAATACTTCATTATTTCAAATGTCATCTTTCAGATATGAAAACTACTGCATTTTTAGATTAGTGAGAATTACCTATCAAGAATTACCTATCAAAAATGAATTTATGGTAGACATAAAATTATCAATTTTATCATCTATGGTAGATTGGTCCAAATTGATTTCAAGTATTTTGGACATATTTAGACACATACATATATAACATATTCTACATATTATACATATTTATATATAAAAATAATTAAATGTGTCCCGGCCGCACCAGTGTCCTAATTCTGGATCCTTTTCTACCGTGTCCATGTATCCTACTTTTTTAAAATGGTAAGTGTCCGCCGCACGGTGCACCCGTGTCCGACACTCGTACCCGAGTCCGAGCAATATAGATCTTTATTTCAATTTTAAGCCACTGATTCACATCCATAACTTTCGCTGACACTTGCTTGTCGTGATGGATTATTATACAAACGAACACATGCAGGCTTACATGGTGGAATTGTATCAAGACACACTGATAGACCTTTTATTGCCGAAGAATGGAAAGCGTTCGAAACTGTACATCAAGCAAGATTCGAAGGTAATTTTGTCTATAAATTTCATCCAAATGATTTTATGCATCACATTCAATTTTTCTCATCGTGCTATTACGTGTTGAAAATTTTTCCTTTACTAGTTAAACTTATTATTAATTTAGTATTATTTTGTTCTGGTGTCCATAGGGGATGGTGGCGGTGGAAAACGTAACAACAGTTTCCATCTCATCATACGATGAATTAAGATCCATCATCCAGAGAGGATCCGAGCAACGCCATACAACCTCGACTCTGATGAACGAGCAGAGTTCAAGATCACATTTGATACTTTCTATCATTATTGAGAAAACCAATCTTCAGACCCAATCGGTTGCTCGGGGAAAGGTACTTAACAATATATTCTCTGGCCCAGGCAGCCGCAGAACCGCCATCAATTTCTTGATCCCTTAGGCTTGATCATCTTTATCTTGTTTATAATAATCTTTGTGCAGCTAAGCTTTGTGGATCTTGCTGGATCCCAACGGGTGAAGAATTTAGGCTCCTTGGGCAGGCAACTCATCACAGAAGCCCAAAGCATTAATAGATCACTTTCAGCTCTCGGAGATGTCATCCGTGCTTTATCTTCAGGGAGTCAGCACATTCCTTACAGAAACCACAAGCTGACCATGTTGATGAGGGATTCACTAGGTGGCAACGCGAAGACACTCATGTTCGTCAACGTATCTCCAGCTGAATCGAATCTGGACGAGTCATACAACTCCTTGATGTATGCTAGTTCTCTTCTCTTGTGTACTTTTTGTTCCCACATTATTAGTGCCTTCATTTCACTCGGGATCAACTCATCTTATCGGGTACTTGCACTTTTAACACTCTATAACCCGTGTACTTCAGGTATGCTTCCCGGGTTCGTTCCATTGTAAACACGTACCTTTTGGTGAAGGAAGTTGCTCGTTTGAAGATATTGTTGGCCTATTGGAAGGAACAGGCCAGCCAAAGAGGCGACGATGAGGATTTCGAAATGATCGAAGAAGAAAAGGCCGAAAAAGATATGGTTGAAAACAAGTACCTTTTGTTGAAGGAAGTTGCTCGTTTGACGAGATTGGTGTTCTATTGGAAGGAACAGGCCGACCAAAGAGGCGACGATGAGGATTCCGAAGTGATCGAAGAAGAGGCCCAAAAAGATAAGGTTGATCGTCGTCACTCGATTTGATCTCTCTCTCTCTCTCGACCAAAGGGGTGGTATTATTTTTGGACATTTTGGGAATTGCTACCTTGTTCAAAAGCAACAAAACTGTCCTATTCTGTGCTGTGTCACAACTCACAAATGGCAATAGGAGTTTTGTCTTGGGATGCTTGCTAGTTGTACAGTAAACTAGCCCTTTTTATCAGTATTGATCTTGATTAATACTACTAATGGTATTTTGAATTGCTCTCTGCTTGCGGATGGATGCCATAGGAATGATCATTTACAAATATTGCAGTTTCAGTTTTTATTTTGTTCAAATAAAATGCATATCCCACAAATTGACTCAAAATTAGGAGGCTTGCTTCAATACCTATGAGATAATAATGTAAAATGGCCATCAGCTGCGTACATTTCGGAACATCAACTTTTTATCGATATTGAGATTGGCCAATTTCTCTTTAATGGCCATTTTGAACTAATTATCTCACCTTTTGCACACAATTTACACAAACATATATTCATTCACACGGTTGCTATGTATTCAGTATTTTTAAAATATGGAAAGAAAAAAGTAAGGAAAATGAAAAAAAAATGTGTTCTCGAGATTTTTCCTTTTTTAAGTGAAAAGAAATAATTTGGATGGATTGTTTTTCTTTCTTTTTTCCCTCAAATTTGAACCGATTTGGAAGGGAAAAAATTATGTAATTACTGTACTATCCTCATTTCATTTTTAGTAGAGTTTCATTCTATTTCTTCTAAGTCAAAATATACAAATTTCAAATAAAATTATTTCCGTTTCTTTTACTTTGTTAAAACTTGAGAACCGAGCTTTAAAGTAAACTAGGATTTTTTGCCCGCTACGCACGGACGGTTCGTTCATAACTTTTTAAGTAAACAAAATCAAGAATTTTTGTGGCATTGTTATAGTTAAAAGTGTTTAGGTACACAAACACTTATAGTTGGTGGGGTTCACCGAACAATGGGGAAGGATGGTAGGCATATTAAAACATGGACTATAATTCACAATACCCTCTTGTAAATTACTTCCTCCGTTCTCTTTTAAGTGATCCATTTGCATAGTATCAACTATTCATTAAGTCATTTTAATCAAAAGTTAAAATAGCTATGTAAGAGAAAATATAGTCAAGTGAGATGTTAGATTTGTCTAATCACGTAGGTTTATAATATTATTTTTTTTACAATTTTTACTTATATACAATTTGAGTTATTAATATTTAAAATGTATCTTGGACTGCATGAAACGTAGAAGAAGTGCATTTAAAAGAGAACAGAGGAAGTATAAGCTAATCAACATGGGAAGAAGGTCAAAACTGAGATACTGAGACAAAATTTAGTTGATTTCTCAAAAGGATCGAGATAAAAAGTTCAAAAAGAAAGAACAAAACTTTTTTTAAAAAAAACATAACTGAATTTGAGGTATTTTTTCGAACACATTGAATACTGCCTAATTTCCTATATATAATCCATACATTAAGAAACCTAAATATAGAACGATATCAAATTCATTGTCATTAGCATCGGGAATTCCATAATTGCTTAAAGTTCATTCAAGAATCCTTGAATCTTATGAAGACTATGTTATCAAGAGATATAGTGGCAACATAAATTCATTGTGGTTTTTCTGAAGTGAAAAAAAGAAAAGAAAAGTCATAAACTTAAAATTCAAGGTTATGAAGACTATTAAGTACTATTTAATAATTGAGTGGCAGAATTGACTATTTAACCCAATATTTTAAATTTGAGAAAACATGTTTAGTACTACTATTCAAATTAAAGTCAAGGGAGAGCGGATTATCATTCATCATTGATGGAAGAATTAATAGAATAATAACTGAAAAGAGAATAAAGATTCATTCTTATTTAACTGATCAATTGAACACTGTAAAAATAAATTGGTGAAACTGATGTAGATAATGTAAAAATTACACTAACATTATGTAACTTAAAGAATACAAAATCACTATTATGTTCATAAGTATTTGTATTTGAGATATAAGCGAAATGAAGACAGTATATATATATATATCTTCATTATAGTACTACTATTATGTTCATATGAAAGATGGAACAAATTATCTAGAACAATTGTTACCAAAATTTTAAAAGTCAAACTAAATTAAAAATTGGCCATATGTGAATGCAATTCACCCAATTTAACTGTCAATCCTTGAGCATGGGGAATATGTTAATTGTTAATATCAAAACTATAATTATATTTATACTTATAATTTTAAAAAAATTCAATTATTTTTATTTATATTATGTAGTTTATTAAAACTATTTTTATGTTAATAATTATATTTAAATTTTTTTTGCTCAAATTTAAAATTAAAATATTTAAAAACTATTTTTATGTTAATAATTATATTTATTAAAACTATTTTATGTTAATAATTATATTTATTAAAACTATTTTATATTAATAATTATATTTAAAAATTAAACCTTATACTAAAATTTAAAATTAAAATATGATTATATTTTTATAACGGACTTTAATTTCTTGTTAACTATATATAGTTAGATAAATTAACGGAATTATAGGTATTATTAATTAATTTTTTAATTTATTATATTGATGGAAGTTAATATTTCAGGCTCAATTTTTTATATAATTAATATAATATATTTAAAAATATAACATATTCAATTAAATAATATATATCGAGCAAAAATTAAAGAATATATATTGATTTAACTAAATCTATCATAATATCAAATATATTATAATTTATTTCCAATTTATATCCTTTTCAAATATATGAAAAGATTTTTTCAAGATTTTCTTATACTAATAAATAGATTTATTACCTAAATAAGTAAATATAAGATTTAAAAAGATTGATTGACTTGGCAAGTAGGATGATTCAACGCTGACGTGTAATTAATTTGGATGACTGTACGTTTCTGGATGATTAATCAGCGTTTACGTGAAAACCCAAGGCATAATTACAATATAACCCTTAAAATTAAAAAAGGATGGAATATATTTAATAAGGTCAATACAGTCTGCACATGCAAAAAAGTATTAAGGATTTATTATATAGATAGATAACCATGGTTGGGTTGGGTGATTATAAAACATTAATATCTTAAACAATGACTGCTTTCGGCAAAAAAAAACTATATCGTTTAGCGTTTAGCTTTTATATTACTAAAAATAGGTTAAAATTCTACTTCGTATGACACTGTTTGGAAATGTTAGTTGTTAACTAATTATGTGAGTAATCTATATATCTATAAAAGTAATGTAGTCTAATTTCCCCCCACTTCCCCACCCCCCGTTTTCAACATCTCATCCGACTTTTTTCTTCAATTTCAACAATCATATATATTCACTAAATCTAATATATATATGATCTAATCCAACTACATCAATCATATATACTTCCTAGATCTATAATATATATAAAATCTAATATTTAATTTCAACAAACTCAATCATATCATATATACTCCATAAATCTATAATCTATGATACTCTTAAAATTTTAAATTATTTTCAACAACCACATTCACATAATTAAAATAAAAAATCTAGAAAAAATCTAATATATATTTGAATAACGTATAATATCACTAATTAATACTATATACAATTACCGATTTTCCCTTATTTCCCATTGAGATCACATATAATCTATATCTATATATATCTATATAAGTAATATAGTCTAATTCCCCCCCCCCCCCCACTTCCCCACCCTATTTCTTCAACAACTCATCCACCTATTCTCACCATTTTTCAACAACCTAAATCACATATGAAAATAATTAAAATAAAAATTCTAAATCTAAAATCTTATATTTAATTTATTAGTCTAAATAGAAGAAAAAAAATATATTATCCTGATATATATATATATATATATTGGGATTTGGATTTAAATCCAATATTCAATTTCTTAGTCTAAAAGAAAAATCTAATACTATTTACTTTCTTATATATTTTATATCTATATTATCTTAATAAAAATATGATAATATATTTAACCATAATATTACATATTTTTAGAAGATCACTTACATTCTTCTAAGATTTGAAACCATAAAATTCATTCTCATTGAGATCAAATAAATATATATGTATATAATATTTATATCTATAATATCCTAATAAAATCTTAATAAAATATTATAATATCTTTAATTTATACTATTATATATTTTAGATGATCACATCAAATCCAATTCCACCTCTCCTATTGCTCTACAAATACTCCATTCATTTATCTAATCTCACGGTGATCTTGAAGTTCTTACCCTCTCATATTTTATTTCTTTATTCTTATTATCCATTATTTTCTTATGTCTTCTTAACTTTGATTTTATATTTAAACATTTTTTTTATTTCTCACATCAATGTTTTCCTAATATTTATTTTGTTCCAGGTTAATTTTTCTCTCTTTTATTGAAAAATATTCTTTATCTTTATATTCATGTAAGAATCTTTTTTTTCTGTTACTCTGCGTGTGAATAATATTAATAAGTTTTTTTTTTAAACGTAATGTTAAATATATATTTTTTAATGCTTTTCCATTGTCTTTTGTACGATTACATGTTGTTGTAATGCAGGATTGCAATGAAGTCATATTCTACAAATTGTTTTTGTCATTTTAATTTGGAGACTACTCAAAATTATTTGTATAGCATAAAGTTTGTTTTATATTGATTTTGTTTTTGTTTGTTTGTTGTCTTTATTCATGATTTGAAGGTAGTGAAAAAATTGAAGAGTGTAAATTTGGAGATGTTCCTCTTTATTTGATGTATTTTTTCTTTTGTTAATAGATTATTCACATTTTGATATTTTGTCTTTTGGATACAATTTTTATTTATTTTTTATATTGATTTAAGTTCACCATAAAATATAAAACAACAACATTTTAATTGAATTGGAAAAATTAGGAAGATAATCCAATAAATTAAATACTTACCCTGCATAAATTTAAATTAGGTAATAATATAATTGTAATATTTTTTTAAAAAATTTGGCAAATTGATATCTGCTTTAATTAAAATTAAAATTCAATCTATAGAATTTATGTTGAATTCATTATTAAGATTTGTATGTAGAACATAATTTATTTTATTCAACTAATTAAAATTGAAAATATTAATAAATACCTTATTAGCCATTAGAACTTAAATGTCCGGCTAAAGTTGAAATCTTAATTTGACATTAATTAACTTTCTTTTCACTTTTAATTAGTGATGTTATATAAATTTATTTTTATATTTAATTTTATGAATATATATATATGGTATTTTTATTACCTTTTAAGATATTATTCATATCATATATGGAGTATTTTTTTAGGTTAATAATATATACTATCTCTGTTTTTTAATAACTGCACCATTCCTATATTTCACGCAATCCAGACATATTTTTAACCATTAATAACTCTAACTATATATAAGTAAAAATTATAAAAAATTTATATTCTGAAACTACGTGATCAGATGAATTTAACAATATCTCCCTTGACTATATTTTTCTTATATAAATATGTTAAGAAAATTAATCAAGATTACTCAATAAATAGTAATTACTATGTAAATGGTTCAGTTATTTGAGAACGGAGGAAGTATCTTCTACCATTGTCATTTAAACCCGCCTCATTATAACTGGAATTTTGAAATTCACAACAAATGAGTTTAAACACTGGAATTATATAATAGTAGTAGTTGGGGAATAGAGAATTATTTAAATTAGTTATTTATTTTTTTCCAATTCTTTATTTGGTATAGTGATTTGTGATTATTCTAAAATATTTTAATTTGTTATTATTTTAAAATATTTTAATCCAATTTTAAAATAGTTGGGGGTTTTAGGCAGCTGGCCAGCGGAGGGGCAGCCTTCGGCCCAGCCCAACCCACAGGCGGATTACGGGTTAGTTGGTCTTTTTAATTAATTAAAAAAATATTATAAAATATTTTTATTTATTTAAATTTAATATATTATCTAATTTAAAATTAAAAGTATTTTTGAAAAAAATAAAATGTTTTTTCATATTCTTTTTTAAGAAATTAGCTTTAAACTAATATAGAAAGTAATTGTTTTTTTGTGGAACTATAAAAAGTAATATAAATAACCCAATAGATATGTACCGACCAAAAAATTGTTTTAGTTTAATTTAGTTAGCATCAAGTCAATTTCATAATTCTTTAGTAGTATTTTACAAAAATAATGTATAAAATTAAATTATATATTATCAAATTAACGTTATATGATTTAAAATAACATATAACCAACAAACATTAATATAATCATCATGTTATTTAACTTTCATAGCAAACTTAAAAAATTAAAAAAAAATAAAAAAGAGCTTGGCCCGCAAGCTGACCCGCACCCGCCGCGTGTTTGCCCTAGCGACGGCATGTTTAGACCGGCTTCCAAACGAGCATCTATTTGTTCAACCCAACACAACATTTAGGGAAGGTGGGGTGGGCTGGCCAACGGGCCCAACCAATTTTGACATCTTTATGTAAAAGTAGGTATCATAAAACTAATTTGATATTCAACTATTTTTAACTTCGTTTAATTGAATAAATATAATATGAGAATTATGAATTAATTATTAAATGTATATTAGTCACTGCACGTTTATGTTCACAATGTTATAAGATTATATATTTTTTTCTTTTTTTCTTTTCTTTTTTTCCATCTCTATTACCATTATTCATGATTATAATTTTGCTATGTTTCTTTGCATTACTTTAAGTTCACATAAAGTTGAAGAACAACATTGATTTGGAAAAAATTGGGAAAATAAATCTAATAAACCGAAAGATGAATGTACTACATGATGACATTTATAAATTAAATTAAGTAATGATTACAAATATATCTAGCAAAATGATATATTAAAAAATGCAAAATCAAATATATTACAAAAAAATTTATTGTAAATTTAAAAATTAAGTAATGTAAAATTTTTATGCATGGGCTAAATCAATCAAATAAGAAGATTATGAAAATAGCTTGATTGTCAAAGTTACTAAACCACTTTGTCATATTTTTACTTACAAACCACTTTGTCATATTTTTCTCAATAATGTGGTTAGAAAATTGGCATAACCAAAAATTACGTAATAAAATATTTAAAAACTGAAAATATTATGTTATTTCTTTTTTCAATGTAAATTTTACTTCCCGCGCATTGCGCGGGCGGGTATGCTAGTAATTAGTTAAAATTAGTTGTTTGACAATTTTGAAACTAACTTTTTGCCTAAAATAAGTTAAAATCAAAAATGCTGCTATTTACAACAGTTTAAAAAAGAGCTGATTGAACACTGTTTTAAGTTATTTTTGTCTTTCTAAATAAGCTAATTTATCTTAAATTCTCTTACAAAATAGCTGATTGATTTAGTTTATTTGCCAAACAGTGCCATAGTAACTGCCAAATTTTTACTTATAAACTCTAAATGCTGAAAGTTTCTCTCTTCCTAATGTTTAGCTTTTCAAACTCTAAATTTTATTTTTTTTAAAAAAAATTAGACTCATAAATCCAAAATCGACACGCTATCATTTTCAAAAATAACAATGGGTCAGGTGAGAGCCGTAACCAAACCATCCGACTTATTGCTATTCATGCGTAAAGTTAGTCAAAACCAGTGAATAATGATCGGAGCTTTCGCAAATTTTTCTGTCTTTTTTCTTATATTGGGCCTAAAACTTAAGTCTATTGGGCCTTTGTTCACCCTTTTTTCTTTTTTTTTTTCCCTTAATTTTTTTTTTTAAAAAAAAAGATAAAAGGAAGTGATTTATTTCCCACGCAGAGCAGCAAAAATCGATGATTCTTCGTCTTCAGCAAATCTTTTACACGGCAAGTCGGCAACTATGGTAGAATCTTTACTTCAAACTTTTTTTTTTGTTTATGGAGAGAAAAATGAAATTTTATTCACAACTCACATTCACTTTTAGAAATTCTTTCAACTTCAGGGAGAATATTATATGTTTTGGCAACACAACACTCTCTTCCTTCTTCTGGAACCCACCATATTTGAATCCCCTCAAATTGTTTCCTGTCCTGTTAAAGAACCAGTAGAAAAGACGACACCTGGTGCGTGAATATAACTAAAGAATTTATTTGTTTAATTACAGAGGAAGTAACGTACAGACTGCATTGGGATTGAGAGTGAGCCGGAGGTTAGTTAAGTGCTTTACTCATCTGATGTGTACTGTTCTTGTATTACTGTTGGTTTATCGTTTATTCTTCCTCCTGATTTTTAAAAGTGACAAGATTGACTTTTGGCATTGTTTTTTGATTCATACTATTTCTTTGACTCAAAGTTTGATGGAAGTTATACAAGAAAAAATATAATTGGGATCTTGTTTAATGTGTCTTGTAGTTTTGGAATATTATCTTCTTATAATTTTTAATTATACACAATTTAAGTTATTAATAGTGTATGAGGGGGATGTGACACTTTTATAAAAATGGATTGATTGATGTAATGAAGTATTTTATTTTCTAGTTACAAACTCTTTTAATGTGACACTTTCCATTACAAACTCTTTTTATTCAGTGTATGGAAACTGGTTTCTAGTTTTAATGACAGTGGTTGTAATTTAAAATGGCACTGGCTGGCAGCACACTTTGTAGTTCCCATACATTGTCCTATGCTTTGGCATTCAATTTGTAACGATGATTCTCTAATTAAAGAGAGAGATACTGGGAACTTTTCAAAAAAAAAAAAAAAATTAAAAGGAAAGAAAAGGAAAGGAAAAAGAAGCGGAAAAACCAAGAGATAAGAAATAGTGGAAATTGGCGGCATGCATTGTATATATTCATCACTAAAAGCTGGATTTTTAATGCTATCCAGCCAGAAATCCTGAGCGCTCTTCTTAGATACGGTTAATGCACATAAGTTTACCAATAGAAGTACTACATTTAAAGGAAATTAAATATAAGAAACCTGAATAAGTTGATATATACTACCTCTGTTGAAATGAATTTGTCCCCATTGACTTTGGTACATGAATTTATTTAGTGGGTAGATAATAGTTAATGATAGTACATAGTAGATTAGTGATAGATAATAAGAGTAACGAGCTATGTATTTATTGATTGTTTTGAAAATTTTATTTGTATTGTTCTTTGTTCAATTTTAACCTAACTTTTTCTCCCACTTTTATAAGAAAAAATATAGTTCAGTGGAGTTTGTTTGATTTGATTAATCATGTAGTTGAAGAATATCAACCTTTTACAATGTTTACTTGTAGACAACTTGAGCTATTAATCGTTTAAAATCTGTATTGAATTGCGAGTAATGTTGGAATTTAAAAATAGATATAGTATTAAGTGGGTAGATATCCCCAAATAAACTAAAAGGGATAAAATTTGTACAACTAAATAAGGCAACTGAGACAAATTGAATTGTAAGGAGGGAGTATAACTCTTAAATAAAACTGAGGGACAGAATAGAAACATATCAAAATTAAAAAAAAAAAAAGATAATTTTTGGTTTTGGTATAGTATGGTATACCAATTCCTATAACTGAGAGAACAATAATGGAATATTTTTAAAGGATCATACTGAACCACACTTATGGTTTTGTTACAGTTTTGGTCTATTTACCGAACTATGAGCATCCCTATGCTTTGTTGTGCAGATCATGGCAATAAATTTATATGCCAGCTTTGAGCTATTTGGATCTGCTCGTGATATTGAATTATTCAACCGTAGCTTTTTGAGAACACAAGAGGTTAGCCTTTTTTTTTTTATTTTTTATTTTTTTATTATCATTGTATTGAAGTGACTGCAAATTCAATGGTTATGTACTTCTTGTGGTGTAAATTTCTTTCTACTCTTCCTGTCTTACAATATTATGTGGTGGAGTGTGGACATAGGTAAAGTAAAACTTATCTTTCGAAGCTGTTAGTTGACACTATTCTGGATGTTTCTTCAGTTCAGAAAACCAGTGGAAAAGATTACTCTCCAGTCCATTCATAAACATCATAAAGTTTATGGTATTGGTAGCAAATTACTAGAGTTCAGTTCAAATTATGAGTCCTTGCAAAAGGATCAAGTGCGGCAGTTGGTTGAGCAACTCCGTTGGTGTGCAGAGGAGGGGTTGCAGAAAGAAACAAGGATAATTCATGCACATGTCATGAAGTCTGATTTTGACGATGAAAGCATGTTGGTCTTACTTAATCATGCAATGCATGCATATCTGAAATCCTCAGATTTTAAGTCAGCAAAGTTAATATTCGACTATTTGCCGATGAAAAATGTGTTCTCCTGGAGTGTCATCATTGGAGGGTTTAATGAACAGAATCTATTCAGGTATGGGTTCGAATTTTTTTGCCGGATGATGGATGATGGAATGTTGCCCGATGGATTCACGTATTCTGCTGTCTTAAAATCATGTATCGGTTTATCTAGTATTGATTTAGGTTATGTGCTGCATGCCCAAATCATTGTTAGAGGTTTTACATCCCATGTTGTTGTTAGCACTGCACTTCTTAACATGTATGCAAAGATGGGTAGGGTTGATAATGCATACAAAGTGTTCAGTTATATGGATGAGCATAATGATGTATCCTGGAATACAATTATCTCAGGACTTACTGCTAATGGTCTACACTTAGAGGCTTTTGATCATTTTCTTAAGATGAAGGAACAGGGGTTTCTCCCCAATATGTATACCCTGGTAAGTGTTCTGAAGGCAGTTGGGATGCTCAGTGATGTTGATAGGGGAAGGCAAGTTCATGAATTCATACTAGAATTTGGTATGCAGGATAATATTTTTGTTGGTACTGCTCTAATTGATATGTATGCAAAATGTGGCGAGGTACAGGAAGCACGGTCTATATTTGATACAAGCTTCACTGATTGTGGTGCAAATGGACCTTGGAATGCTATGATAACTGGTTATGCACTATGTAAATGTAGTCAGCAAGCTTTGCAACTATATATCATGATGTGTGAAAAGGGCATAAAATCAGATATCTACACTTACTGCAGTTTATTTGATGCAATTGCTGATTTGAAGTGCTCAAAGTTAGTGAATGAAGTTCACAGTCTGGTTTTGAAGTCTGGCCATGATTTAATGAATCTGAATGTTGCAAATGCAATTGCAGATGCATATTCCAAATGTGGATCTCTCGAAGAAGCAGAGAAAATCTTCAATAGGATGGAATCTAGAGACATTGTGTCCTGGACAACACTAATTACTGGTTACTCTCAGTGTTCTAAATGGGAAGAAGCACTGAAGACATTCTCTAAAATGAGAGAAAAAGGTTTCACTCCCAATAATTTTACTTTTGCCAGTATACTTACTGCATGTGCTAATCTATGTTATCTTGAGCTTGGCCGTCAAATTCACAGTCTCCTCTGTAAATTAGGCTTTGAAGCTGTGAGCTATGTAGAAAGTGCTCTAATAGATATGTATGCTAAGGCAGGTAGTATAAAAGAGGCAGAGAAAGTATTCAATCAGATCATTAGCCCTGATGTTGTCTCATTCACTGCTATGTTATCAGGTTTTGCCAGCCATGGTTCTGCAGCCCTAGCAATTCAGCACTTTAAAAGAATGGTGCAGATGGATATCAAACCGACAGCTGTTACCTTACTATGTATTCTTTTTGCATGTAGCCATGCCGGTCTCATTGAGGAAGGCCTTCAGTTCTTTTGGTCTATGGAGAAAGATTATGGCATGGTGCCAAACATGGAGCACTATGCTTGCATTGTTGACCTCCTGGGTCGTGTGGGTCGCCTTGATGAAGCATATGATTTTATAATTAAAATGTCTGTGGAACCTGATGAGATGGTATGGCAGAGCTTATTGGCTGCATGCAGGATATATGGCAATGTTGAGTTTGGAGAAATAGCTGCCAAGAAGATTCTAACTTTTTGTCCAGAATATTCTTCTACATATGTTCTTTTATCAAACACGTACATGGAAGCAGGCAGTTCTGAAAATGCGGTTGATATGAGGAAAGTGATGAAAGAGCAAGGTGTTCAAAAGGAACCGGGATATAGCTGGATATCTGTGGGAGGCAGAATCCATAAATTTTATGCAGGAGATGCAGTACACCCTCAGAAGGAATCAATCTATGCGAAATTAGAAGATCTGAGAAGAAAAATGAAGGCTTTGGGTTATGTACCAGATTTAAAATATGCATTACTAAGTGAAGATTGAAATGAGAACTTATGATGCATCCCTTGATGAGCTTACAATTTCGTGTCCAAAGCACTTGAAGACCAATGGGTGGATCTTGAGATAAAGCAGTCAAAGTGATGTATTCTCCTTTGTGAATATGCAAATTCTCAGGTGGCTGTGTGCAGCTGAAATTTAATGAAAGAATAGAATGCAGTATCCAAGACTCAGAAACATGTCACATATGCACTGACATGCATTTGGGCAGCTCTTCAACTTCATTGCCTGTTCAGAAATTTTTCTCTTTATGCTCTGGTTAACTGAAAGGTCAGGTATACATATTATTTTATTTTTTTCTCTTATTAATGCTGTTTAACTATGGGTTCTTTCTCTTCTTTCAGTTCATGCCCCCTTTTCAATTTTAGTCTTTTACCCAATTTCTGGGGCATCATTTCATAAAGTGTTTGATCTTATCAAGTAATGAAGAACTCCCTGCATTTTAATGTCCAGAAGATGTATAGAAATAACTCGATCAAACTATTCATCCACATTATGGAATGTGACTGTTTCCAGGATCACATCATCATTTCTGATTTTCATGTATTTAGAAACTAGTAACTACATTACATTTTGAGGGAATTTAATCATCAACCTAGTTTGTTGTGTGCTTACACATCACATTGCAACCTGGAAGGTCTTTATAGTTGTCCTGGTTTGGTAACGTGCTCTTGTGTGGTTCCATTGCTTTACCATATGATTTTATGCATTTTTTATCGAAGGTGCGAAGGTCTCTCATATCCTATTTTACTTATCTTGCATATCATTTTCCACACGATTATTAATCTTTGACAGCCTGATGCTATATTCGTTTAATAGATTTGTGGAAAGAAATGCTAAGAAAATTAGAGGAGAAGGATTATTTAGATTTGAGATGTTTGGTTGATGAATATTATAAGCCTAAGAAGATTGGATGGAAATGACCGGGGAGGGGGGGGGGGGGGGGGGGGGGCGGGGGTTAGTTACCTTCCACCTAGAAATAGGTTGTTTGGTAAAATAATCAGATATTAAAGTAAAATTTTAATATTTTTATTTGAGTAGAATTTGTAATTTTTGTTAAGTTCTATGAAGAGTCGAACCAATATTTGTATTGAAGGCCGAAGGAGTATTAAATTCTAAACAGTCTAAATTTGTTAATTTTGATTTTTACCCCTATTTTTTAGCATTTTGTTTTTTCATACAAGACCATGTACCGTATAAAAGTTTACATTGGGCCATACACTGAGGCTTGGCGCCACCATATGTACCATAACAGAGACTTGGTGTTTTCAAATTTTAATCTTCTCCTTAAATCAAATACTATATTGAAAACATGTTGTATATCATCTTTATTTGATTTATTTCCTGAGAAAACCCTTCCACAAGTTGGGCTTTGGACTCTATTATTCTCACAAATTAAAAGAAAATCAGTGGTTAATGTCTCTTTCTGCCTGCCGCTTCTTGTTTCTTTATGATTTTTGAATTTCTTCTTCATTCTTTCTATTATTTGCTTTAGATCAAAGATGGTGTTAATGTCTCCTTTAAATAAAATGGATATTTGCTATGCTACAAATTCCAGTCTAAATTGATCCTTTGGCGCCTGATATCTATCCTAATAATTTTGTGACATCTCTTGGGTATGAAAATTGATATTCTGTAATTTGTACGCTATGTTTCGATGAATACATGGTTGCATATATGATATATCAGTTGTACTTATCACTCTGTTCGTGGAGACGAGTTTGTTTAATCTTCCAGATGATGTGGGGTTTATAGACTTGCTGATGGATAAGGTATTAAGGTATGAATGCTCATTTTTGTCTGCATAATTTAACTTATGGCTTATAGTAAATCCTTCATTTCAGGAAGCAATATTATGGGTGAGTACATTGGAATCAAGTCACGGGGAAAATTTTGCCTAAGCTATTTCCAATATTTTGGAATGTTGTGGGTACGTGCTTGGATAAATTTTACCCTTTCATTCAAATATGCTAATCATAGAGGTGGTCTCAAAGTTGAAATCTTGAAGTGATAAATAATGCAGAAGACAAAATGTATAGCTGTTATAGTTGCCAAGATTCTTTTGCGTGCATAGGCATCACTCTTTGCCACAAATTATAACATTCTTATAAGGAAAGATTTTTATATCCTTGTGTATTGAAAAGAGTTTCACATGGTAATGAGAAACATCAATCTCATTTTATCTGGTTTCACATGACGTATGAAATTTTCTCCTCATCTTAATTAATGCTGTAAATTTGGCCATTTCTTAAGTCAAATATTTTTTTTTGTTTTCCCTTCGTTTTAATCACAAAACATACATATTATGAGATTTTATTTTTGTGGTAATTACGCAGTCGACGTTTTTTGTGGTTTGCAAACATGGGCGACAACGATTGTTCAATATGCTTAGTTGATATTATTATCGTTGGTTTGTGGCTGCTGTATAAAAGGGACGAAAGTTAAATTTCTGTCTTGGCCTTGATCATATATTCAATTATGCAGATATTTATTCTCTGCTATTTGGCCTTCATTCTGCACATATATATATATATATATATATATATATTTTTTAATTTTAAGTGAAGAAGATAACATTTTTCTGCATTTCTTGGCTTGTTATTTTGTTATGATTTGTAACAATTGCATGTGAATGTACTTTCCCGAAGAGCAACTCACGTGATCAATTTTATGTGTTACATCACTGTTTACATAATAGGGATAATATTTGTCTCATGTTTTCACGTAAGAATATAGTAGTTGTTTGGTTATTCTTGCTGTATTTTTATAATGATGGAACAATGTTTGGTGCTAACTAACAATATTAAATTTGAATACTTTTGCCTTTTGAGAATATAAAAGTACTACTTATGTTAAAAAGAATTTACTTCTAGCTTGAAGATATTTTTTGAGAAAAAGGTGTAGTTTACATTGGGTTTGTGCCTATTGTGGAGGAGTGGATATTTTGAAGAATGCGGCAGTATTTATTCTTACTGAATATTTTTAAGTTTGATGGCATATAGAAGTATATAGTAGTACATAATATTTATTTAATGTTTTACCATACTGCTTTTAAAATTGTTGAAATTATGGAATCACCCCATAGTAATCTTAAACTAGGAGAAGATATCTGAATTGGGAAGACAATAAATATACAGTGAGATGAGTAAATAGTGTGTGTCAGTCAGTATGTATGTATGTATCAGTATGGAATAGCGAGGATTGTTGTGTTGTAATGATGAAGGAGTCCACATGTGAATAGTTTGGGTACTTTGTGTTGTCCTTGAGCTAGGCAACCAACGATCTTCCATTCCTGGACAAAATATGCTGCCAATTGCCTTTTATTTATCTATTTATATATATATATATATATATATATTTTTCACACATAAACGTATTGTATGCTCTAAGCAAAGTTTGTGTGCCATCTCATCTTTGCCCCTTTTGCTACAATGGTTATTCGTTCATAACACGATATACAATCTTGTCCATAGAAAGCTTAATTGAAAGGATTGATAAGTGATTACTCACGCTGTCCATCTCTCATTGATTGTAATAATCACACAAAAACTTAAACTAAATGCTTTGTTTTTAAAATACTTAAAAGACATACCAAAAAGAAATGAACAAAGAACACAAGCCTTCACTTTCGAACATTACTCCCCCATATGAGGGGCTCTAATATTTTCTTCCATATGCTTCGACTTGAATTCTCTACTTTTGACATAAGGGATTTGTGTTGATGTTATTCGACACTACTATTAATTACTTCTATGTGTACATACACTTAATTTATTACAATGTTAATTTTTTGTTTAACTTTCTTTTCTCTTTTGAAGTACATTTTTTTGCATTACTCTTTTGAAGTACATTTGAACATGTTATATCAACTTGTTTTCTCAGTTAAATTTTACATTTACCTTCGTTACCCACACACTACATTGGATGCTTTTTTTTTTTTTTTTTTTTTTTTATAGTAGAATTTTATGCAGTGCATGCTATATATATATATCTCAAAATATAAGAAACACATATCTGTATTTATTGTATGCCTCATATGTATGTGTGTGGTTTTGTCCTTATCAAAATGTAATCATAATCAATAAGAGGCAATTTGAAATAATAAAAATAAATTAAAATGTTGGTATAATAGATATATAGAGCAGTGCCAGTTCGTAGTATGTAGATGGAAGGGTGGGACACAAATACATGAAGAAGCCAGACTGGATATCCCAAGCCGAGCAAGGATGGAATATATAGTATTCTGCTATTCATCAATTCATCTGCGACCAATCCACGTGCTTATTTATTATCTATCCAGTTTTCGGAGCTGCTTAAATTAAACCTCTCTTAATTGGTTCTCATCTACTTATAACATTTTTTGTTTTTGTTAACAGTAAAATAACACACACACCCACTCAAATAATGAGCTCGCTTTAATGGGCGCTGCATTCAGTCGACATCAGATATTTCACTTGCCCACCAAACCAAATAAAATAAAAAAAAATTATGGGACTTTGTTTTTTTCTTCATTAATTATTTTTTTCGTTTCTTATTTATAATTAGTAACCACGCCGTGTTAATCTGTTTTGTTTGTGCTCTGTCAATTTTATTCTCTCATTTTATAAGTTCATGTGTTGTATAAATAAAAGTAGTAAGATCACGAAGGAGCAATGACATCAAGTTGAGTTTGGCTGAGCTCTCAATCATGATCTCAATATTTAATTTGAGCTTAATTTAGTTTGTTGGAAAGGAATTATTTAAATATCCAATGTATCCAATGTGCCATGATGATTGATGTACACTAGAATCTTATCAAATGAACATTGCCACATTGGCTTGTTTAATTGCTTTAGAATCTTATCAATGTGCCACATTTTTTTTTAAAGATTTTCTTGAGTTGTTTGTAATAGTACTTTTTTTTTTTTTGCCTTATATTCTTGACAATATCCGATATGCCATAATTTAATTAATTTAATCCCATCATTTTATTTGGATAGCGCGTTTCACGGGTAGGGTGTTGAGTTGTACTGATAATATTAGTATGGAATTATTTTAGCCCTCTTGTGGAATTATTTTATTGTTGATGTATATATCTTTTTGAAATTTGAACTTTTTGTCATAACAATATACTATGTATGTATGTATGTATGTATGTATGTGTTGATAACACGACTGCCACTTAATTATTGCAATAGAGCTCCTTTAGGTGTGATTCTAAATGTAACAAATATTAACAGTATTTAAATATTAATGTCATCATTAAAACAAGAAATATAATTATGCAATTAACTTGAATAATACTCCCTCCGTTCCATTTAACTTATTTTGTTTGACTTTTGCACACAATTCAATGGACGTTTTCAACAGTTAAATATTTCAAAAATAACTCGACCATTCTTTTTCAAATATATACTTGTAATAAAATGAGTCAAAGTTGAACAATGAACAGTGTCATAAAGTACAACATTGACGGAGGGAAGGAAAGTAAAATTAAGAATCCCATGCAGTGGCGGACGTAGGGGGGGCTCGGGGTGGCACCCGCCCCCCAAGCTCAAAATTTATCAATAATATTTTATATAGTTGTGTGAATTTTAATTATAATAGAAGAAGTTTTTTTGTAATTCTGTTCCCAAATTCAAAATTTATCATTAAATTTTTACATAGTTGTGTGAATTTTAGTTATGGTAAATACATGTTTATCTAATTTACACTAGAAAGAAGAGGGTACTGGGTTTCTTTCCTGGTGGGTTTTTTTTTTTTTTTTAAACATAAACTTATATATTGTCTCATTCCTTATAAAATAAAATAATAAATTTGAGCATAGCATCTAAAATTGTAATGAAGCCACATCCTCCTTGTAATTAATAACATTCATAATAAATTTGTTTGTCTACTAGTATCTAGTGATGTTAATACCTTGATATTGTCGATTATAATTGAATATTTTACCATGTTTAAGACAAAATAAAAAGATAACGCTCATGTCAGCTCTATAAATTTGAATTCTAGTGATGTTAATAATATTTAAAAAAAGGATAGAGTTAGATGAATAGAGGAACATTATTGGTGATTCAGAAAAACGAAAATCAACTGTGGTTTTTCTATTGAAATTAGAAATAAGTTAAAGACGAAAATATTTGGTAATGCAGTTTCGCCCCAATCCCAGTACTCTGCGTCCGCCACTGATCCCTGAAAAGATGAGCGAAAGAGAGCGGTGTGATGATCATGTCATCATGTGTAGAGAGAGAGAGAGGGATGCGTGTAATGATACATGTGTGCCGGAATGGAATCCCCCGGTCGTCGTCACCCGTGAACTCCCTTTGGATGCATCTTTAATTCCACATACAGACATGTTTACAGTACCAGTTTTCATCTTCATTTCTTTCACTATATATATACTACTCATATACCACCAATACATACATATATATATATATATATATATGCACAGCTAGCTACCTGCACTTTTTTCGATGAATTCGACATACAAAACAAATACACTTCATATATACTCCATAGTATCAATCATTCATGCCTTGTGCCATTGTCCTCCCTCCCCTCTATATCCTTCCAACCCTTTATCACGAGCTCCTTATTTATCTCTTCTCTCCCTCCCTCTCTAATTTGGACTCTATCTGTAAATTCTAATTCACGATTTTACCGATTATATTTTATTTTTTACTCAACCTAACTATATATACTTGTTTCCTCGACTTTGTTTGATCCTGACGGGTTGTTAAAACAGATACTTAGTATTGAACACCAAACATTTAGCTACCGAATATGTTCATGAATTGAAGCGCATATATACATGATGTCATCTGAATTTAGAATCTTGGAGAATTTAAAATCTTATTCACAACATTATTATGATTTGAAGAGAATTTACCAGCCAATCTTTAGTTTCATTTTATAATGATTTGATGACATACAAGCTAAGGGTTTGAAACTTCAAATAGAGTTTAATAAAAGTAAATTCAAAACACTGAGTTAATATACTCTATCTTTCCCACTATTTATATCTCAAAACTTCTGGGCACACTATCTAATGCATTTGTTTAACCGTTAATTCTGGGCAAACTATCTAATGCATTTGTTTAACCGTTAATATCTTAAAATGTGTATAAGTAAAAAAAATTATATATAAAATATAGTAATTATATTCTAAAACTATACGATTAGACGAATCTAAGAAGACCGAACTTGACTATATATATATATATATTTTTTTTTTAATTGCGATATCATTAGGTCAAAGTTGATTAATGATCAGTGTCAAAAGTCAAAATGAGACACAATTGTTGGTATGGAGGGAGTAATTTATTTTAGGAGAAGATAACTGCTGCAAATGAACTGTTCATATTTTATAGGGATGTTTTTAACTTTTTCTCTTCTAAAAATGCCCGATACCAAATTCTGCATTATTGAAATCTACTGATTAAAATGAAACAAGCAAAATATTTTTCACGAATTAATATTTTGAATTGTTGGAAACAAACAAAAAGATGACATTGATTTGAGAGAGGTGCCCTCTTTAAAGGGTTCCCTATTTCTCAGCTCCATTTCTTATGAGCACTCTCTCAAAGCCACACACACACACACACACACATGAATATATATAACCAGAACAAGAACCAGCAGCTGAAATAGGTTCTTATATGAAGTAGAATCTATAGATAGATACATCATACACCCCATATAATTCAAGTACCTGTGAATTTCAAGACAATTAGCTGCCAATGTTTCCAGGAAAGCGCAAGAAACCCCAAAAGCTTCCCCATAATCTCCAAATTCTCCGTTCCGTCGCTCACTCTCATGCTGTACGTCGTTATTCCCTCCCCTGCAATTATTCTTATTTCCTTTTCCCTCCCTACTATGTATATCACATATTTGATATATTTAATTTGTATTGTGTTCGTGTGTATAAATATTTATGTACTGGCCTTGAAATGAAGTTTTATATAGCGTTGAATCCCAAACATTCTTAATCGAGCAATCAAATGCAATGTTTGTGTAATGCTGACAAATAGTCGTCATGATGATTTCTTTAGAAAAGTAATAGGGACGATAGTTGCACATTTGGTCCTTTGGTTGGAAGTAAGTCATTGGGCATTTAATAGAACTTATAAAGCCAAATGCCAGAAAGAATTAAGTTATTATAGGACAAAATATGCAATTTTTCTAAAAGAAGTAGAGTATTACAAAATCCAGCAATGTAGAAGAAGAGCGTGAGCACACATCAGAATCTCATTTTTCAGACATATAATGAACAAACAATACATTTCATTTCATTTTAATCAATTTTGTTGCAGATGAATGAAGCTTCCATAGTTTTGGACGCATCGAATTACATCAAAGAGCTGAAAAATAAAGTCGAAAGGCTGACCGAAGAGATAGCGACTACTGAAACTTCACTTCACCAGAATCATCATCATGATGAATTGCCTGTAAAACTACATATATACATACATATATATATATATTGATATATATGATGCATTTCTTCTTAAATTTGATATACATGCATATCTGTATCTTGATGCATTCCAAATAAGGTAAAAGGCCCACGTTGAATTACTTAGGGTATTATTGTGCAGAGAATAAGCGTGGAAACCCTAGAAAGCGGTTTCTTAGTGAATGTAGTAAATTCAGGAAAGAGCTCCCCTGGACTGCTGGTCCCTGTGCTGGCCACCTTTGAAGACTTGGGACTCGAGGTCCTCGAAGCTAGGGCTACTTGTGCGCATACCTTCCATTTGCAGGCCTTTGGAGGACAAGTATGTATAATTATTTTTCAGACTATCTTACGTACACCTTTTGATTTTTTTTATTTATTTATTTATTTTATTTTTTATTATTATTATTTTTTCTTTTTGAAACGGAAATACAATAACCAAATCATATCAAACGCCTGTTAATTTGATCATCTTCTTCGGCTGTTAAATTCACATTTGTCTTGGTGTTTTGTTTTTTTAACAACACAACTAAAAAAATTATTTGTCTTAATTGAGAATGGCCTGTTACATATATAAAATAAATAAATGAACTATACTATCAATACGTGTTGGATAGTTCAATATGTTTGAGGTTAGATGTGTTAAATCCAATTTCCCTTTATTACTATTAGAATATAATGAACTATAAATGTTCTTGATTCAAATCATGCATATCGTTTTCCTAGCCTCTAGTAGGCTGTTGTGGAAAAAAAAATCAAAAAAAAAAAAAATCATGCATATCGTTAGTTTGGGCTGGTTGGAATTTAACCCTAACTATGAAATTAGAATGCATAAAACTTGATCTTGGCCAAATTCTCGTCGATATCATTCGTCCATTTATTCGTTAGTTGATATTCAATAAGAGCACATTAATTCTTTTATTTATTACTACTACTACTACAAGTTAATCCCTCATTTTAATGGAAAACTGGACCATATATATGGAAAAAATGTCAATATAGTCCTTTATTTTTATAAAAAAGCCAAATCAGTCATTTTTTTATTTTTTGGCCAAATTGGTCCGCTACATATACTAATTACGTCTTAATCGGTCCTCCATCCACTAATTATGCCCTAATTACATATTTTTGGCCAAATCAGTCCTTTTTTTTCAAAAATCTAAATTGGTCCGTTATTAATTTTTGCCCCGTTTCATGCAGTCCAATGCACATTTCAAGCCACTAATAACTCAAATTCGATATAAGTAAAAATTCTAAAATTTTGATATTTATAAACTACACGACGTGACGAATCTAACAAGATACTACTTGACTCATTTTAACTTGTATATCTATGTTTAAACTTAAGTCAAAATAAGTGAGTGAATAGTAGCAAATTAGATAATGTAATTATTAAAAAAATGGAGGGAGTATATCGCATAAAATGGTGTTTCTCCATAAAATGTAGTTATTAAAAAAATATAGTTATTAAACAAATGGATCATCTTTTAGAGTTCGGTGGTTTTTAGTGTTTCTCCATAAAATGAAGATCAATTGCGATATACTTCCTCCATTTTTTTAATAACTACATTAGATTCGTCTCGTCGTGTAGTTTATAAATATCGAAATTTTAGAATTTTTACTTATACCGAATTTGAGTTATTAGTGGTTTGAAATGTGCATTGGACTGCATGTAAGGGGGCAAAAATTAATAACGGACCAATTTAGATTTTTGAAAAAAAAAAAGAGGACTGATTTGGCAAAAAAATATGTAATTAGGGCATAATTAGTGGATGGAGGACCGATTGGGACGTAATTAGTATATGTAGCGGACCAATTTGGCCAAAAAATAAAAAAAGGACTGATTTGGCTTTTTTGTAAAAATAAAGGACTATATTGAACTTTTTTTCCTCATATATATTACCAAATGAAAAGAAAGTATACCTTATCAGTGGGATCGGGGAACATACATATCATGCACACATTATGCATGAATACATGATATAGAAGTATTTATACATGTGTGTGTGTATATATATTATTTTCTAAATTAATACTATAATGCTGGATTATTATATCTAGCTAGCCAGTAGAATATTTGGTGGCGTATGAAGTAAAATAACACATCTTCAATTATTTGCTTCACGACTACGAGACTAATTAATTTCTTTCTGGTTTACCGACCTAATTAATTAATTGAAATTATTATATAACATCAATTTGAATTTGTTTAACTCGTCGTACAGAAAGAAGTCGAAGAAAATTACATGGATGCCCCAATGGTGAAACAAGCAATTTATAATACCATCAAGGCTTGGAATCAAAGCATCCAGTGAGGACGACCATCAACCATCATCACTTCCTAATCCTAATAATATATTTAGTATATTTTTATATGTACCATTTCATTTTATTATTTCGTAATTAAGTTAATTAAATTGATGGCAACTTTGAGCTGTTGAAACATTTCTAAACAGGGGTGATCAAAGATCACTTAAAAATTTTGATCCAAGCTCAAATTTCCAGCAATATTATTATTCAACTAGAAATTTGGTTCCACATCTGCATTGTACCATAGACTGTGTCTTAGGTTCTATGAATAAAAATTTCACATCAATGGTGAATTATTGACGGGAACAAATTCAATTTCTTTTGCCACGAATTTCTTGTAGTGATATATATACACAAATGAAGCTCTTGAATAATAGGTTAAGTAGCATTACCTTTTTTGCCTCGAATGTCCATAAACGAGGCTCGTGTAATCTGTACAGTCAAATGGGGATTCTTTAGGGCAAAGGCCTCGAATCTTGCAGAGAAAACCACGTCCTCCATGTTTTTGACGATGAAGTTCAAGGCTGTCTCCTTGAGCGACTGGTTGGAACAAGTGTCGGATATTTCTAAGACGTCCAGGGCGTTGGACGAGCTCAACGATCTCATCATCTGATTCTCGCAGAACTTTTGTAGGAATGGGATTTCGTATTTGTCCGCAGCTATTGCCAATGAGAAAACGTGTTTCTCCGCTTTCTCCTTGGACAGGTTCCCGCTGTAGAGAAACTCCAATAGACTCTCCAACTCCTCGTGGTTCAGCTCCGGCAGCGTTATTGTCTGGCACGGCGGAGCCTTGCATTCGTCGCTGTCTAGGATGTTTTTGAATATTTCCGACCTCGCTGCCTGAGAGAATTGATGAACAATGTTCAAACTTCAAACTCAATACCTTTATTTCATGTAGAGTTTAAAAATAAAAATTACATATGCTTGCTATGATGCATCGATGAAAAGCATAAAATAAAACAAGAAACAAATGAGAATAATAAAGCGGTGGAGATATAATAAATGGCCCTCCGCCCTCCCATTATCCGAAAAAATAAAATAAATAAATAAAGTGGTGCCGTGGATACCAGCAATGCTTTGTGTGCGGGTATGGCCGCCGTGTCGCCGCCGCTGCCGGGCTTGACTTGGATATCGGCGTGGATTTGGTCCCTAAACGCGGCCACAAAGGCACTCAAATAGCTAATCTTCTCCATCATCTGCTCCTCCATATCCTTCATCTCCTTCAACCATTTTAGCGTGCTTGCAAATCCCTAATTATAATTATTAAGGCCACGACAATCCAACGTGGATGGATGGATTCTCACTCACTGTTAGTTCATCATGAAGACACACAAAAACTAGAAAACAGGAATACATGTATATATACATGGATATATATAGATAATAGATGATGATGAGTACCTTATGATTAGTGGAAACCAGGGGAGAGGTTAGGCCGCCGGGAGGGGCGCTCTGCAGTTTCTCGAAGGGCGGCAGCTTGTCGTTGTTGTTGTCGTGCTTGTTTGTGAGAGAGATCATGGCGCGGGCACCTTCGTAGCAGGCGGTGCACATGTTGATCCTTGGGGGCCTAAGCATGTAAGGCAAGGCGCTACAAATGGAGCAATCCATGTATGAAATGATGAATTATATTTCTGATCTGTCACAAGAAGAAGAAGAAGAAGATCAGGTGATGATCAGAGATGGATGATAGTGATAGTGATGGATCGATCATATAGTAGAAGAGGAGGAGGAGGTCAAACGTATCTCCTTGTGGTTTCCCCTTTTTTTTTTTCTTCTTCTTCATAATCGTAGGGATTATTATTTTGTTTGTTGTGATCACATATATGAATAAGATATGATGCTTGTGGTGTCACCTTTTTTGTCTCAACAATAATAGGGATTATTGTATTTTTTTTTTTTGGTGATTATAATTAGTGGTTGGGTTTTTTGAGTTGGAAAGGCTAATGCGGCACTATGATTGCTCTTCATTATGTTAAAGGGAATATTTGATTTAATTAAGCAAATAAAGGTTTACCTTTGCATAATAGCAAAGTTTTGTGGGTTTGCTTTTCGCAACCTCAAGTGTTGGAAATGACCAAATGAGTGTTTCGGGGGTGGTGGAATGGGATGGCAGATTGGTCATTTCATGGTTGGCTTGGCTGTCTAGCTATTGAGTGGATTTGAAGAAGGTTCTCTGGAAGACAAAGTCCTCTGTATTTTAAATAATTGGAGATGCCTTACATTAATTTAATTAAAAGATCTATATATGGTGGTGTGACTGGATTTAATTAATTTTAATAAAAGTATACAACTGATTTTTATTTTGTAATATTGTAAATAATGGATGCCATAATGGAGAGCAGATGTGTCATGTATGTGAGGATGAATAGACCATTTAACAAATTTGAAAATGGACGACAATGTTAGGACAACAAAAAGTTAGGAGGAGAAGACGACTTTCCAACCTTTGGACAGCGAAAATGTGAGTGATAACCACGTTTTACATAATTGAACTAATAAACAAACAAACCAACATGCACATCCACCAGTTGCATCCTACTGGAGGAAAATAGGTTTTTGTAGGGGTGAAAGTGGTACGGTAAATATCCGACCGATCCGATGCCGTATCCGATTCCATTCGAATCCGAATCCGTTTTCGACTATCCGGCCAGATATTTCAATATTCGTATTCGAATCCGAATCCGTATTTTAGTATCCGCATTCGTAGTATTCGTATCCGAAAATATCTAACCGTATCTGAGAATATCCGACCGTATCCGAAAATTGATAGAATATTATCCGAATTTTAAATATGGATATCCGAATATATTAATATATTATTATTTAATAATTAAAATGATTAATAATTATAAAAAATATCAAATTTTCAAAAAAGATTATAAAAATTATCCGATAATTTGTATCCGATTGAATCCGTATCCGTCATATATTCGTACTGTATCCGTACCGTATCCGTAATCCGAAATATCCGAAACTGTATTCGTATCCGGCCCATCCGTATTCGATACCGAATTCAACAAAAAAAATATGGATAATATCTGTATCCGATACTATCCGACTGTATCCGTACCGTTTTCATCCCTAGGTTTTTGTTTTTATGGTAATTAATGATTTGGACCTTAAACACATAAATTTTTTTGTTTTCTTATATGCTATTCATCCAAATTGGAACTTCATCAATTCTCCGCCTTTATAGTATTCTTTTTCTCCTTAAAAACCAATCTTAAAAAATAAACAACTAAAAAGAAATGCAAAATTCTGCTTTGGGAGAGGCAACCCTTCAATGCCCACCAGATCCTCGAGGGATTAGTCTTGGGCCCAATGTGGCATGGGGATACCCGGTACACGCCAAAACTAAAAAGAAATGCAAAGAATACTAATATACTATGGCTTTGTTTCCTTCTCAGTTATTGAGTAATAAATTAAGTCAAAGTTAGCTGTTTGAAAATTTTGACACTAACTTTTTGCTTAGAATAAGTTGAAATCCAAAATACTATTCTTTATCAGGGATTCAAGAAAAGTTGATTGGACATTGTTTTAAGTCACTTTGTCTCTTTAAAAAGATATTTTGTCTCACAATATCTCATAATTGAGATGATTCAATTTAGTTGGAAAACACCCCCTATATGATATGCATATTTATTTTTAATTTTCTTTTTAACCGGGATGGGCTTGGGAGGGTGGGGATTTCCCAATTCCGATCTAGAACGTCGAATTTAGTGGGAGAGTTGTAATCATGCCCAATAATAAGTTTTGGGCCTAGAACGTCGAATTTAGTGGGAGAGTCGTAATCATGCCCAATAATGAGTTTTGGGCCTACGATCTTATAATAAATGGGCCCTTTTCAAAATCAATATGGAGCATTGAATTTGGGCCAAGAAATTTGCCCAAACACAAGGGTGGCATTTATAGCCCAATATATACAAAACAGAGTTAATGGAGTATGATTTTTCATACGGTGCCATATTATAAAAAATCACTAATCACTGCTTGTAAGTTGTAACTAACGGGGCGTTTTGTTGGAATAATCTTAGATACCCAGTGGGAATCTTAGTACTGAATGTCACATTTTTTTTTATTTGGTTTAGGAAAATCTTTTTACCAATGAATCTTAGATTACCATCCAATTGGGAATGTTGGTGTGTTTTGATGGGAAAGTGATTCCCGTGTAAGAGCCATATATTCTAAGATTACGAGACATCTTCTATCTTATCTTATGGTATAAATTATCTTTTATACCCTTTAAAATTTTAAAACCATACATCAAACCTATTAAAACTATTTTTAATTCTCAACCCTATGTAATCATTTTTACTTTTGGCATGGGCCTTTTTTTTTTTTAAAAAAAAAAGTAAATTTTGATTTGGTATAATAAAAATTCAATACTTGTTTAATTTATTTTTTATTATTTGGTGATTGAATTTTTTAACATTTTCGATGTATTTCATTGTATACAGTTTGTACAATATTTTAAAAAATTGCAACAAAAAAGTTTAGATTTAACTCATTCCAAAGTATAATTATCTTTCAGACGTAATACAATATATAATAATTTACGAAATGAAAATTTATAGGGGTGAAAACGGGACGGATACGGGCGGATAGTACTCATCCCGTATCCTATCCCATATTTTTTTGTCGAATATGGAATCGGATACGAATAGGCCGGATACAAATACGAATTCGAATATTTCGGGAAATGGATATGAGACGGATTCGGATTTTAACTCGGATAATCTTATAATTACTAAAATTAAATTTTTTTATAATTTTTTAAGTGAAATCGGAATATACTACTGTGTAAGCTAAACTAAATTTTTAAATTTTCCAAGATCATTAGTTGTTTCGTTCAAAACATCTAAATAACATCACTACAAGATGTTACATACTACAGTTTTGATGCAAAGAACCTAATGATGTAGTTGAGTTGATTGATATGATTTGATTTAATAAATTACATATGGTTTTCAAGCTTTTGATTATATTTATACATATAGTATTACTTATTTATTTTATAGTTAATATAATATATTATATTATACATATAAAATATATATATAAATTTTCGGATATTCGGATAGAAAATACGGATAATATCCGCATTATATTCGGATTTTTCGGATACGGGCGGATATTTACAATCCCATATCCTGTCCCGTATCCGCCGGATATAAAAAATTCGAATTCGGATTCGAATATAATCGAATACGGCGTCGGATCGGGCGGATATTATCCGCCCCACTTTCACCCCTAAAAATTTACATAGAATGCAGAGGGATTTTATTGTAAATAACGAAATTTTGAATTGAACGGAAAATAGGGTTTATGAGAACTACTAAATACTCCATAATAATTTTATTTTAAGGGCATTATGGTCTATTTATATGATGTAGGAATCTGAGATTCTCAATCCAACCAAACATATATTAATCTTAAAATACAAAAAAAATAAGATTATCAGCAATCTTATATTCCCAGCAATTCCACATTCCCAGTAATTACATTCTCACTGGAAATCCAAGATCCCTCCAACCAAACAGACCGTAAAAGAAAAACATAAATTTAATTTTTCTCTGATTTTTCTCTCCTTTCCCTTATTTATGTAGTTTTTCTTAGTTTTCTCTCCGTTGATTATGTCCTTTATCCCCCCAAAAAAAAAAAAAACAAAAAAAACAAAAAAAAACAAAAAAAAAAAAAAACAAAAAAAACAAAAAAAAAACATGAATTTCATGCAGCTTTTGATTTGACAGTCTAATTCTTGGTTGAACCATGGATAAAGAATTCATAAAAAAACACCCCAAATTAATAAATAAAAAAAATTAAAAAAATATCGAATGTTTTCTTGATAATATTTTTTTCGCACTCCTTCGTCCCAGTAGAAGTGTATTATTTGTCTTTTTGACATTGTTCATTGTTTAACTTTGACTTAATATTATTATAAGTATATATATTTTTTTAAAAATACTCGAGTTTAGTGATATTAGATTCGTCTAGTCGTATACTCTTATTAGTTTAGTCTTATTATATACTTATAATTTTTAGTTCTATATATTTTGAGATATTAACGATAAAAAAAGACACATTTGATTGTGTGCAGAAATGAAACATGATATTTTAAATGGGACGGAGGGAGTATATATATAATTCAAAATCACAGTTTGAAACCAATACATATAGGTAGGTACTAGGTAGATACCGTGAGAGGTGAGACCGTTCTTCCTAAGGATTCAACAGCCAATCGACTGGTGGAGTATTCATTCACCGGAGGTACTACCAAACATGGGCCAACCCCTTGTCTTGTAAGTTGTATCATAAAAATAAAACTAAACGAGGAGGGCGCCATTAACATTCCACATTTCAATATTCTCTTGAAAAAACTTATTTTATAACTTTGAAATTGATTTGAATAAATATGTATCATTTGATTTGATCATCATAGTAGAATAGTTCATGAAAAATTGACGTTCATTTCGAAATTGGGGTAGAGATGAAGTACAATCCTGTATATGCCGATTGATTTGGATTGAATAATCAAGAAGAAGCTCCTCATGCATGTGTTGAGTACATGACGTTTGTTGAATCGCCATTCATTGAAATCAGCAAATGCAAAAACAAATTATTTAAAAAAGTTAAATATGATAATTTTTCTTCAACATCCATAGAGAAAAGTAGTACTAGTAGTACTTTTACAAGTTACATCAGGACCAGGACAAAACCTGCTTCAAAGTATACTATTCCTCTATCGAAAACGCGATTTATAACCAAAGTCGCATTTTCCAATTGCTCATTATTGAGTCGCTTTTAATTTTTCATTTGGTCATTGCCGCATTTTCTTCGACGGCACGCTTCTCATAGTAATGGTAGGCCGCCGCACCCGACATCACCACCACCGTCAGCGCTTGTGCATGCATCCTGTCAATAACGACCACTCATATACTAATTAATAAAAAAAAAAATTGAAAAATAATCCAAAACAACAATAAAAATTAAAAATAAAAAATAAACAAAAAGAATGAAAAGTTTTAAGTAATTAATTTGAACCTAGCATGAATGAGGCTGAGGCTTGGCTTCAGAGTGGTTCTCGCTCTCGAGTAAGTGAGTGAAGCACCAACCGCAGCAGCCCACAGTGTACCTTTATTACAACATAAGCAAAGAAACCATCAAAAACCCACAATTTATTTTGAAAAAAAAACAAAATTAAAGATCAAGAAAATTAATGAATTCATCATAAAAGCCACTGACCAATGCTTGTGAGTTTGTGTTCAGAAACCCAAGATTTCACAGCATCCATATTCTTCCTTGCTAATTAGTACTTACTAATTCCTCCTCTTTCCCACTATTGTTTTCAAATCAAAATCCAGAAATCTGCAGAGCTGAAAATGTGTAGGTAGGGTAGGGATGAATAAGTGAGGGGGAGGAAGGGTTCTATTTATAGAGAGAGAAGCAGGGAAAATAATTAATGAATTATTATCAGAAGAAATTAAGATCGAGCCCCCTGATTTTGGGGCCCCTTGAAGTGTAAAACCAGTGGGCAAATTAAATTCTTACCGGCTACTTTTTCATAGCACTACAAGCCACCAGGTTTTTGGTTGCTGCAGTGATCAGTACAGGCTCTGAGGCAGTAGTAATGGGATTTTACCATTTTGACCTTGATGGAAAAAGGGGCCATTGGTTTTAGCCTCAAACAAAGGGCATGTTGAGAAGCAGACAGTGGATTGCACACTGGGATATGATTATAGTGTTTTCTTCCTAGAGATGATATATGGCAGTTGATGTTGGGATTGAAAAAAGGGGTTTAGGCTTTATCCCATTTATTTTTTTTTTATTATTATTACTATTATTTTAAATGTGTTTAATCAGGGAATCTGTTAATATTACACTGATCTATGTACTAATACGCTAGGTTATGACCAAATTCACTGAATATATATTTGTATTTTTATACTAATATAAGAAATAATGAATAATGAGTAAATTAATAATTATGGAGGTCCTTTAGCATGCATGTGTTGCATTTCCATGAATTGGCCGGTGTGTTTAGTGTTTACTACCCATTTTATAGTCGGTGTCTCGGTGATGAATATTATAATCGAATGATGTTGAATGCCAAATTTTATTAATTCAACTTGATTATTCCTTCTAAATATTCAAGAAATAGGAGTTTATAATTTAGTTAATTGATTAATGAAAATTATTAATATAAAATTAAACTAATATCTTTGAATGGACTTATAGTAAACGGCAGTAGAGTACTACGGTAGTCAAAAGAAGATAATACTATAAATTCATTTTAAATTTGAATGGTAAGGTTAGTAGAAATAATAAGTATTTCATTTTCTACTTTTTAGCTATGAATATTGAGTGTTGTACGTACAAAAAACAATACTATAATTAATTCTAGAAGATGAATTTTAGAGGAACAAATTTTTTATTTAAAATTTTTTGGAAAGGGCAGTTTATAATATATATGTTATAAAAAGGGGTTGGGGACCTATCCTAATTTGTGTGGTTTGGGCTCTCACACACTTTTGCCGACACATGAGTGTCATTGTTTACCAAAATAATACTATCTTATAAAAAAAATTTGTCTGACGGAAGAATCTCTTTTCTCAACAACTACATTTATTTTCTTTTTCACTACCTTGTCATAAATTTATTGTAATATATATACACACATAAAATAGAGAACAATGCAAAACATCATTTTTTAACATCATTAATTAAACGAGAAGTGTATATTCTATATAATTGAAAGATAAAAGTATACTGCTGGTATAGTGGTATGGATATCTTCCATAAATTAAAAGTGCATCTGGCCTGTATTTCTAAAGAAGACAAAAAAGGTTTTATAACGTGGTTCCAACAGTATAGTGATACGTGAAGTACTATATTAAATCTGGCTCCCCTTTATTTGTACTTAACTAATATAGTATACTACTACATGTTAATTTGTGATGGTTGTTAATTGGTCTAGTGGTAAAATAATATAGTTTCCCAAGTTTTAATAAATTTATTATTTAGCATACATGTGAAATAATGACACTTATTTAAAATATAGAGGGAGTATGACACTATGACATGGTTAATAAAATTATTGAAGTATTTTTGGAACTGAAACTCTGTTGGAGCTTGTTGAAAAGTTGAACATTGGTCGGTCAGCAACCAAAACTGCAACTTGGGCCTTCTACAAAATGATTATTGGGCTTAAAAAGTAGAAAAGGCCCAATTAACGATGCAGATAATGGGTTGGTCCGTGCATGGAACATCAGGATTCAGGACACTGGACAATTTTGTTTGCTGAGATAAAATTAAAAAAAGAAAGAAAATAAAAGTTCAAATTTTGGATTGAGTTCCCTTAATTGCCCTTGCAGATCCTCGAGGGATTAGTCTTAGGTCCAATGTGACCTAGGATACCCGGTTTCACCAAAAAAATTTGTACTGAGTTGAAAGTTGAAGCCTTGAAGGTAGTGATTAACATAATTAAAGCCTAACCCTAAAGGCATCAACCACAGTAGAGAAAAAAGTCGAAGTCATAAATAGTGTTGTTTGGTCTGAAAAATTATACAGTATTCAACTTCGATTTCACATTAAATATACTATAGTACTATTGTGCAACTATATAGTAGTATATTACAGTATATACATATATATCGCCTCATCATCGTCATCATGCATCTTTCATTCTTGTACTGTTCCTTTCTCGATTGACTTTATGTATGATCGACACACCGCCTTCCTTTGTACGTACATCAATCAGTGACGGACACAGGATCTTAGAGTTGGGGGCAAACTTCTAATATAAACTTTTTTTTTTCTCACAACATATAAAACAACAAAATATAATATTTCATCAAAAATTAATTATAAATATTATATTTTTACATTAGGGGCGACAATTGTAATGTAAGAGTCGCCATATTTTGAGCTCGGGGGCGAAATTATAGAAAGTTGCCTTCCTATTGTATCTAAAATTTACAAAGTTACATAAAAAAATTATAGCAATTTTTGAGCTCGGGTGCGAAATTATAAAAAATTATTTTATACCATAGCTAAAATATATATATATACTATATGCAAAATTAAAGACAAATTTGAACTCGGGCACCCCAAGCCACTACATATATCCGCCACTGACATCAATCATCATGGCTACTTAATTTTTTGGTTCAATATACCTGCAGCATACTCATAATACTGTAGGGCCACTATTTGTCAAACATGAAAAAATGTGAACGAAATAATGTAATAATCCGAGGGGAATGGATTGAAGTTTGAATTTAAATGTTTATTTAATTAATTAACTGATGAGTAATAAGTCGTCGTCGATCGTGTCTGTTTCTAAGTTGATGAATTATATATATGATGGGAATTGGGATGGTTTTGCCCCCATGTCCATATGTTGTGGAAATTCATTCATATTATCGTGGTAATAATAATCTACACTTTTTCCTCCCATTATTAATTATTAATTATATGTTGTGGAAATTCATTCATTTATTATCGTGGAAATTCATTCATATGTATGTTTCGAGTCGAGTGTCATCACAGCAGATAGAGGGATCGATGAACCCCCCAGAAATTTTGAAGGCCACCAAAATTTGGACCAACGGGTGATCAACGTAGTAACAATTCTATTACAGGAGTAGTAGTACTTAGGAAACAGTTCAATGAATGAAGAGTGTAATTGGTTCACAGTGACACCAACTAACAATTGTCATTTTCGTGATGGTTAATAATGCGTTTGGTTTGCGATTTTGGATCACTCATTTTAATTTCGTGACAGTAATTGCAGCATGCGTAAGGGGCAACCTACCTAGCATCTTTAATTTACACCATTTTTGGTTAATTTCGAGTTCAATAATAATATGAATGGTACCACCACCACTTATTTATTTATTTTTATTTTAAAATCCCATATACTGTTATTTATATTTAAATTAATTAGTACTTTAATTTAATGAAAATTAGAGTAATAGCATATGTTATGTCCCACTGCCGTGGTGGCCATGCAAAATGTTTGTATAGTAGTAGTAACCCGATCAACTGATGAACCTAATTTATATGTCATGTCTTTATTCTACCTTCTAAATTCAAATGATGGATATATATATATTCTGCCTCACATATTATCTAAGTTTTCATTGGTTCCCTTTTCATGTCTTGTAGTTATCATACGGGTGGCTGATAGCGAATTTCCTTAGCTAATTAATTTAATTATTAAAATTTACTAGCATACCCGCCCGCGCAATGCGCGGTAAGTAAAATTTATAAATATAATTTTAAAATAAGATAAGATTTCAAAAATTCAAATATTGTACTTATTACATAAAATTTGGTTCATGCGGGGTTGGAGACTTAATCATGTGGTAACTCCCCCAACTCCCAACCTTTAGGTTGAGGGGTTCGAATCCCCATCCGGTCCCCTATCCATTCCCTTTGTAATTGTGTGGCATGAGCTCCCACTACCCTTTCCAGACCTTCAATGGCTTCTTCAAAAAAATTTGGTTCATGCTAATTTTCTGACCACATTATTGAGAAAAAATGTGACAAAGTGGTTCAGCAACTTTGTCAATTAAGTTATTTTCCTAATATTGTTGTTTTATTGATTTAGCGGGCGTTTGTTTGTGCATTTTGGGCGGAATTATCTGATTATTGCCTTTGCAAAACGCAAATAATCGGTTAATTCTGTTTTTGTACTAACTTCCAATAATCTATTATTTGCCTTTTGAGGGAATGAAAACGCTATTTTCCTGCAGCCCCACTTTGGTGCTGCAAGAAAATTGCGTGTAGCCAAAAATATATTTTACCATATTGTTGCCTTTTGAGGTAATGAAAAATACAAATCCAAACACTTTTTCATGATTATCTGATTATTGCGATTTGAAACAACATAAGCTCATCCAAACACTTAATTTTCTACAGCATGTTTTGTTATAACAATTATCTGATTATCCTTTTCTAAATGCTGCAGTACCTTTTAAAATGCGCATCCAAACATCCTCTTAGCCCATAATCAATTTGATTTTATATTATTTAATTTATATTAATACATTTTTGCCTGATACGAATTATGTAATATATTTGATTTTACATTTTTAAATTTATAATTTCCGAGATATAATTTTAACTCCATTTTATATTTTATATGTTAATTTATTATTATATATTACACTAATAATGCTACTGGACTACTCGACCAATGGCATGCCTCCCGCACCTGGCGAGACGTCTTTGACCGATGTTCAGTTCATCATGTACTTTGCAAGTGTAAAATGGTCGCGGATTGTCTAGCAAAATGTGGTGCATCTTTAGAAGAATTCTACACTACTTGGACATTCCCCTAGACTTCACGCACAGGGTGTTAGCGGCGGATTCTTCCGGCGTATGGTTCCCAAGAGCCAAAGTGTTAGCTCTTTTTTTCTTTTCTGCTTTTGGACACCTCTTTTTGTTGCTCTTTTTTCCCTTTATTTTCTTTTCAATTTGTTATTTGACGTCAGCTTCCCACAAAATAATGTTAATAATTTTAGAACATTGTTCACATACATATGGAGTGACTAATGCAAATCTAATCATGAATATATAATTATCATATTATACTATATTATACTTCCTCCATTTTTATAAGTGTTACAATTTCTTTTTTTGGGTGTTTCATAATAAATGTTACATTACCATATATAAATGCTTTTAAGGGTATAAAACTTCCGCTAAAACACTTTTATTCCTTGCATTGAATCTCGGGTCATTTCCTTATGTTACACTTATTTTGAAATGAAGGGAGTATTATATTATATGTAGGGATGAAAACGGTATGGATATGATCAGATAGTATTGGATACGAATATATATTATCCCACATTTTTTTCTCGGATTCAGATCGAATATAGATATGCCGGATACAAATACATGTCGGATATAGATTTAATTGGATACAGATTATCGGATAATTTTTAATCTTTTTTGAAAATTTGATAATTATATAGGAGTAATAATTTTATATTTTGTTATAATTATTGATAATTTTTAATTAATAAATAATAATATATTAATATATTCGGATATCCATATTTAAAATCTGGATAATATCCTATCAATTTTTAGATAAGGTCAGATATTTTTGGATACAAATACGAATGCATATATTAAATTACAGATTCAAATTTGGATGCGACTATTGAAATATTTGGCTGGATAGTTGGATACAGATTCGGATTCGAATATAATCGGATACAGTATCGGATCGGTCTGATATTGGCGTACCCCTTTCACCCCTAATTATAAGTATATATATTATACAAATATATAGTACTATATTTATTCAATTAGACGAAGTCAAAAGATGTATATCATAGTAAATCTTTTTAATTTATGTAGTGTTATTATACCGTTTATATTAATTAATAATTTCTTAAAAATATAGGATCGGTATCCACCTTATATATATATATATATATCAACCATTCAAAATTAGATTGAGATCTTCTAAAATAATAACAAATCACTATGCTAAATAAAAAGTTGGGAAAAAATAAACAACTAATTTAAATCATTCCCTATCCAATTTATTAGATTATTCCCAATTTTTCCGAATTCAATTAAATAATGATTGTTTTCTACTTTATAGTGAACTTAAATAAATTAAAAAATATGTAAAAAAATGTATCCAAAAGGAAAGATATCAAAAAGGGAATAATCTATTAACAAAATGGGAAAAATACATCAATAAAAAATAAAGAGGAAATATCTCCAAATTTATTCTCTTCAGTTTTTTTTTCAAATTTTGAATAAAGACAAAAAAACAAACAATAAAAAAATCAACATAAAATAAATTCATGATATACAAAGATTTTGAGTAGTATACAAAGGAGAATCATAAAAATAATTTGTAGAGTATGACTTAATTGCAATCTTGAATTACAACATGTAATCCTGTAAAAGTCATTGGAAAACCATTAGAAATATATATTTAATAGTACATAAGAAAAAACAAAAAAAAAACCCACTAATATTCAAGTTTGAGTAAAAAAATCTTACATGAATAGCAAGACAAAGAATATATTGTAATCTGAGTAAAATTAACCTGCAACAAAAGAAATATAGGAAAATATTAGGGTGTGAAACATTGTAATACATGAGAAGAAGAAACAAAAGACATTATTTTAAATATAAAATCAATGTTGAGAAGACATAAACAAAGAATGAAGAAATAAAATGTGAGGTGATGAGAATTTCAAGACAACAATGATATTAGATAAATGAATAGAATATTTATAGAGAAATAGGAGGAGGTTTGATGGAGATATATATGCAAATATTGGATGAATAGAATCAAATTTGACGTGATCTTCTAAAAATATATAATAGTTTAAATTAGTTAAAGATATTATAATATTTTATTAAGAATTTGTTAGGATATTGATGAATATTGATAAAAGAATTATATTAAACGTATATTAATTAATATTGGATATTAATATATATTTATGGATATTTCAATATATAATATTAAAATTTTAGGATTAAACATTGTTGGATGAATTAAATGTGATTGTTGAAAAAAGGGGGTGGGGAAGTGGGGGGAAACTTGACTATATTACTTTTATAGATATAATATAGATATAGATATAGATATAGATATAGATATATAGATTATACGTAAATACTATAGTATAATTCATAAAATAACCAACGAAGTATTATTAACAAACAAACAAGTATCTATATATCTACTTATAGTATTAATTAATTATTATGATAAACTAATAAAGTTAAAAAGAAAAGTATAGATCGTTATTCAACACAATTAATTATCGTTATTAATAAAATTAAATTATTATTTATATTCCATACAAACTCTTAACTCAAAATTCTGTATTATATTATCATCCGGTTATAACCAACTATGATAAAAATAAAAAAAAAATTAAAGGTATATATAGTATATTTTTTTTTAAAAAAAAAAAGCAAGATAAGGAATAATAATGGGTAAATAGGGTGCGACTTGTGAAATAATGATGATGCAGAGTTGTAGTATAGGATTATGGATGTAACTGTGTATTGTGATGCATAGCTTTGTCTGTCCGGCCAATGGCAGAAAACCATTTAAAGGCCACGCAATATGTAGCTAGCTAGTGCCCAATTAAAATCAATGAAATATATGTAAAATAATGGTAGTAACAGAATATAATCTATGGGTACCAAAAAAAAATGATGTCCATGAAATTTGGATGATGGGTAAAATTGGGGAGTAGAGGCCACCCCATCTATATATCATGGATGATGAAACACATTGATTATAGTACATCTATTGGTAAATTGAAGAACATAAAAAAAGGAAGAAACAAAAAATAAAATTAACGTCCCAGCTTAAGGGAGAAAAAGTAAAAAAGGATATTGTTAGGATCATACTTTATGCATGACAAAAATGTACTACTACTGTTGAAGCAGCTGCTTCTTTGTGCTGTCAAGTCTCCAACAGATTAAGAAATTACCTCTCTTCATTTCTACCTTAGCTTCTTTATAAAGTTTTTCCTTTCTCTTTATTACTCTTTATTTTCATTTATCTTTTGGAATTGCCCCCCCCCCCCCCCCCCCCCCCTTAGGAAAGTTTAAAACTTATAATCTCATCTCAAAATCACTTTGTTATCCCATTTTGTGTGGAATTCAGCTCAACTACTTAATGCTACACCGCAAAAAACATTACCACTGCAATAATTCACAAGCATTCCAAAATGGTAATTATTGATAAAGGATTATACATCCACACCCTTTCACTAACTTCTGATTACTTTGAAGATAAATATATAAGTAAAAGAATCTTTTCAATCCCACTCCCAAAAAAAAAAAAAAGAAAAAAGAAAAAACAGCCTACTGTTATACAAATTTCAAGCTCATATGTTTTTCCTATTTTTGACGGGTTTTTATATTATTAAAGTCATGGAGTACTTTTAAGTCAACGCCACCCATTGGACCCTTCAAATAAACTTGGAATCCACCTTTGTGTTGATATAATATTGCTTGCCATAATGTGTTATCATAAACTCTTTTTTGCTCCACGCCTGCATCATGGACTAAGATGTCTATTAATAGGTGCACAAACGATAAATTCTCATCGAATAGCTCAAAAACTTCTAATAAATCGGAGCTACTAGGTTAAAACCTTTGCCTTGGATTGGAAATTTGGGATGAGGTTGGATCACGCCAGTCTCCTATTCCCTTTCACCTTTTCTTTTCTTTTTTTTTTTTCCCCCTTTAAAAGGGTGGTTATTATTATAATTTTTTTTGGTGAATAGGTGGTTATTTGATTCTTGATTTACTAAAATTAAAAATTAAAAATTATTTTTAATACTTTGAACCCATCTATCCACATATATATTCTCTCTCACAACCCACGCATATCTGTTTCTCTCCACTTGATCCCACAAATAATCTTTTTGCCATTTTAATATTACTTTTTTTGAAACAGAGGATATCCAAAAGTTAGGAAGGACCGGCAACCGGAAATACCAGTGAACCAGTAACATCAGCATCATCATCTTCAGCTTGACTACCACTGCTTGAGCACCGCCTACTTATAACCCACTTTGCATCCAACACTTTCCCCATTCCAAAAATAAATTTGCTTCTTGTCCTAAACCAATTAAAGCCCTAATTAATCATGTCCCTTTGATGAGGATTCAATCTGCAGCCTTCTAGTTAAGTCCCCCGCCTCCTTATCTTTACACAAGCCACACGCATACACATATAAATATAAATTAAACAATCTGTCTCTTCATTAATGGAGACCAAAGGGTATACACAGGACGGCACAGTTGATCTCCAAGGTCGGCCGGTAATGGCCGCCAAGACCGGCAAGTGGAAGGCTTGTGCTTTCCTTCTTGGTATGTATGCTTTATTATGTAGTAATTTCACTTTTTAAACAATTTATTATTTACATGATGGATATATATAGTAAATTAAAGGTATGATGAATTATTTAGGACAAGGTTTTTTTGTTGTTGTAGGGTATGAAGCGTTTGAAAGGATGGCTTTCTATGGGATAGTGTCGAATCTAGTGGTGTACCTGACGACCCAACTCCATGAAGATACTGTTTCATCAGTCAGAAATGTGAACAACTGGTCTGGAGCAGTATGGATCACTCCCATCCTCGGAGCCTACCTGGCCGATTCTTACATGGGACGCTTTTGGACATTTACCATTTCCTCTTTAATATATGTCATTGTAAGTAAGTCATATTTATGCTTATATTATATATATATAGTGCACTTGTTAGTTATCCACTCCTCCCCTTTCATTTATTATTTTATTGATATATCTGAATTCATGTCTATCTAGTAAATCATTAAGTGAAGCTATAGTAATCCATGTTAATTAGAGGCTCAAACCCACTATATATTGTCTTGGTACAAAGTAATCTCTTGTAATATTAATATCCATATTCATGGTGGAGTTTGACCTCTCACAGCCTCATATAAAAAAGTAAGCACCAATTTCATCACTAGATTTTTATTGGGGCAATCCTCTTTTGTTGTTGTTTCATGTGGGATTTATTTTGGAAATTTGGTTTAATGATGAAGAGCTTTTTTAGGTTGTCCAACATAAATGCAATAGCCATTTGTTTGGACTGTGTTTGTTGGGTTTTACCTACCAAGAAAGCCAATGGTGAATGAGATTTTTGGTCTTGTGGGTCCTTTGTATTAGATGGGCATGATAGTGGCTTTTTTAAGTTAGTGACCTGTATTTTAGGTTCACCACATGTTTTATGCCGAGTGCTACACTTCATGAATTTCTTTCATACGTGTTAATCCAATTCATAAATATGCAATTTTAATTAATTAGTTGGGAGTGCGCGGGTGCGAATAATGAGATTTATCCCTCCCACCTATCCCCATATTTTTATTAATATTATTATAATATATGCATTTAATTTGCATCAATGTATCACTACTCAAAAGCATAAAGTTTATAAAATACTATGATTTAACAAAACCATATTATGATTAACGAACTAGAACGATATTAATTATGATAACAGAAAAGCTAGCTACTACCAAAAAGTTACAGCCACATAACTTTCAATGACTATAATTCTTATTATGATTGAAATTTTACCTCTATCGGGTACAGTGGAAATTGAAAATATGAAAAAAAAAATGGAACAAATAATAATTCCATATTTTTCCTTTTTTTTTGATTTGTTTTCCCTTCCATTCTTTTTCCAAATATCTATTTCCATATGCTTATTTTGAGTTGGTAAACTCTCTGTGATTTTTCTTGAACGGTAAAGATTACCTCAAATTGAGCACTTTCTTATAGCTTTGCTGCATCACAGAAATAACTAATTGGTTCTTTTATGAATATATAACCACCAGTTGAAATAGCAAGCTAGAATGTCACAATTATGGGTCAATTTTCTTGATTATGGACCACACACACTTTCGACTTATAACCAACCAACGATTGTTCCAATTAAACAGGGAATGGTGCTATTAACCATGGCAGTGTCCATCAAATTCCTGAAGCCCACTTGTGAGAATGGAGTCTGCAGCAAGGCCACCTCCACACAGATTGCATTCTTCTACACATCTCTCTACATAATAGCCATAGGCGCCGGCGGGACAAAGCCCAACATCTCCACATTTGGTGCTGACCAGTTTGATGACCTAAACCCTAACGAGAAAACCCTCAAAATATCCTTCTTCAACTGGTGGATGTTCAGCGCTTTCACCGGCGCCTTATTTGCCACGCTTGGCCTTGTTTACATCCAAGAAAACTTGGGGTGGGGTTTGGGGTACGGCATCCCCACCATTGGCTTGATATTATCTCTGATCGTGTTCTATGCCGGCACGCCCGTTTACAGGCACAAGGTGAGGAAGACAAGGCATCCCGCAGGAGATGTTTTTAGGGTTTTCTTTGCAGCCTTTGCCAATGCTAGGGCTCAGCTCCCAGACAGTGTCTCTGGGCTTCATGAGTTGGATCAGGAATACTACAGTACAACAAGGAAACGGCGCGTTCATCACACTCCGGTATTCAGGTCAGCTTTCTAGCTAATTTCGATCCATGATTATTGTTCTATGAAAAGTGTTTGTATCTTTGTTTGGTTGTGGCATGATTGTTATGAATAGAAAGGTGGATCGTTTATGGTTTTATGTCAATTGCCGCGTGTGCTAAATAATTACGTGAACCCTAAGGTACATAGATATAGTGTGAGAGGATACTAGGGACATCATTGAGTTAGAATGAACTAGACATTCTTGGCATGTCTTTGTCATAGGTACAATAATGCATTGTGTTTTAATTCCTTTAGGAATAAAAATCGGAGGCATTAATTCAATCGGGGGCATGTTCACTTTCATGAATCACCATTTATTACTAGTACGTTTTATCTTTAATACTATATAAGAAGAATACAATTAGATACATGGTCGACTACCATAATACTTGGGAATTATTGCAGAAGATTTGGACGAACCTTCTCAATAAATGGAAACTAACATCACCGTGTTAGATAGTTGACAATTTCTTGGTACATGCATATTTTTGTCACCAAATCACAACATTTGAACATACATGAATTGATATCATTAATACTTCATCAACTAGATGTACGATTACACTATTTCTTGGACAAGGAATCCCCAAGTCAATTGCAATATTTATGAATAGAATATTCCCCTATTGGCCACATAAAAGTAAGAAATGGAAGAGGGGTGGACCAGTTTATCACTGTAAGTGAAAGACATTTGTTAGGTTACCTCAGCAAACTTGGCAATAAATGTATAGTGATGGTGGTGCCCCTCGTTTCCCCACAACTTTCATTCCCTATCATGTATGTGCATATATATACATAAAGTGGGTTTTCTGGTCCACCCTCAATTATAGATGTTTCTTACTCTTGATGCAGCATTGTCCCCATTTATATTAATTGTCTACTGTTATAAAAAAACTAGCTATAGTAACATTAATTTATTGGATGGTGATGAAGAAGTTTCTACTAACTGTCATCATTATGCATATGGTTATGAGGAAAAATAACCCATATGGTCCCTTAACTTTGTCGGATTTCACAATCAGTCCCACAACTTTTGAATTAACACAATCCGTCCACTAAGTTTCTTAATTTTAGCACAATCCGTCCCATATACTCAATTTGCCTCCATTTGTACTCCATTTTCCCATACCGTCCCATACAAATGGAGTACAAATGGAGACAAATTGAGTACAAATGGAGGCAAATTGAGTATATGGGACGGATTGTGCTAAAATTAAGAAACTTAGTGGATGGATTGTGTTAATTCAAAAGTTGTGGGACTGATTGCGAAATCCGGCAAAGTTAAGGGACCATATGGGTTATTTTTCCATGGTTATGATCACACTTTTACATAAATTAGCCTTATCACTAGCTGTTGCTACATATAAGTTTTCACCATCTTTCTATTTATTAATAGTGATCCTTCAAATCAAAATCTCAATTATTGTGGTACTACAACACAATATTCATATTTAGCATTATTCTTTCTCTACTTTTCTATTTCAGGACTATTGTACTTCTATGATCCGAGCCTAGCTATATCTTCACACCCTCCATTTCCTGAATGTCCAGAATTAACTTATCACGTTTCATTTTTTTTCCCCCTGTATTTAACTATATATTTAACCTAATCAGCATTTACCACTTACGTTTGTTTAAAATTTTTGTTAGCTAATGAAATTGGTCAATATTAGTAGGAGATCATAGAAATATAACATATTAGGAGATCCATCTAAATCTGATATTTTCCTCACATATATAATGCTACAAAACCCATGGCCCGACCATTTGATTTGAAAAAAAAAAGAAAAAAAAAAGAAGGATTATAATATGCCATAGGTCCACTCCACAAAACCCTAAATCATGGGCATTACTTGGTGTCACACATGCTTGAAAACAACACTTGCACATGTACATATCCTACATTATCCTCCAATCCCTATGCTATTCAATATCCTCCAATCATTGTGAATGTAATCAATGATGCTCCATCCTCACTCATTTTCAACTCTGACCAGGTTCTTGGACAAGGCTGCAATAATCAAGCAAGACAGCCCTAGTGGGCAACCTTGTACCATCACCCAAGTGGAAGGGGCCAAACTAGTCCTAGGCATGGCCATGATATGGCTAGTGACCCTCATCCCCAGCACCATATGGGCCCAAATCAACACCCTATTTGTCAAACAAGGCACCACCCTTGACCGCCGCATTGGCTCCACCTTCCAAATCCCCGCTGCCTCACTAGGCAGCTTCGTCACCCTCTCCATGCTCGTCTCTGTCCCAATGTACGACCGCTACTTTGTCCCATTCATGCACCGGAAAACAGGAAACCCTAGAGGCATCACACTCCTCCAACGGCTTGGGATCGGTTTCCTGATCCAAATCCTCGCCATCGCCATTGCATATGTAGTTGAAGTCCAAAGGATGCATACCATCAGAACTCACCACATCAAAGGCAAAGATGCAATAGTCCCCATGAGCATCTTCTACTTGCTCCCCCAATACGCCCTTTTGGGCGTGGCGGATGTGTTCAACGCCATTGGTTTGCTGGAGTTCTTCTATGACCAATCCCCCGAGGACATGCAGAGCATTGGGACGACGTTTTTCACAAGTGGGATTGGAGTTGGGAACTTCTTGAACAGCTTCCTAGTGACTGTGGTGGATAAGGTGACAGGGAGGGGTGGGGGGAAGAGCTGGATAGGGAAGAATGTGAATGACTCGCATTTGGATTATTACTATGGGTTCTTGCTCATACTGTCTGCAGTCAACATGGGACTGTTTGTGTTGGCTTCAAAGAAGTATGTGTACAAAGTGGAGTCAGCAGAGGTTAAAGAAGGGTACTGTGTCGAAAAGGAGGGCAAAGATTTGAGCTTGCAAGTTTGATTTGTATTTGGGTTTTATGTGTTATATATAAACAGTATGTATGTTACTATGCAAGCATGTTTTTATACTCATTATATATTGGGTATTTAATTAATGTTGTCGTCACCATTATCATCATCTTGAATATATTACAAATTAAAATCGATCTACAAGTATTTCTTTTGTGTTTGATGCCCATATTTTGTATATATATATACAGTTTATATAGATTAGTCAATTTTTTTCCCCTTGATTACATACTACATATCAATACCATAATTTATTACAAACAAGCCGTACGCATATGTTTGTTATCATCATTAGTTAATCTATAACTGTACTTTTAATATGTGGTTAAATTTCGGGGAGGGATGGAGAAAATAGAAGGCACTGCCGCACTCTAGCAGTAGCATGGGCCCAAACTTGTTTGGGCCCATATAAAAATGGACAACATCTGGTGGACTACAGTGAAAAGGCATTGCAGCAGCAGCAGATTGGGCCCAAATGAAATTGGGCCTTTTATAATAGAGTGCCTTGTTTAGTGGCAAAATGATCATTAATTCAAAATTTTATAAGAGAAGTTTGGGCCCATATAAAAATGGACAACATCTGGTGGACTACAGTGAAAAGGCATTGCAGCAGAAGCAGATTGGCCCAAATGAAATTGGGCCTTTTATAATAGAGTGCCATGTTTAGTGGCAAAATGATCATTAATTCAAAATTTTATAAGAGTAACATGAAGTACATGGAACTTTTTTTTTTTTGGAAGAGCCTTGAAGGCCTGAAAATAGGCGATGGGAGTCCATACCACACAAATTACAAAGAGAATAAAAAGGAGGGATATGGGGTTGGTGGGGAATTGAACCTCCAACCTTGAAGCGAGCCTATGGACTTAACAACTTTGACTGAGTTCTCATCCCAGTATATGGTATTTAATATACTTAATCAAATACTGAAAAATAAAAAATTAAAGAACAAAATTTGCTTCTTCCTACCTTTTAAAGGTCAAATGAGGGGAAAGGCATTGCTAGTGAAACCATCGTACTTTCTAATATTCAAATATCATTTACAATCACACCCCTACAGTCGTCATTATTGCTACTAATGTCGTTCTTAGAATAGTTAGAGAAGAAAAGAATTCAGCAATGAATTATACTTATTAATCACCTTTCTTAGGTAATATGAAGAAAACAAATGCGAAGAGAACCTTGTTCCATCATTTTATTATCCAGCAATGAATTAAAAGGGAACAAGTTTGAAAGAACACGTCATATATTTGTATTAAAAAAGAAAAGAGAGGATATATCTATAAATTTTTCATTTTTTTTCTAAAGGACCTATCCATGCTGAAGAAGTCGTAATACATTTCTTGTTCTTTTAATACTGTAATCCAACTAAAACAAACTGTCAAAACATAAGAAATAAATAAAATCGACATCTCAAAATTTTCGGGATCGAATTATAATTTTTTTTTTAAAAAAAAAGAAAATAAAAGTTTGGAACGTGAAGGCCTAATCTCATATAATTCCATCACAACTAAGTGCTAGTATTATTTTGAACCTTAATGAAAACCGGCTTTAGAATTAACAATTGATATATCACGTTCTGTGAATAGAAATTGATGTAATGATCAAGTTTTTTTTTTTTTTTTCCTTCCTTTTTTTAAAAAAAGAAATATTTTAAAGTTGGTGGTTCAAATAAAAAAATTATTTAAATTTGTAATAACTATTTCTTAAACAATTGTAGAAAAACTTATCATGAAAAGCATCTGAAACAAAAAAATAATTATTTTTTTTTTTTTTTTTCGGAGAAAATGAGGGCCGAAGCCGGTTTATTCAAAAGATTCAAAAGTCTGTATACAAACAGTATCAAGCTCTAAAGCCTCCCAAATACACTCAGGAGGACGCACAAGAAAAGAAACACCATCGGGAAAATTCCGATCACGAAGTAGAACATCTGCCACTTTGTTGAGCTAGCTTTCGGGGAATGGACCTAAAAATAAGATCCCAACACCAATTCTTCATATCTTGAATCCTGGAGATAGCCTCAGAAAGAGGACCAAGAAGGTTTTCATCACTAAAAAAAAAAAAAAAAAAAAAAATAATAATTAATTTGACTACTTAATTTGTTAAAAATATATAATTATATGCTTTTAAGTAAATACCAACGTGATGGGCCCCGGGGTTCGTGCCGCTTACATATAAACTGCTCTGAATTATTACCGGCAAACTTTACAACGTGGTATGAAATCCAAATTTTTATTTAACGACCCTGTAATAACGTAGAATACTTTAATTACTTGTTACGAAAAGTGAAAGAAATTACACCACTAGAAAAAGTGCCCGGACAGAGCGTGGTTTCGTTTTTGAATGATATTGTCCCCTTTTTCAGCATTTTTGTCAAAATATTTACCAATAACTAAATCGATGGTGATATGTAAATTTATTTTAATCAGGAGCAGTTGCACCAAACTCCCAAAGAAAAAAAAAAAAAAGTTAAAGAAAATGTCCAATTTCATTTAATTAATTTACACTTTGCTGGGTCAATCTAACTGGGTCCCCTCATTGAAATTTTAATTTCAAATTTCAATACTAAGTACTTCATACCACAATCTGAACTAAGGAACCATAATGGTTTCCAGAAATAAACTTATATCATTTGCATTAAAAACTATGAAACAGCTTATAATTACATTGCTGTTTTCAAAAGTAGAAAGCGATATAATATGTCCACACCAAACTGCCCGCGGACATAAAATTATTTTTATTTTTATAAAGGAAGAAAGTAAAAATGTAAAGCGAGAATATACAATATAATATAATTAATGAAATCTTTTGATTTAGTCTAAAGCTTGGATTTAGGTATCTCATAAAGTGCTAGCATTTTGACTCTCATGAAAATCAATCATCATTAGTTAATTCCAACCTACATATTCATCTGGACACGAATTTATTTTATTGTATAATTTCCTAATATACTACTACTAATTAATAGTATAGGACTGCCTATACAGGGATATAATTCAATCGTTCCCAATGAAAACAGAACTTATTGGTTTCTCTAATGGTTGTATGTTTCCATATTAAAATTTTCACACATAGTACATGTTGAGAAAATGTCCAAGTTAATTCTACACATGCAAATTAGTACTACTACTTATTAAAGATCAAGGATGATAGTGAAAGACTAAGAAATAATTAATTAAGATAAATAAAACCCAAGCGTTATAAAGCTCAGTTAAATCACATGCTAATTATATTCCAGAAGCTAAGTACGTAGTTGTAAACGGAACTTATTTTTACCATGCATCGCATCTAATAATAATGTTTGCTTTAGGGGGAAGAAAAGTGGTGAAACCACGACTTCAAATAATGCCAAGTTAATAATGACATGTAAACGGTGACACCTGTGTGTTGGCAAATGTGTGTGGGAATCTAAACCACACAAATTACAAAGAGGGATAAGGGACCGGCCGGTGGGAATCGAACTCCCAACTTATGGTTGGAAAGCAGAAAACATGATCGCTTGGGTCAAGTCTCATTCCCAAGTTAATAATTATATTAATTGATGGATTAATAATAAGTCAAACTTTTCAACCCATAATGTCCCCAAAGTAGACTTGCATTGCATGCCCCTTTATACATTTATTTCCTGTAGACTCTTGTTTCCTTAGCTTGGTCTCCTTTACGTCTTCAGTCTTCACCACCACCTCATTTTATAAGTAATACTAATAATACTATATATATTAAATGGTTCTTGTTGGAGTCGCTTTTTTGACAATGTTTTCTTCATTCATTTATTACATTGTTTTTTACCAAGTCTTATACTCTACTAAATAATAATACCAACTCGATCATATAGCTAGCTAGGTGTATAATGGTAGTATTTAGAAATATCAAACTAATACTCCATATAGTAGTATACTATTATTTAGAAAGATCAAAGCGCGCGAGGTGTCAAATTTAGGCAAACCCAAACAGGGAAATGATATGAAATTATTAACATAAAAGGGAAAAATCATTACTTCAACTACTATGAGACTCATTAATGAAGTGAGTACTATTTTAATTTGTTCACATAATTTCTACGGGTTCGGTTAGCATCCAGAATAGCCACTTTTCTGGATGTCCAGAAGTTGCTAGGAGAATGAATAGAGAGTGCTAACGGATGATTCCTCCAATCATTTATAATTAATAGCCACTATTAATTAGGGTAATGGGATATTTTAATTCCATAATGCATACTCGGTGGATTTGGCATAATTACTACTGCCATAATTGGACAAATCAATATAATTGCATTGACAACCGTTTCCCACTTACTCAATCCACAAAAAACCTACTTTGGATTGCTCTTTTCAGGATTCATCAACGTGCCAAAGTTGTAGCATATTCATCACACCCTGCTGAGGAAAAATCAACCGTCGGCTTAAGATGTGCTAATTATAATCACTAGATGTGCTATTATATCGATTCACAACTGATATGGTTGATTTGAGCTGTGATATTTATAAAGTTTATATGTGCTAATATGTCGATTCAGAATGCTATTTGCATATTTAATTCATTATAATTAAATATTGAGCCGTGGTTGATTTTAACTGTGATAATTATCAGGATTACATGTGCTAGCATGTCGATTCACCAATGCTATTTGCATATTTAGTTTATTATAATTAAATATTGAGCCGTGGTTGATTTTAACTGTGATAATTATCATGATTATATGTGCTAGTTTGTCGATTTACCTGTGATAATTATCATTTATAGAAGTGCTATTGTATCGATCCACCAATGCTATCTGCAATTTAATTTATTATAATTAAATAGTGAGCAGTGGTTCATTTTAGCTCTTGTAATTATAATGTTTCTATTTGCTAGTATTCCCATCCACCAATGCTATGTGCTTTGTTGAAGTATAAATAAAATTACGTGCTAGAAGAAAACATAGGCAGTTCTAGTAGTTCTGTGTTCTTATAAGATTGTTATAACTTGAACCCCAACAATTTTTTATTTTATTTTATTATTGGATATTATTTATGTGGTCGTATACATGGATACACAAAAAAATATATTGTTCCCGCATCTAGCACTTATTTTTTCTTCCTCTTCTCCGGCTTACTCTTGGGGGTTCGCACTACTTCTGATATGGATTTCATGCGACGCTTACGCCCAAATCTCCTAGCCTTTGATATCAACGTATATGTGCTGCCATCATTCACACCGTCCCCTGCATAACAGAAAAAATTGTCATATGCACAAATGGCAAGACCTCTCAATTTTAAACGGAGTAAAGAACGAATGTAAAACAAATTTTGTTTACCCTTTTCTTGTGCTGTTGAAGATGATTCCCCCACCTCGACCGTCAAAAAATTGTTCAAATGGCCATGTATTTGTTGTATGTATCGTTATCTTTTGCTGAACGGAGTTCAAGTCTAACATCTTAAGCCGACGGTTGATTTTTCCTCAGCAGGGTGTGATGAATATGCTACAACTTTGGTACGTTGATGAATCCTGAAGAGAGCAATCCAAAGTAGGTTTTTTGTGGATTGAGTAAGTGGGAAACGACTGTTAATGCAATTATGTTGATTTGTCCAATTATGGCAGTAGTAATTATGCCAAATCCACCGAGTATGCATTATGGAATTAAAATATCCCATTACCCTAATTAATAGTGGCTATTAATTGTAAATGATTGGAGGAATCATCCGTTAGCACTCTCTATTCATTCTCCTAGCAACTTCTGGACATCCAGAAAAGTGGCTATTCTGGATGCTAACCGAATCCTTTTTTCACAGTGCTACAGATGCTACCCGAATTGCATTCATCATTACGAACCAGGAATAATTAATGAAACCCCACTCCAACAATCTCAAATCCAAGACTTCCTATACAAGTAGTAATTACTATTGGAAGAAAATTCGATTAGCAGATATGGAATTGGTCAAGAGTAAATACTATTGGAAGAAAAGCCAAATATATCCATTTTATTTTTAAAAAAAAGTCAAATCTATCCTTACCGAATTTATCCTCTACATATGCTAATTATATTCGGAAATATCCTAAATTCACTAATCGTGGAATGGTTGCTGACGTGACAATAAATTAACTTAAACCCTACACGCTGGATGGGATTTGAAGTGTCTCTCAATTAGGGTTGGGGAAAAATACCGAGTATACCGCATACCGCACATACCATATCGAAAAAAGAAATATCGAAATTTTCGGTATACCGTAATTTTCGGTACGGTATCATACCGAAAAAAATTCTCCGTACCGTGTACCTTACCGAACTTTACAGTATGAAAAATTTCATATCGTTGCCGTAGTGAACATTTCGGTATACCGAAAGTTTCGGTATGAAATATTTCCATACCGTTTCCATACTGACATTCCGGTAAGTTCGGTATATACCGCTATACCGAACATTCAGTACATACCGACATACCGTATCGCGGTATATACCGACATACCGAACATTCACTACATACCGACATACCGATATTACGGTATATACCGGCATACCGAACTTTCGCTATATACCAACATACCGATATTACGGTATATAACGGTATCGCGGTATATACCGATACCGTGGTATATACCAAAGTTCGGTATATACCGCTATACCGAACATTCAGTACATACCGACATACCGTATCGCGGTATATACCGACATACCGAACATTCACTACATACCGACATACCGATATTGCGGTATATACCGGCATACCGAACTTTCGCTATATACCAACATACCGATATTACGGTATATAACGGTATCGCGGTATATACCGATACCGTGGTATATACCAAAGTTCGGTACGGTAGCGGTATACCGGGTATCAAAAAATTTATACCGTTACCGTACCGAAATCTTACAGTACGGTATGATACCATACCGAAAATTACGGTATACCGAAAAATTCGGTATTTTTTTGATACGGTATGTGCGGTATGCTATATTCGGTATTTTTCTCCAGCTCTAATTGACACACTTCAAATTCGATCCAGCGTGTAGGGTTTAAGTTAATTTCTTGCCACGTCAGCAGGCATTCCACGATTAGTGAATTTAGGATATTTCCGGATATAATTAGCATATGTAGAGGATAAATTCAGTAATAAAATAGAAAAAAGGATAGATTTGGCTATTTTTTTAAACAAAACGGATATATTTGGTCTTTTTTCCAAATACTATTGATTAAATTTTAGAAGGTACACTGCACTTACAGTGAGCAGTAAATTTCAACATCAATAATAATCATAATTGGACATGCATAGAACGTACATTGGTAATAATCCTCCCGGTAATCATTTTTACGTGGTCAATTCTTCAAATTAGCATTAATTATTGACAATATGGCACGGAGTCCTCTGTTAGGTGATCTGCCCAGAAAAAAGCTCACTCCCCATTCTCCTCTCTCTATATATACTCATACATATCTTCCATCTTGTCCATCATCTTAATTAGCTTGTACGCACAACACACTTGCCTTTTTGTACTAATAACTAATTTTGATCGTTAAGTCCTAATAATAATGGCTTCATCAGTTTCTTGTTCCACAGCAGTACTGGTTGTTTTCCTAGTTTTGTTCCTAGGCGGCAGCTGCTGCTCCGCCCAACTTTCCACGGGCTATTACTCCACTTCCTGCCCACATCTCTTCTCCACCGTGAAATCCGTCGTCGACTCTGCTGTTCGGAATGAGGCTCGTATGGGCGCCTCCCTCCTCCGCCTCCATTTCCATGACTGCTTCGTTAATGTATACACGAGTACTACTATTTTACTTCTATAAATCTTTTTTTCTGTATATTGCCATATATATATGCTCATGCACGCACGTCCATAATGCTCTTTTTTGTTATTCAATAGACATTATTACAATTATGTAAAGTACTTTTCAAAGTCAGCATGGACTTGCTATTCCCTACCATTTTCAGTATGAAGAATTTTTGACGATGTCGTCATATTGATCCCCTACTGTCCAATAGGGAGGAGTATTGATCCAAGCTATCTATCTATGATCTATCTATATATATTTTCAGGGATGCGACGGATCGATCCTATTAGACGACACATCATCGTTCACGGGAGAGAAAACCGCGAACCCCAACCGTAACTCAGTCAGGGGATTCAATGTGGTGGACAACATCAAGTCTGCCGTGGAGAGTGCCTGCCCTGGCGTCGTCTCCTGTGCTGATGTCTTGGCCATTGCTGCCCGCGACTCTGTCGTTGCTGTAACATTCATTCATTCTAACACTACTACTACTACTAGCCACCACCATTTAACTTGTTACTACAACTTACTAATACAATACAATAAAGGGGACAAAAATTTCAACACTAACTAACTCTCATCTATACTACTATATTTTAGCTGGGAGGGCCAACTTGGAATGTGAAACTCGGAAGAAGAGATGCAAGAACAGCAAGCAGGTCCGCTGCAAACAACGGCATTCCACCCCCAACTTCCAACCTCAACGCCCTTGTTGCACGATTCAGTGCTCTCGGCCTTTCTACCCGCGACATGGTTGCCCTGTCTGGTCCGTTGTTTTCCATCCATTTCTCCTCTTTCACCTGTCCAAGATTTTGTAATTTTATTACATCTTCTTTTTCTTATGAATGTTAGAAATAAGATTGACCGACCTAGGGCTTCAACCTAAAACCAATTGGTGATAGGTACAGGGCGATAACCCAACATATAACCGATACGGGACTTTAACAATGAATTTTTATATTTAGTACTTCAATCACTCGTGCACGCAGGCTCCCACACCATCGGACAAGCACGTTGCACGAGCTTCAGGGCGAGGATATACAACGAGACAAACATCGACAGCTCCCTGGCACGAACAAGGCAGTCCAACTGCCCTAGAACTGCGGGATCAGGGGACAACAATTTGGCACCGTTGGATGTGCAGACGCCAACAAGGTTCGACAACAACTACTACGCGAACTTGGTTAGCCAGCGCGGCCTCCTCCACTCGGACCAGCAGCTTTTCAACGGTGGCTCCACGGATTCCATCGTCAGGGGATACAGCACAAGCTCAACTTCATTCAACTCGGACTTTGCGGCCGCCATGATCCGAATGGGGGACATCAGTCCCCTCACCGGATCCAACGGGGAGGTTAGGAGAAACTGCAGAAGGGTCAACTAATTATGTATGTGGACGGACACATACGGTAAGGGCAGAGATAGATATCTACTAATCTACATTTGGTCGGAAGAAAGTACTCTGTTGGTTTTCTGAAAATGTTGTGAGTTTGTTCGGTTTTAAGGTCGTCTTGCTATTTTATTATTGCTTTTTGTCTTGTATGGTAAGGTTTGTGTGGCTTGACATTGTAGCGTGTATTGGAACTTTTCAAATACTCCATACTTTTAAATGAATCTTTTCAGAGTTGTCCTGTCGTTACACGGAATTTTCTCCTTAGATCAAGATTAGATTTTTTTTTTTAAATTTTTTTAAGGGACGCCATAAAGACGGTCGGCTAAAGGAAAAAAAGAAAAAACTACGGCAAGGTAGAAGAAGGGAAAGACAACAAAACAAAACAAACTAAAATCTAGGAAACCAAGTTCCTGCCATGTCAGCCACGAGGAGGGGATGAGCTTCATCTGGGAGTAAGCTCAAATGGTGAAGAACTCAAGCTATCAAGATTAGATTTTTTAAGTCTGCACACATAATAATCTAGATATAAATTATAAAGAGAATGAGGTGAAAAATAGAAAAACTCCCAATTTAAAATGAACAATTGAAGTTTCAGTTTGAATCCTTGGCCAATTGGAGGTTGACATATTAATCAATTTAACTAGTCTCAATCTCGAAATAAATTATGTTTATTTGATATTAGTATCTACTTCCTCCGTTTTTATATAACTGGACTGTTTACTATTTATTGAGTAACTTTCATTAATTCCGTTTTAGTGTAGTTATATAAGATGAAACATAGTCAAGTGGGATCTTATTGGATTCGTCTAATAACGTAGTTTTAGAATATCAAATTTTGATATTTGTTACTTGTATATAATTTGAGTTATTAAGATTTAAATACATGTCTTGGAATATGTGAATTGCAGAAATGAAGCCGTTATCAAAACAGAGGTATTGCTACTCCTACATTTTTATTTTCCAATGTGATTTATATTCTTATATAGGGATGACAATGAGTCCGGGTCAGAATCGAGAACCGAGAAAGACCCGGGCTTGGGTCGGGTCTTGGGTCTAACAAAATAGACCCAGAACCGACCCATTGCAATCCCTAAGGATGACAATGGATCCGGGTCAGACCCGGCACCGAACCGAACCCGAGCCCGGGGTCGGGTCTTGGGCTCGGCGGAACCGAGCCCACACATCGCCATTTGCCACCCAACGAAAACGTTTAATGGGCTTTTGTTAAAATAGACGGCCCATGAATAATATTGGGCATCATGTATAAATGGCCTATGAGATATTCTTGGCATTAGTTCCCTTAGCAATTTTAGCTCAAGCTAACATTAGTCCAGCTTAGTTTTTATCAAGATCCGATTAAGGGGACGTATTCGGTAACTTTGGAAACTGTTATTGATTTCTGTATTACGTACCATATTATATTGCAATCCGATTACGGTACAACACTACAACCCCTCAAGAGTTTTTAGGTGCAAACATTACAAAAAAAACATCTTGCATCACAAAACATATCTTTGAGCATCACATTTTTGGCACCACACAACACATCTCTCCCAACACACAAAATACACCATTTCATACATCACACAACACAACTTCCATAGCACACACTAGGGGTGGGCACGGTTCGGTTAACCTGAATTTTTCAGGTATTTGTATTTGTATTTGAACGGGGCAAATACTTCATTTCAGTATTTGTATTTATAACAGGAGTTCTCGGTTAACCGGGGGTTCGGTTTCAATTAGATTTAGCGGCTAAACGATTCGGTTCGAATACTTAAAATCTACGAAACTCAAAGATTTAAAAAATGAAAACTTTATTAAACATTTTAAGAGGGTGGGACGAGGTTATTACACTCAGAAAAATATATATATATAACTATGGAATCAAGTGGTTCTTTTCAATGTTATCAAAGTATGTTAGTATATGTAATGACAAATCTTAGTGTAGATGTATATTTCAATAATAGGGTATTCTGAAAGACAAAAATCAATATAGGCTTATTAATTATGGTGATATATGCTCCCAAAAAAAATTATGGTGATATATTTTGATAATTAGCTCTTTAGTTTTTTATTTATTTTATTATATACTTAAATAATTAAATAAATAATGATATATAATTATCTATATATAATTTTATACCATCAAATGTCTATAATATTTATAATATACTTCCTCTGTTTTTTAATGTTTGCTATGGACCCACACAACACGCGTCCAGTGCACATTTTAAACCACTAATAACTCAAGTTCGGTACAAGTAAAAATTCAAAAAGTTTGATATATATAAACTACACGAGTAGACGAATCTAACAAAATCTCACTTAACTATATTTTAACTTGTATAACTATGATAAAACTTTAAGTCAAAGTGTATGTGTGAACATTGTCGAAAATTCAAATGTAGCTAACAAAATTAAATGGAGGAAAGTATATAACTTTTAAAATAAAATAAATATATTCGGTTCGGTTCGGTTAACCGGGGGGAAAAATTAAAGTATTTAATTTGTATTTGTATTTGAACCAGACGAATAATGAAATATGATATTTGTATTTGCTCCGGGGTCCTCGGTTAACCGGAAATTCAGTTCGATTTCGGGTCGATTCGGCGGTTCAACGAATCGATTCATCTTGCTAAAAATATTACTCTCTGTTTTTTTTTTTTACGTTCTCCCTTTGAATAGTAGAAACTATTTATTAAGTAACTTTGATTCATCTTTTTATCACAATTATATAAGATAAAATATAGTCAAGTGGGATGTTGTTGGATTCGTCTAATCATGTATTCTATTTTATAATTTTTACTTATATAATATGAGATATTGATGATTGAAAATATGCATTGGATTACATGCAGTGCAGGATGGGTGAAGTTAAAAAAAAAAAAAAAAAACGGAGGGAGTATTACATTAGAACAAAGTTAAATTGTGCATGATACAAGTTTTTGGGTAGGTGCATAGGTTATAGGCTTATCAGTAACTGTTATCACCAAAAAAATAAATAAAATAAAATAAAAAAAAATAAACATATCAATTAAGTCTATCTGCCCGTTGGGCCAGGACCGAAGGGACAGCCACCTACCTGCCCGTCAGGTCAGGATCGAAGGGACAGTCACCTATCTGCCCGTCAGGCCCAAGGGACAGTCACCTATCTGCCCATCAGGCCAAGACCAAAGGGACAGTCACCTATTCGCCCGTCAGGCCAAAAGGACAGTCACCTATTCGCCCGTCAGGCCAAAGGGACAGTCATCTATCTGTCTGTCAGGCCAGGACCAAAGGGACAGTCGCCTATTCGCCCATCAGGCCAAAGGGACAGCCACCTATCCGCCCGTCAGGCCAAAGGGACAGTCACCTATCTGCCCATTAGAACAAGACCAAAGGGACAGTCACCTATTCGCCCCGTCAGGCCAAAGGGACAGTCACCTATCTGCCCATCAGGCCAGGACCAAAGGGACAGTCGCTATTCGCCCGTCAGGCCAAAGGGACAGTCACCTATCTGCCCGTCAGGCCAGGACCAAAGGGACAGTCGCCTATCCGTCCATCAGGCCAAAGAGACGGTCACCCATCCGCCCGTTAGGCCAAAGGGACAGTCACCTATCTGGCCATTAGGCCAAGACCAAAGGGACAGTCATATATCTTCCGCTAGCCAAGACCATGAGACAGTCAACCAATTAGACCTGTTGGCCGGCCAAGCCAGGAACGACTAGATTTACTTGCCCGAACAGAGAGAAGCGGAACAACAGGTTAATACCACTCGATCATAGTCGTCAACAGTGTCAAGCGGTTACCAGAAGCACGACCAAGGCAGTTCTCGAAGAGCGGTTACTGGATGGCCTATAAATACTAAGCAACTCAGCAGACGGAGGGAATCAACACCACACAGCAAATCTGCTCTTTTATTTTATCCTAGTTCTAGCGTAGTTGTAGTCTGTAGTTCATAGTTTTTAGATAATAGTTCTTTGTAATCGACAATGGGCAAGGGACTTGTTTCCTGTTCATTGTTCTAAAACTTTTTTGAAGGCGCAATCCAACGAAAGAGTTTTTATTCAAATTCTATCGTCTTAGCCTGTAAAAGGCTTACTATTTGTTGTTATCCGAATTTCTGCGATAACAAATTGGCGACCACAGTGGGAGACGATTGAAACGTCTACCATAGATCAATTATCAAATTTGGAAAGTTTGGATAGCTTGGTTTTAAGATCACGAGTGATATCCCTGATAAATATGTCCACGCCAAGAACATCCACTAGCACTACTACTGGCGGAATTCCGCCACCACCTATGCCGCCCACGACAGGGCATAATACTGCCAGCGCCAATGTTGTACCAATGGACTTAATACCAAATCTGATCAATCAATTTACAGAATTATTGGACAACCGTTTGGCGGCTATGCGGAATGAGTTATCTGCTCAAGCCTCACCCCAGGGATTTTTTGCTCAAGGGCCGTCTGCGGCCAATATGGGCAATTTCCCACCCAGAACAACAAATGGCCTACCCTTAGGGCAAGGCCAGATGCTCACTTCCACTCCCAGTTTTGCCAACTTTTGGCATGGGAGAGGTGCAATCACAGAACTATGATAGGCCGGAAGCCAGTAACAACAGGGGCAAGCGGCCGGCAGCGATGTATCCTAACAATATCCCATTGGGAGGACAACCTCCTTTTATCCCTACCAGTGTGGAGAATTATCTAGCGGATACATCTCCAATCCGGCCAATGGGAGAGCTATGTGGAAATCAGGAACCATGGAGGCCACTTATGGCCAATCCGTCAGGTCCCAACAACCATTACGCACCTCTCATGGTACACACCCCCCAAAACCTAGGGATGCCAGTCGATGGCTACAATCCCAATCCTAATATACCAGCCCCTCCACAAGGCCCTCCCATTGATCCTGATATTTTAGCAGATATGTTACGAGATCAATTTGGTCTCAACGTGAGGCCAACTGGTCGGATGGCTTACCGAAAGCCATATCCTGAGACCGTCACTCGTGATCATCCTCTTCCTAGAGGTTTTAGGGTGCCTGATTTTTCCACCTTCTAAGGTGAGGATGACTCGTCTACCATCGAACATATAGGGCGGTTTACAACCCAATTAGGAGAAAATGCGAGAAACCCCAACTACAAGATGCAGTTATTTTCCTTATCATTAACTAAGACTGCATTTTCGTGGTTTGCCAACTTACCTCCTGGCCACTTCAGAACGTGGGAAGACATGGAGGGGGCGTTCCACACCCGCTTCTTTAACCCAGTCCCATCAGTGTCAGTTATTGACATAGTGGACACCAAACAGTTGCCAAGAGAGCCAGTCATAATGTTCATAGAACGTGTACGGCGGATAAAGTCACGATGCTTAACTGCTCTTGATGAGTATGAATTGACCAAGATGGTGGTCAGGAATATGACATCCAAATACAAGGATCAGTTAATTGCTCATGAGATTCCAAACTTGTCGGCTCTTGCATCAAAGGCCATACGTTTGGAAACTTTATTTAAAGAACAAGATGGCGACAATACGCAGTTAGTGTTGTTGTCTCACCAACCAGATTGAGTAATACATGCTTATAATATATGGGCATCCTTGGGGCTGTAAGGAAAAAGCCAATGCCATGGCCAAATTTGTCTTAGGAAAATATATGTCCATAATAATAATAAAAATAAAAACATAAATATAAAATTATGAGAAAAGCCAGTTGATGGACATATTTAAAAAAAATGTCCAAAGACAAGTGATGGCTTGAACAAAAAAAAAATGATGCCTACCAAGGATCCAATTGATGAGTCCTTGTAAACAAATTTTTCCACCACAATATGCCAACCCATGGCATGGATGGAATTTTCTACATGTATGTATATACATACATACATACATACATATATATAAATTGGTAATAATAAGCAATTGATGGCACTCCCAATGCGTTGCTCAAATAGGCATAGAAAGGCATTGCAACAATGTTAATAATAAAATGCCAATTTATGGCGTACATATAAAATAATGAACAAGGATTATCTTATTGAAAATAGTCACCAACTGGCCATGATTCATTAACAAAAGCATATATATACTATTAAAAGAAAAAAGGGGAAGGGATTGTTCAATTACCGTGGCCTCGACAACGGACTCAGACAGCAATGGAGAGTGCCAAAAGATAAGCCTGAGGAAATACGAACAACGCTAATTGCCCGACTTATCATTCAAAACATTCAAAAAGTTTCGTTTTCACTTTTTGAATGTTTGAATGGGGGGGCAACTGTTATCACCAAAAAAATAAATAAAATAAAATAAAAAAAATAAACATATCAATTAAGTCTATCTGCCCGTTGGGCCAGGACCGAAGGGACAGTCACCTACCTGCCCGTCAGGCCAGGACCGAAGGGACAGTCGCCTATCCGTCCATCAGGCCAAAGAGACGGTCACCCATCCGCCTGTTAGGCCAAAGGGACAGTCACCTATCTGGCCATTAGGCCAAGACCAAAGGGACAGTCATATATCTTCCGCTAGCCAAGACCATGAGACAGTCAACCAATTAGACCTGTTGGTCGGCCAAGCCAGGAACGACTAGATTTACTTGCCCGAACAGAGAGAAGCGGAACAACAGGTTAATACCACTCGATCATAGTCGTCAACAGTGTCAAGCGGTTACCAGAAGCACGACCAAGGCAGTTCTCGAAGAGCGGTTACTGGATGGCCTATAAATACTAAGCAACTCAGCAGACGGAGGGAATCAACACCACACAGCAAATCTGCTCTTTTATTTTATCCTAGTTCTAGCGTAGTTGTAGTCTGTAGTTCATAGTTTTTAGATAATAGTTCTTTGTAATCGACAATGGGCAAGGGACTTGTTTCCTGTTCATTGTTCTAAAACTTTTTTGAAGGCGCAATCCAACGAAAGAGTTTTTATTCAAATTCTATCGTCTTAGCCTGTAAAAGGCTTACTATTTGTTGTTATCCGAATTTCTGCGATAACAGTAACATATCTAATGTACTAAAAAAGCTCAAAGTAATTTGACAGGGAAAGTCTGTAGTTGGTGCCGAGCAGTCTGGACGAACAGTTAATAAAGGAAATCAAAGAGAGAAAGTAGAAGATTTTTTATTTTAATTCAAAAGGAAGAGCTGAGAAGTTATTGTTAAATGAATGAATAAATTAATGTAAGTATACATTTTATACATACATCCATGGGAAATTGTGTGAGGACAACCATGATGCCACAATTTGAAGCAATCTGGACATTGGACCAAATGCAGTCAACATCTCCATGGTATTAATTATTATTCAAAACAAATAATCTTAAGACACATACAAATGCACCGAATTTAATATATAAACTTTACATTCCAGTATGATATATACTAATAGCGTCGAATCACGGTATGTAATATTGATGATATTACATATATATATATATATATAAATATATATACACAAAACATATAAATGTTTGTGTTACAAAAATACTTTTGTAGAGCTTATGTTTCATTTCACTGGCCAGTTTTAATTTTCACACTTAATGTGTGCATAATCTCATCAGAGCTCTATTTAATATGATAAGTTAATCACTTACCAAAGGGAAAAATAAATAAATGAGTAAATAAAGATCAATTTGAATATGGAATTGTGAGGAAAGCAAAAACGGAGTTCCCAATAAGACTATTTAATTAATGATCTATATAAATAATTAACTATAGGTTCCTTTTCTTCTCCTACCACAGAGGTTCTTGTCTGCACTCCAAAGAAAGCATAAAAATAATAATAATAAAAATTATTATTATTATTATTATTATTATTATTATTATTATTATTATTATTATTATTATTTTCAATTATTAACTAATTCGTTTTTTATATAACTAGGTGTCTAGGGAGTTACATGTTGACACATATTCGGAATAAAAAAGATGTGATGAACAATTACGATCTAAAACACTCAAATAAAATTGAGAAAAACTAACCCAATTATTTAAGCTTCCATGCTTTACAAAGTTTAATAATGATAATTTGTAAATAGTTTGTTCCATGCATCATTTGGGTGGATGTAACTTATGGTTTCATCATTTATTGTCCAAGAATGATTTATTACAGTATTTATTTTTTAAGTTCAAGGCATTTCAAATTTTGTCTGTCATGGCAATATACCCTTCTCTGAATTGTTGAAAGAATCATAGTATATATGCAGAATTTAGATGTATGTGTAGAAATTAATCGTGTTGTTTGATCAACCATGCACAAATAAATTAGTGACAAAAAATAGTCACTTGACAATCATAAAAACGAAACAAATCTCGCTTAAAGAAAGAATTTTATACTGGATTATGGAGCCAATTTGAGTCTACATAACTCGGATATTAATACACAGATATGATGAGAATATGATACTTGAGAGTATTATATGCAGCTCAAGAGTTAAACTTATATGTCTTTTGATATGATATGTATACATACGTACATATATACATATATAATATACTTCCTCTGCTTCTATGAATATGCAACACTTACTCTGCGCACACAATATAATGGACATTTTAACAATGAATAACTTACATTGTGTACAAGTAAAAATTATAAAAATTTGATATTCTAAAACTACAAGAGGGACGATTCTAACAAGATCTCGCTTGACAATTTTTTCTTCTATAACTATTATATTAACATGAATCAAAGTTGAATAATGAATAGTATAAAAAAAACCAAACGTTTCACTTTCATGGAACTGGAGGTAGTATTGATTTGGGACATCTCAAACTCATCAATACACAGAATGCTTATATATTTAATACTGTATTACTTTAAGGGAATAACTTATTTTGTATGTAAGCACTGAGGTAGAAGACATTGCTATTTAGCTTACTTATTAAAGCAAAAGGCCACCACTTAATTTTGTAATATCATATTCTAATTATATAGTACTATTTTGGTATTAACCTTATAATTCATGTTACTGATAGATTACACAAATCTCTACAAAAGAATAAATTAGAGGAAAGCAATATAGCATGAATTGAAACACACACACACACAGATTATATATGTGTGTATATATATAATACAATCTTAGCTTACAGAATTTGGGCTTCCAAAATCAGCTCTCCAGTTGTGTTCAGCACTCCCAATGATCTCGCCGGAAACCGTCGTCGGAAACTGCAAATGTTGTGCTGTCTGTAGCAAATTATCTTAAAATATTCACAAACTTTTTCCCATATACATATAGCTGAAATTTATATCAAAATATAAATACAAGGATACAAAATTTATAAATAGGAGAGATGCTATAGAAGTTAAGTAATAACATATAAATTTATTGTCCGATATAATAATAACATCTGTATTTCCCGGGTGATGGAATAATAAATTAAGAAAAGGAAGGCACAAATTAAGTGATTAAAAATTAACCAAAATATGTGATATTATTTTCTGTGGGAATGGTGGTGAACTCAGAGGCACCGTTAGATGTGACGGTGGTATACATTGGGGAGGACGATTGCATGAGCGGCGGCAGTGGCGGGGGAGGCGGGGGAGGAGGGGGCGGCGGCGGGGCAGCGATGGAGACGGCGCCGGAGGAAAGCAGGGTTATGTGGGGAGGTGGTGCAGGGAGCATATTGGTGTCCCTATTGGTGGTGGTATTATACTTGTACCTGAGAATCTCAGACCTGATGGCGTTGAGCTCCGCTTGAAGGAGTTGTACCTGCTGCTGTAGCGATGAGATGGCTCCCATGCACCCGTACACCGGATCCCGTAGCCTCACATTTGCCTCGTACACTAGGCTGTTTGCTGCATCTGCTCTTTGGCTCTCTGGAACCTCCTGTGTGAATATATATATATATATATATATGTCTAAATTAAATTATTTGTAGAGAATAAAAAAAAAATAGTAACAACAATACATCAATTTCGTCTTATGTTGCTAAATGCTAGAACATCAACGCTTCACCTGTGTGGGATTTTCCAAACCTACCATACGGAAAATCAGTTTGGTAGATCATATAAGTTGACTAGTTGAGTATTCGTTATACTTGTGTTTATTAATCGTAAAGTAATTAAAATAATAAGACACTGTATAAAGATTAATATCATATCTAATACTCCATCTTCTAACAGTGTAAGTTTATTACAGTAAAAGATTAATCGATGAATAGCTGGAAAAAGGGTAGATCATTGGGGAATGGCTAATGGCTTAATTAGAGGAGTAATTTAATGCTGTTTTCGAGTTTAAGGTATGATGTCACTGGTAAATATAACAAGTGGGATCATGATTCATGATCCAAAAAAAAGGTTAAGAATTAGGGTTTTTTTTACTGACCATGAGCATCTTGGAGACGTTACTAGCACCGAATACTTTGTGGACGGATGCAAATTTTTGGGGCTCATGAGGGGAGAAATATGGAGAAAAAGGGCATTCTTGAGCGCAACGCCGCCTCAAGAGTTTGCAGGCGGCGCAGGGAGTGATCGTATTTAGGGTTCCGCCGCCGGGCACCCCTTGCAGCATGTGTTGCCTCCTTCCTCCACCTCCTGCTCCCGCGATGACGGCCATCTGTGGAAACCCATCGGACTCTCTCTTGATCTTCTTGCCTATCTCCTCAAATCTCTCCCTATAAAAGGAATAATTGATGAACTTAATGTTAATTATTAGTGAAGATGATGATGATGATAGATGAATGAAGAAGGGCTTATGATAGTAGTTACCTTTCTGTGGACATTCAGGCATGCTCTCTGATAATTAAGCCAACAAGAAATTTTGAAAGAGGGAGAGAGAGAGAGAGAGAGATGAAGGTTGAAGGAAGGGAATATATAAATGGTTGATGAGAGGAGTGCTTAAAAGGCAAGGTAAACAGAATATACAATATTAATGTATGAGTATTAGTTTATATATATACATGCATATATATTGTCCACAGTTTTGATATTGGACTAAAACTGCCAAAAGAAAATGTGATTTCGTTTGATTATAAGTACTGGTGATGAGAATTAAATGAAAGGTTTAGAACTCATCAGGATTATGCATTCAATCAAACTAGTACGATTATGACATATATAATTCATGATTTAAATATAGCAGATCAGAGTTAATATATGGGGTAGTTCTAGCTAGCTTAGAATTTTAATTAAAGAAAAATTAAAACATATAAAAATCATTACTTACAAAACCTAAACCTTAATTAAATGATGAGTCATCACACACTATCGCAGTTAATTTTCTTGCCATCTGAGATGATTTAGGGATGTTCAGAGTGCGGTCTAGACGAGTCCAAACTGTATTTTGACAATTTTTGGTTTGGTTGGCGATTTAAAATTTATTGGTTTTTTTTTTTACAAAACCGCGGTTCGCAATTTATGTTTGGTTTGGAAAAAAAATTAACCAAATCAAACCGCAATATATATATATACATTTAATATACTTTCTTCGTTTTCTTTTATTTTCTATGGACACACCCACCATGCAGACCAATTTACATTTTAAACCATAAATATTTCAAGTTCGGTACAAGTAAAAATTCTAAAAATTCGATATTTAAAACTACACGACGAGACGAAGCTAACAAGATCCAACTTGGTTATATGTTAACTTGTATAACTATAATAAAAATTCAAATAAAACTAATCCAATGAATAGTAGCACAAATTGGTTTGGAGCAAATATTTCTAAACGGAGGAAGTATATATAGAATTTTATTATTTTCTTATGCAACATGTTATTGGGCTTGGAGTGAAAAATCATGCAAGATCAAGATTCAATATTAATTCTTTTCGAATCATTGTTTGTGTATTTATAATTGTAGTTTTATTTTTTCCCAAGAGCTTTTAATAGTTCTAGTGTATTAAATATTTAGTTTGTAAACAATGAACTTATGTTTTTTTTAACTTTTAATTAGCATTTTGGAGTTTGGACTGTTACACTTACGACTATAATTCATAGGATTTTTTTGTTTTTAAAATTTTGGTTAAACCGTAACCTAACCGCACCAAACCGTTTTGCTCGGTTTGGTTTTTTTGGTTTGAAATGTTAAAATTGTTTGATTTGGTTTAATTTTTTTTCAAACTATTTTTTTGCGGTTTGGTGCGAAACCGCACCAAACCAAACCGTGTTCACCCTAGAGGATTGCAAATTTAATTTGCACCGAAAATAAAGTGATGAATTGATTATATTAATTAATTTAGATTTTTATCTTCTGGAATTTATTTTTTTTTACTCCCTTTCATTTCTTTTTTTAGTTTTTTAGAACTAAAAAAGTATTCCACAATAATTATATTATCGTGATATTTATATTATATTTTCAAATATTGCCTTTTTACTTATATAAATGTTAATTCTAAAAATTGTTTCAAAAGGAAATATAGAAAATTATGAATTAATTATGATACTTTTTAATTATGTAATTTTATATTAAAAAAATAAGAAATATAGTACTCCCTCCGTCTCACGAAATTTGGCCACTTTCCATTTTTAGATAAATTAAAATAATATAAATTTGATTAGAATTTTAATTATTCTCAAATCACATTAGAATTGTTCACTTTTACTATTCTACACAAATTCCAATGTACTTTTACTTTTCTACACAAAATCCCTAGCATTTCTTTAATTCTTAATATATATTCCAAAATTGGTACAAATAAAAATTGTATAAAATATACTCCTATTATGAAACTACACGATTAGACGATTCTAACAAGATCACACTTGAATATTTTTCTCTAATTGTATCATTACATAATATTAAGTCAAAGTTAAACAATAATTAGTATCAAAATTCATTAGAATCTTAAACACAAAATGTTTACACTACTTTAACTATTAAACCCCACTATCTAAATTATCGTGCCCAAAAAAAAGTAGCCACATTTCGCTGGAGAGTTGTCTCATGTGATCAGTCTTTGCTCGGTGCGCTGACTTTAAAGCAGGCCTTTCTCCTCTTTGGTCTAAACGGCAAATATATATATTTACACGCACATTCTTTTCATTTTGTAATTAATAGTATAAGAATACTTTCACACTTTTTTTTTTTGGATAACAACTTTCACACTTTTTCATATAAGACAATATAATGTATTTTGGATTTCCTAGTTCATATAACGATATGTGGAAAAGAATAATTTCAAATTAACAACTTTAAATATTCTAGAAATCCACAAAAGAAAATGCCTTTCAGAAACGATTCTTTATTTCACAATTGAGAATTGCCAAATGGCTACATAAACTGCAAGATTAGTTAGTAATCGAAAATGGTCAAACGCCATTTTATTTTTATTGTTACACCTTTTAAATTTACTGAATGCAAGTGATCGGACATTAATGCACAATTTCATGTCAAATTAGTTTGAAGTGAATCTGATGAGGAATTTCATCATTAATTAATTGATTGATTAATGTGTCTGCATATATTCAATTAAATTCCAGGTTTTATTATCCAGAGCCACTGACAGAGATGCAGTTCAATTAATAAAATAATAAATTAATAATCAGGGTGCGGGGCACATAATTAGTTATTAATAGTGTGATTTAGTACTTGATTAATAAGTGATGAGTGTCTTTAGTAGCTCCATTTATGTAAGGAATTTTGTCAACAGTACTACAGTAATCCACACAGCTTTCAGTAATTTTCATAGAAAATGATAGCCCACCTCAAAGATAAATGGAAGTTATTTTTCATATTATTATTGGATTAGTGTATGACTACATATAGCACGTTGCTAATATATTTGGGACCTCTCACCTAAAATACTTCAAATAAAATGTTCCAAATTTGGTAAATTTTGCACCCTTTTATTTTTATTAAGTTTTACTACTAATTTCAATTTGTCACCTGGTCTGGTTTTTATCTATAGATCTAGTGAGTTTTAATTAATCATACCCTTCTATTTACCATGAAAATTATTTGAAGATTTCAATACTTAATCAAAATAAAGTTAGGGGATGTATATTTGGTAAATTGTAGGTGATATATTTGCAATAAAGGGTTAGTCTCTCACAAAAAAATACTCAAACTCAAGATATGCTTAAACCGTCAGACCCCTATACCACCAAAGCCAACTGAATTTGGTAACTTCGACTAATTTCAAGTGCCTATTAATAAAAATAAATAAATATTGGCATTAACCAAAAGTAGGTTAACATGCATGTATGTAAATTTAAAAATAAAATTAAATTCATTACATGTGTACTCTAATTGTAAATAAAATATAGTACTCACTCCGTCCCATTAAAAGTGGTCACTTTTACTTCTGCACAAAATTCAATGCAATTGTTAAACGCTTTATTATATCTCAAAATCGGTATAAGTAAAAATTATATAAAATGGAGTATATTTTAAAACTATACAATTAGACGATTCTAACAAGACCACACTTGACTATTTTTCTCTTCTTGTATCAATACAATAAAATTGAGTCAAAGTTAAACAATGAACAGTGTCAAAAGTGAAAAGGGGCCACTTTTAATGGGACGGATGTATACCAAAAGGAAAAGAACAAAGAAAATTCTTCTAAAATTACTCCATTATCATCGATATCCCAGTTTCTATATACTAGGTTTTCCTGATTTGAAAACTCGACAAACGTGTAACTGCTTTTTGTTTCTAGAATGTGGAACTTATTCAGCAAAGATTGTTATTAATGCAACTTATTCTATTTTACGGGGACAAAAAGAATCAAACTGATTCATTCATGTAATAGAAGAGGCTTTTGCTTGGTTGTCAAAACTGTGGAACGTTATTTCAGAAGTGGGTGATGATAAATACTTACAAAGCTACTGACTGAAAAGGGCTCGAATCCGAGACCTTTACTTAAGCTGCCAGAGCCCCATACCACTCAAGCCAACTGCGTTTGGTCATTTGTTTGTATATATATACCACTATATATTGAGTAGAAATTAAATTATTTTAAGGAGTAGTAGTATAATACTCCCTCCGTCCCATTCCAAATGTCCTACTTATTATTTTTGGATGTCCCATTACAAATGTCTTCTTTCTATAAATAGAAATAATTTTCCCCTCCAATAACTATGTGGACCCCATCATATACTCACAAACCAACTACTCCCTCCGTCCCACTCCAAGTGTCTTGTTACTGTTGGGCACGGGAATTAAGGTAGAGTTGGTTTGTGAGTATATATGGTGGGGTCCACATAGTTGTTGGTGGGGAAAATTATTTCTATTTATAGAAAGAAGACATTTGTAATGGGACATCCAAAAATAGTAAGTAGGACATTTGGAATGGGACAGAGGGAGTATATCTTAATTCCCATGCCCAACAGTAACAAGACACTTGAAGTGGGACGAAAGGAGTACTACTTATTTGCTTAGAGTTGAAGGAAATGACACCATTGCATTCTTGTTTGACCCGTATTTTAAGGCAAATAACCCGCCCCTTTGCCCATATATATCTCACTTCTGTCACACCCTGCATTCTCAGTATACCAACATTAATTACTACTCTTTCTTTCTTTTATTAATTTCTCTATATTTACATAATGCATCTAACACAATTTTTTTTTTCATCCTTTTCTATGAGATTATCTTTTTTACAACTTGGTTAAATGTGTGAACCCACATTTAATTGTATTCTGCAGTTTTTAATTTTTTAATTTTTATATTTAAGTAGGAAAATAATGGTACACCCAAATTGATAAAAGCATCATAAGTTACGTAAAGAATAACTGTAATGGTTTCACTTGGAAAACCCTAATTCTTAGAGTTTCAGTACTGAAGGCCTTGGAAGTCTTTAGAAGTCCAAGTAATTCCTGATTTATTTGAAGAAAAAAAAAAAAAAAGTAAAAAAGTTTAGTAGTATATACTTCCACCCATATTGTAGTACTGTTAATTATATATAGAGAGTGGAATCTATATCTATATATAATCTAAAACAAAATAGTCCCACACACACACACATTCCCGCCCAAATTTTTCCCCCTCACAAAAACCATTTTTTTACACTCTCTCACACACACTGGAATATTTACCGCACTGCCACTGGACCGTGCTCCACCTCGCTGATAATTACAAAATTGTCCCGGACCGTGCTCCAACAATCCCTATATCTCATTCATCTCATTCTCTTATAAATATGTGTGTATTATAATCCTCTCAAAATCATATCCTTACATCATGTACCATTTCTCTCAATATTCCATTTAACAAATACATCTCCTCACCATTTTCTATCTTTTATTATTCACATTCATGTTTATTTATCCCTATTTTGCTAATATTTTTGTTCACTTTTGTTGTTGTTTTTGTGACAGTTATTGGGAAAATGACGAAGAGCATTTTGAAGGGATGAAGAGATAAGGATTATTCATAACCTTACATATTCATTTAACATTTCTCTCAATGTTCCATTTTACAAATACATCTCCTCACCATTTTGTATCTTTTATTATTCAAATTCATGTTTATTTCTCCCTATTTTGCTAAAATTTTTGTTCTCTTTTGTTGTTGTTTTGGTGACAGTTATTGGAAAAATGGCAGTACTCATTCAAATGACGAAGAGCATTTTGAAGGGATGAAGAGATAAGGCTTATTCATAACCATACAAGAATAAATCAATTTTGGGGAAAGATTGATTTGGCTATTGTTTTTGTGGAGAGATTGTTCCACCAATTGTAAATAATTGGATAAATTTAGTTGTTGTAGCATTAGGTTCTCACAATCTTTTGTGTTTCATTCAATAAGAGATAGTCTGAAATTTGTCTATATTATTTTTTGTGATTTGTTTATCACAAAATTTGGTGTTACATTCATTAAGAGATAGTATGAAATTTGTTTATATCATTTTTATCCATTTATTTCTCGCAATCTTTTGTATTTCATTCAATTGAGAATTGTATACAAGTTTAACACAATGCCTAGCAAGATCTATATTTTGTGTAAGATAAGTTTTTAATTTGAATTGAAGAACACATCATTGAAATTATATTGAAATCACATTGTTGAAATCATAATGAAATCATTTTTAATAAATTTAAATTATTTCTATTCTCGATTAATCAATGGATATTAATAAATTATCCCTTAAGTAATCGATAATTAATGTAATTAAGTTGTTCTCAATTTTTAGTCACTGATCCCAAAATGGTAAATTAATTATATTCTCAATTAATCCCTCCAATTATTGTTTCACATTAAATATAAATCTCTTATGTTTAATTTCCCTCCCAAAAATCTCTTCTATATATAACAATTTAATATCACTTGAATAATTTATTAATTTATACATATTTATTACAATTTGATAAGGATTTTATTATTTATTTACCAGAAAATTTTGGAAGAAAATGGAAACATAATAAATAAAATGTGTTAAATTATTAAAATCGGGAAGAAAATCGGGAAGAAAAATCAATGGATTTTTTAATTGATGAATGAAGAAAATTCTGGAAACACAATATTAAATTAATGGAAATTAAATTTTAGAATATGTATTTTTATTTTAATTAGACCATTCTATATTAGTATGATTTGTTATTAATTAATTTATATATATCTATTATAATTATTTAAGGATATTCCTACAATTATATAAGGTTCTTCCTATATTTTATTAATTCAATTGATTACTTTACTTAATGTGGGGTAATTATCGGATATGATTACTTTTGAAATGGGAAAAAATCGAGAAAAAAAATCAATGGATTTTTGAATTGATCAATGAAGAAAAATTTGGAAATAAAATATTAAATCATAAAATGGAAACTAGAACATATCTATTAATTAATTTATAAAATAGTACGATTTGTTATTAATTAATTTATACATATCTATTATAATTATTTAAGGATATTCCTACAATTATGTAAGTTTCTTCCTATATTTTATTAATCCAATTGATTTACTTTACTTAATGTGGAGTAATTATCGGATAGGATTACTTTTGAAATGGGAAAAAATCGAGAAGAAAAATCAATGGATTTTTGAATTGATCAATGAAGAAAATTTTGGAAACAAAATATTAAATTATAAAATGGAAACTAGAACATGTATTTTTTTTAAATACATAATTTTTAGTAAATAATTCCAAAAGGTTGAATTATTTATAATCTTGATTATTATCTCAATTAATCCCTAATTTTTAGTCAACAATCCAAAAAAGGTATAAAAATATAATGTAAAGTAATCACATCAATGATTGATTAAGATTAAACAAAATTATGATTAATTCCTTCAATAAATATTCGCACTAACATAAATATATTATATACACAATTAATGTAATGATCAATGGATATTAAATATTTATTGTAATAATCAATGGATATTAAATAATGATTATTGAATAAAATCGGGAAAAAAATTAGGGATTACATGAATTATTCAATGAAGAAATATAATTACTAATGTGGAGGAATTATTATCGAATAAGATTACTTTATATTTAGTTCATTGAATATTTAGTTTCCAACTTATTGAAACTAAATATCAATGAAGAAAATTTTGGAAGACAATGGAAACATAACAAAAAAAATTGTGTTAAATTATTAAAATCGGGAAGTGCAATCGGAAGAAAAATCAATGGATTTTTTAATTGATTAATGAAGACAATTCTGGAAATAAAATATTAAATTAATGGAAACTAAATTATAGAATATGTATTTTTATTTTAAATAAACCATTCTATATTAGTATGATTTTTTATTAATTAATTTATACATATCTATTATAATTATTTAAGGATATTCCTACAATTATATAAGGTTCTTCCTATATTTTATTAATCCAATTGATTACTTTATTTAATGTGGAGGAATTATCGGATAAGATTACTTTTGAAATGGGAAAAAATCGAGAAGAAAAATCAATGGATTTTTGAATTGATCAATGAAGAAAATTTTGGAAACAAAATATTAAATTATAAAATGGAAACATATATAATGTAAAGTAATCACATCAATGATTGATTAAGATTAAATAAAATTATGATTAATTTCTTTAATAATTATTTGCATTAACATAAATATATTATATACACAATTAATGTAATGATCAATGGATATTAAATATTTATTGTAATGATCAATATATATTAAATAATGATTATTGAATAAAACCGGGAAAAACATTAGGGATTACATCAATTATTCAATGAAGAAATATAATTACTAATGTGGAGGAATTATTATCGGATAAGATTATGTTATATTTAGTTCATTGAATATTTAGTTTCCCAACTATTGAAACTAAATATCAATGAAGAAAATTTTGGAAGACAATGGAAACATAATAAATAAAATTGTGTTAAATTATTAAAATCGGGAAGAAAATCGGAAGAAATATCAATGGATTTTTAATTGATTAATGAAGAAAATTTTGGGAACAAAATATTGAATTAATGGAAATTAAATTTTAGAGTATGTATTTTTATTTTAAATAAACCATTCTATATTAGTATGATTTGTTATTAATTAATTTATACATATCTATTATAATTATTTAAGGATATTCCTACAATTATATAAGGTTCTTCCTATATTTTATTAATCCAATTGATTACTTTACTTAATGTGGAGGAATTATCGGATAAGATTACTTTTGAAATGGGAAAAAATCGAGAAGAAAAATCAATGGATTTTTGAATTGATCAATGAAGAAAATTTTGGAAACAAAATATTAAATTATAAAATGGAAACATATATAATGTAAAGTAATCACATCAATGATTGATTAAGATTAAATTAAAATTATGATTAATTTCTTTAATAATTATTCGCATTAACATAAATATATTATATACACAATTAATGTAATGATCAATGGATATTAAATATTCATTGTAATGATCAATGTATATTAAATAATGATTATTGAATAAAATCGGGAAAAACATTAGGGATTACATCAATTATTCAATGAAGAAATATAATTACTAATGTGGAGGAATTATTATCGGATAAGATTACGTTATATTTAGTTCATTGAATATTTAGTTTCCCAACTTATTGAAACTAAATATCAATGAAGAAAATTTTGGAAGACAATGGAAACATAATAAATAAAATTGTGTTAAATTATTAAAATCGGGAAGAAATATCAATGGATTTTTAATTGATTAATGAAGAAAATTTTGGGAACAAAATATTGAATTAATGGAAATTATATGTAATGACCCGATTTAATTAAATTGGACTGTTTAAATAATTTGGTATTTGGATATTTTGCAAATCAGTCCGGATGGGGTTCCTTTTGTGTTAATTGAGAGTGATGGGGCCTTTTTGCAATTATTTAACTATTGTAGAGTTAAATGGGGTTATTTTGTAAGTTGGAAAGAAAAGGAAGAAAGAAACGGGAGAAGAGGCCGAGAGAAAGGGGGATTTTGGGGTGATCTTCGGCTCGTCCAAACTATCACGTTTCTTGGCCGATTGATTAATCGGTTGTTGGTAAGTGTTTCTCCTCGTCGTCTTCTTCGTATTGATTTTTATTTTGTTCGTTTTGGTGGTGATTTGAAGTTGTTGATAAATTAGGGGTTTGGTGGATTTTGGTTGATTTGGAGGAATTGAGGCTTGGAATCAACGAATTGGTGCTCTAATCTTGTTGAAGATCATAAGGCAAGGGATTTGTATGCTTAAATTACGTGTTTGGGGTATTGGGGGTAATTTCCGACAAGGGTTGAATATATGATAATTTCCGTGACTGCTTGAAATTATTTTACGTGTTTGATTTCGTGTTTCTGGGGTTGCTACCGGTAGAAGAATGGAAATCGTAAATGCCTGCTACATGGATCTCTGACAGATTTTTCCTATACTATGTTTATCATACGAATTTGACTAGTGCACACAAATGTGAGATTATGTTTTTGCACTCACCTTAGTCCAGAGTGGAAGATCCTGGTGGCACCAATTTTAAAGTCAAAAGTTGCGGCTGCTTTTAGTTCTTATTGATTTGATAATTAAGCTAGTGTATTTTTAATTATTCACTTTGCTAATGTTGATTATTCGTCATGCAATTTAATGGAAAGTCCTGCCAGTGTATGTGTGCTCTGTTTCAATATTTCTATTTTATAAATGTTATGGAATCAATATATATACACAGTACACTATCTGTACTAGGATGAGATTTAGTCAATTGTTTGGTAGCCATAGATGACCAAGTTGGAGAGATTTATCAGTTTGTCAATTACTGAATCCATGAAGTTACTTACTCGGCTCATCTACAATTTGAATCTACAACATGATGGATATTACTGTACTTAATATTCTAAGACTAATTAGTGTGTTGCAAAACTGAGTGAGTGAGAGGTGTATTTGCGGTGCAGATATAAAGAAAATATGATTAGAGTAGTACTCATAATAACTGTGATGTAAAGTAAATTCTTATGTGAAAGTAATGGGTATGCAACTCAATGGGGGTGATATGATGCTTACGATTGGCCGGGCAGCCTTCACAGGTGTTGTTGAGTCCCGGTGGCCCTCCGGGGTGTGATTATTGGCTGTGGTGCCCGTTGGCCCCTTTGGGGTGTATGATTTGGGCTGTGATGCCTGTGGTCCCTGCGGGGATGGTGTATGTTACCCTGTAACGGGTTGGAGTTGATGATATCCTCACCCGTGGGTTCATACCGCCCGGGTTTTAGGTGCCGGCTAGGCATATTCATTGCATTGGCATATAGGTTAGATAGGTGTATGTTAGGCCATGCATCACGTGCATAAATTGTATGGTTGTGGTTGAAGCACCGGTATGGGACGGTGTGATGTTTATTTGCTTTTACTTTTATTCTGCTCTGTTATTCATGCTTTTTTTATTATTATTATTATTATTATTATTCTTATTATTATTATTATTATTATTATTATTATTTACTCTTGTTGCTTTGTTATCCCTTACTCCCCAACACGTAGCCTTGCTCAGTACGTTGTACTGACTCCCTTTGCTTTTGTTTGTTTTATAGATCCTGCTGGAGGCGCTGGAGCATGATTGGGTTTGGGGTTGAGAGATCACATAGATAGGACCTGCCTATTCATTTTATCTTATGTATTTATGTGATACTCTATTGTTTTGATATTATGATTTGTCATTGGAATATTGACTAGTCGAGGCCTGTGAGCCTAGGATTTTTATTCAGCCGGCCGGTGGCCTTATGTGATTTACTTCTTTGGGCTGGTAGCCCTGTTGAGATATTGACACGCTGTCTACGCTGTTGTGAGAGGCTTGTAGCCTAATAATCTGACAGGGGTTGCTTTATTCAGTTATTATGTATGGATTATATTCGTGCCTATGTGTTTTATTTTATTTTAGGTTCCGCATGAAATTGGATTAACAAGATGTTCACTTTAGGTTTTCTCCGCCTTGTACTAGCTGTTTTAAATTAGCTGGCCACTAGTTTAGGATAGTTAGTACGGCGGTAACGCTTGCGAAAATTAGGTTTGAATTTTCGGGGCGTTACAGAGTGGTATCAGAGCCTGTGTGCTCTTTATTATATTAAAATTTGTGTAGACATAGGTGGTGAGATGTGTGTGGGATACATATAGTGTAGAATTGCATTCTTCTTATTTATTTTTGTTGAGTTTTGCGCATACCAGGTTGAGCCACAGTTAGGGAACTGTGGAAAAACAATGGTACTCCAGTCAGGATCCTTGAGACTTCACAGTCATTGGGGACTGCGAATTCATTGTTATTTATTTATCTAATTGTTTTATTCTTTATTATGCCATCAGATATTTGGGATATATGGTATGTGGGTGATTTCTGCTGATATGTTTGTTCATGTTGTGTCTGTTTTGCATATCAGAATGGTTCCTTATCGCGCTAGAGGTGCTGGTCGACGGGGAAGGCCCCGCAGGAACCAGGGTCCACCCGTTGGAGATAGGGTAGGGGACTTTGCACCTGAGGAGATGGGAAATATGGTTCCACCTGCTGGAGTTGAACAGGGGAACGACGAACTACCTCCTCCTCCTCCACCCGCACCAGAGGTACCACCTGTGGCTCAGGTGCCTCTCGGGAATCCACCAGTAGGTGGTGCAGCTGCCTTCAATCCAATTGAGTTCGCCCGGCAGCTGGCACAGTTCTTCCAGTTGTTACCACAGCCTGTCGTGCAGCCTGCCCCTGCACCTGTTCCAGTTCATGTGGACTATGTGGACTTGTCTACAAAACACCGTCCACCAAAGTTTGCAGGTGGTGTCAGTCCTTCGGATCTGGAGAACTGGAAGTATCAGTTGGGTCGGGTTCTTATTAATATCAATTGTCCTGAGGACCAGAAGGCCTATGTAGCTCCCCACTATCTGGAAGGGGAAGCACTGCATTGGTGGAGGACCCGCGAGCACGACCTACTCGCTCGACCCGGGTTCAACTGGGAACAGTTTACAGAGGCTCTTAGTTCCCATTTCTATCCACCACATGTCTTGGAGGCGAAGAAAATGGAATTTCTGGGTTTGAGACAGACAGAAAGTATGAGCGTGACCGCTTATCACAGGAAGTTTGTGGAGCTCATGAGGTATGCTTCAGAAGTTATGCCCACTGGTAAGGACGAGGTTCGTCGTTTCATTTTGGGTCTTCGGCAGGAATTAAGTCCTCTTTTGGCTATCGAGGTTATGATACATTGTCTGAGGCATTCGATCAGGCCTTATATGTGGAGGAGAGTCGGTCTGAAGAACGCCAACAGTGGCAGAGTAGAAAGAGGCAAAGGGACCGGGGCCGTGAGGGGCAGAGAGGCGGCGATCAGAGGGGCCAGCCTGCTGTTAGGGGTCGCTGTGATGGTGGCCGTGCTGATGTTGGCAGGGGTGGTGGTCGTGCACCGCTACCTGTTCGTGAGGTTGGACCCGATGGGCGTCCTGTATACCGTTGTTGGACTTGCCACGAGGTGGGTCATCGCCGAGCGGATTGCCCGCATGCTGGCAGGGGTAGACCGGTTCGGGCTGACAGGGGTGGCAGACTGAACGTCTTGGATCGTGCGGAGGCAGATCGTCGGGATGATGTTCTTGCAGGTGTGTTTTAAATTCCTGCAGTTTTCTATTTTCTTTTCATTGTGCTCTGTCTTTGTAAACTTTGTACCCCATTTAGGTACTATTACTGTTGCGAATCATTCTGCCTTTGTATTGTTTGATTCGGGAGCCTCGTGTTCGTTCGTGGCTTTGCGATTTGTGCGGGAGCACGGTGTAGGACCGTTGGTGCCCTACCAGATGCCTGTTTCCTTGCCTTCGGGCGATATCATCCGCAGTGATCACATATGGCGAGATGCGGTATTGAGCATCGAGGGCCGTGAGTTTAGAGCCGACTTGGTTGTATTTAGCCTGGCTGACTTTGATGTAATTTTGGGCATGGATTGGCTGACTCGCCATCGTGCTGTTATCGATTGTGGTATTCCACGCATTTCCTTCCGAGATCCTCTCGGTAAGTATGTCTCTTATCGACCTGTTTTGATTCCACCTGCTATTAGTGTGGTTTCGGTTGCTGCGTTGTGTGATTTGATGCGCAGGGGTTGTTCTCTTTCCCTGTGGCAAATGAGGGATCTTCGAGCAGAGGTTCCTACTGCTTCGAGTGTCCCTGTTGTCTCTGAGTTCGGGGATGTGTTTCCCGATGAAATTCCTGGTCTCCCGCCTGCTCGGGAGATTGATTTTTCTATCGAGCTGATGCCTGATGCAGCTCCTATTTCTAAGGCTCCTTACCGAATGGCTCCTGCTGAATTGAAGGAGTTGAAGGATCAGTTGAATGAGCTTACTAATAAGGGGTATATCCAGCCGAGTAGCTCGCCTTGGGGAGCCCCTATACTGTTTGTTAAGAAGAAGGATGGGTCGATGAGGATGTGCATCGACTACAGGGGTTTGAACCGAATCACAGTGAAGAATAAGTATCCTCTACCTCGGATTGAGGATCTGTTTGATCAGTTGAGAGGGGCCAGTGTATTCAGTAAGATTGATTTGAGATCGGGCTACCATCAGATAAGGGTGGCAGAGGCTGATAGGCCTAAGACAGCATTCAGAACTCGTTATGGACACTTTGAATTCACGGTTATGCCTTTTGGTTTGACTAATGCACCAGCGATCTTCATGGATCTTATGCATAGGGTATTCCATCCCCTGTTGGATGTGTGCGTGGTTGTGTTCATAGACGATATTCTGGTCTACTCGCCGACCCGTGAGGCACATGCTGGCCACTTGAGGACAGTGTTGAACACATTGCGAGAGCATAAGCTATATGCTAAACTCTCCAAGTGTGAGTTCTGGTTGGAGAAGGTGTCGTTTCTGGGACACATTGTTTCGGGTGAGGGCATTGCAGTTGATCCTGCTAAGGTGGAAGCGGTACTAAAGTGGCAGGCCCCGAAGAATGTGGGAGAGATCCGGAGTTTCTTAGGTCTTGTTGGCTACTACCGCAGATTCATTGAGGGGTTCTCGAGCATTGCTAGACCTCTGACTAGACTATTGAGGAAAGATGTCAGATTCAGATGGGATGATGCTTGTGGGCAAGCATTCGAATTGTTGAAGAAGAAAGTGACAGAGGCACCTGTTTTGGTACTACCTGATGATTCAGGCGAGTATGAAGTTTATACGGATGCGTCACTTAAGGGTTTAGGTTGTGTGTTGATGCAAAAGGGCAAAGTGATTGCTTATGCATCTCGACAGCTTAAGCCACATGAGCAGAATTACCCGACTCACGATTTGGAAATGGCAGCGGTAGTGCATGCTCTGAAAATCTGGAGACACTATCTGTATGGAGCGAAGTGTAGAATTTATTCAGATCATAAGAATCTGAAGTGTCTGTACACCTCAGACCACATGAGTGGCAGACAGAGGAGATGGATGGAGTTATTGCAGAACTATGACACGGATATTCAGTATATTGAGGGAAAGGCGAACCGGGTGGCGGATGCTTTGAGCAGGAAGGAGCATCATTCAGTGGCATGCTTGGGTGTGATGCCTGAGTGGCGCAGGGAGCTACTCAGACTTGAGGTTCAGGTAGTTCCTGTTGGCTCTGTTCAGCACACCTTAAACATGCTAGTTACTGCATCTTCTTTGATTGATGAGATATTTGCTAGTCAGCATGATAGCGGGGAGATGGCAGTACTGAGGCAGAAGATTCAGGATGGTAAGGCTCCGGGTTTCAGAATCGATGATAGGGGCATGGTGAGATATGGTGATAGATGGTGCATTCCGGAGTGTTGTGTTGACCTGAAGAAGAAGGTCATGGATGAGGCTCACACGACTCCTTATTCTGTTCATCCAGGGGTCACAAAGATGTATAAAGACATCCGACAGACTTATTGGTGGAATAACATGAAGAGGGAGATAGTTGAATATGTGGCTAAGTGTGCCACATGTCAGCGAGTGAAGATTGAGCACATGAGACCAATGGGTTTGCTACAGCCCCTAGCAGTGCCCGAATGGAAGTGGGAATCCATCTCCATGGATTTTGTGACAGGGTTGCCTCCGACTGTGAGGAAGATGGACACTATCTGGGTGGTGGTGGATCGATTGACTAAGAGTGCAGTGTTCATACCTATGAGACTGACATGGAGTATGAGCCAGCTTACCCAGGCCTATATTCAGCATGTTGTTAAGAGATTTGGGATTCCCAAGGAGATCGTGTCTGATCGGGATTCCAGATTCCTGTCCAAGTTTTGGAAGGATGTGCAGGCAGCGTTTGGCACGCAGATTAGCATGAGTACTGCATGGCATCCTCAGTCAGATGGTCAGACAGAGAGGACCATTAGGACTTTAGATGATATGTTGCGAGCTTGTGCACTGGACTTTCAGGGTAGTTGGGAGAATCACCTCAGTTTGGTGGAGTTCAGTTACAATAACAGTTATCATGCAAGTATTGGCATGGCTCCCTTCGAGGCATTGTATGGGAGGAAGTGTAGGAGTCCTTTATGTTGGAATGATCCAATAGATAAGGTAAATGTGGGTCCTGAAATGATTGAACAGACTGTTGCGTTGGTGAGGGTCATTAGGGACCGCATGAAAGAAGCTCAAGACAGACAGAAGAGCTATGCTGATCTAGCTCGTCGTGATGTGGAGTTTGAGGTTGGTGATAGGGTATTACTGCGGGTGTCGCCTATGAAAGGGGTACGCCGGTTCGGTAAGAAGGGCAAGCTGAGCCCGAGATACATTGGACCCTATGAGATAGTGGAGAGAGTTGGTAAAGTGGCTTATAGGTTGGCTTTACCAGCCGAGGTGGGTCGAGCTCATGATGTTTTTCATGTTTCTCAGCTCCGGAAGTTCGTATCTGATCCATCTAAGATTATCCAGCCTGATGAGATTGAGTTGGATGCGAGTCTTGAGTATGAGGAGTATCCAGTTCGGGTGATTGATGCAAATGAAAGGGTTCTGAGGCACAAAACCATCCCGATGGTTAAGGTGTTATGGTCTAGGCATGGAGCTGAAGATGCTACTTGGGAAACCGAGGAGCATATGAAGCTGAAGTACCCAGAATTGGACTTAACTCCGTTGCCTTGAGGTAACATTTTTCCCCTTGTTTTGATTTTTGATCATGTTCTTGAATGTGCATTTCGGGGACGAAATGATCGTAAGGGGGGAGGAATGTAATGACCCGATTTAATTAAATTGGACTGTTTAAATAATTTGGTATTTGGATATTTTGCAAATCAGTCCGGATGGGGTTCCTTTTGTGTTAATTGAGAGTGATGGGGCCTTTTTGCAATTATTTAACTATTGTAGAGTTAAATGGGGTTATTTTGTAAGTTGGAAAGAAAAGGAAGAAAGAAACGGGAGAAGAGGCCGAGAGAAAGGGGGATTTTGGGGTGATCTTCGGCTCGTCCAAACTATCACGTTTCTTGGCCGATTGATTAATCGGTTGTTGGTAAGTGTTTCTCCTCGTCGTCTTCTTCGTATTGATTTTTATTTTGTTCGTTTTGGTGGTGATTTGAAGTTGTTGATAAATTAGGGGTTTGGTGGATTTTGGTTGATTTGGAGGAATTGAGGCTTGGAATCAACGAATTGGTGCTCTAATCTTGTTGAAGATCATAAGGCAAGGGATTTGTATGCTTAAATTACGTGTTTGGGGTATTGGGGGTAATTTCCGACAAGGGTTGAATATATGATAATTTCCGTGACTGCTTGAAATTATTTTACGTGTTTGATTTCGTGTTTCTGGGGTTGCTACCGGTAGAAGAATGGAAATCGTAAATGCCTGCTACATGGATCTCTGACAGATTTTTCCTATACTATGTTTATCATACGAATTTGACTAGTGCACACAAATGTGAGATTATGTTTTTGCACTCACCTTAGTCCAGAGTGGAAGATCCTGGTGGCACCAATTTTAAAGTCAAAAGTTGCGGCTGCTTTTAGTTCTTATTGATTTGATAATTAAGCTAGTGTATTTTTAATTATTCACTTTGCTAATGTTGATTATTCGTCATGCAATTTAATGGAAAGTCCTGCCAGTGTATGTGTGCTCTGTTTCAATATTTCTATTTTATAAATGTTATGGAATCAATATATATACACAGTACACTATCTGTACTAGGATGAGATTTAGTCAATTGTTTGGTAGCCATAGATGACCAAGTTGGAGAGATTTATCAGTTTGTCAATTACTGAATCCATGAAGTTACTTACTCGGCTCATCTACAATTTGAATCTACAACATGATGGATATTACTGTACTTAATATTCTAAGACTAATTAGTGTGTTGCAAAACTGAGTGAGTGAGAGGTGTATTTGCGGTGCAGATATAAAGAAAATATGATTAGAGTAGTACTCATAATAACTGTGATGTAAAGTAAATTCTTATGTGAAAGTAATGGGTATGCAACTCAATGGGGGTGATATGATGCTTACGATTGGCCGGGCAGCCTTCACAGGTGTTGTTGAGTCCCGGTGGCCCTCCGGGGTGTGATTATTGGCTGTGGTGCCCGTTGGCCCCTTTGGGGTGTATGATTTGGGCTGTGATGCCTGTGGTCCCTGCGGGGATGGTGTATGTTACCCTGTAACGGGTTGGAGTTGATGATATCCTCACCCGTGGGTTCATACCGCCCGGGTTTTAGGTGCCGGCTAGGCATATTCATTGCATTGGCATATAGGTTAGATAGGTGTATGTTAGGCCATGCATCACGTGCATAAATTGTATGGTTGTGGTTGAAGCACCGGTATGGGACGGTGTGATGTTTATTTGCTTTTACTTTTATTCTGCTCTGTTATTCATGCTTTTATTATTATTATTATTATTATTATTATTCTTATTATTATTATTATTATTATTATTATTATTATTTACTCTTGTTGCTTTGTTATCCCTTACTCCCCAACACGTAGCCTTGCTCAGTACGTTGTACTGACTCCCTTTGCTTTTGTTTGTTTTATAGATCCTGCTGGAGGCGCTGGAGCATGATTGGGTTTGGGGTTGAGAGATCACATAGATAGGACCTGCCTATTCATTTTATCTTATGTATTTATGTGATACTCTATTGTTTTGATATTATGATTTGTCATTGGAATATTGACTAGTCGAGGCCTGTGAGCCTAGGATTTTTATTCAGCCGGCCGGTGGCCTTATGTGATTTACTTCTTTGGGCTGGTAGCCCTGTTGAGATATTGACACGCTGTCTACGCTGTTGTGAGAGGCTTGTAGCCTAATAATCTGACAGGGGTTGCTTTATTCAGTTATTATGTATGGATTATATTCGTGCCTATGTGTTTTATTTTATTTTAGGTTCCGCATGAAATTGGATTAACAAGATGTTCACTTTAGGTTTTCTCCGCCTTGTACTAGCTGTTTTAAATTAGCTGGCCACTAGTTTAGGATAGTTAGTACGGCGGTAACGCTTGCGAAAATTAGGTTTGAATTTTCGGGGCGTTACATTATATTTTAGAATATGTATTTTTATTTTAAATAAACCATTCTATATTAGTATGATTTATTATTAATTAATTTATACATATCTATTATAATTATTTAAGGATATTCCTACAATTATATAAGGTTCTTCCTATATTTTATTAATCCAATTGATTACTTTACTTAATGTGGAGGAATTATCGGATAAGATTACTTTTGAAATGGGAAAAAATCGAGAAGAAAAATCAATGGATTTTTGAATTGATCAATGAAGAAAATTTTGGAAACAAAATATTAAATTATAAAATGGAAACATATATAATGTAAAGTAATCACATCAATGATTGATTAAGATTAAACAAAATTATGATTAATTCCTTCAATAAATATTCGCACTAACAAAAGTTTATATAAATTAAATATTGTATACATAAAAAATTTGGTAATCTGACTTGACCCATTTAGAGCAACCTATCATAGTAAAGATTATATAAATTAAATATTGTATACATAAAAAATTTATAATATATAGTACAAAAATTCTTTTCTTTCACGACATAGATAATTTTAAAATATTTTTTTTGTTATAAACAAATAAAATAAAATGTGATGTTATTTTTTTTAGTGTTGTTATGTTAGTTCCTTTATATACATATGTTTCCACAATGAGAATGTCATAATACTTTTTCATGAAATATATTAATAACTAATCCGAGCCCGTTTATATAATCTAAAACAAAATAGTCCCACACACACACACATTCCCGCCCAAATTTTTCCCCCTCACAAAAACCATTTTTTTACACTCTCTCACACACACTGGAATATTTACCGCACTGCCACTGGACCGTGCTCCACCTCGCTGATAATTACAAAATTGTCCCGGACCGTGCTCCAACAATCCCTATATCTCATTCATCTCATTCTCTTATAAATATGTGTGTATTATAATCCTCTCAAAATCATATCCTTACATCATGTACCATTTCTCTCAATATTCCATTTAACAAATACATCTCCTCACCATTTTCTATCTTTTATTATTCACATTCATGTTTATTTATCCCTATTTTGCTAATATTTTTGTTCACTTTTGTTGTTGTTTTTGTGACAGTTATTGGGAAAATGACGAAGAGCATTTTGAAGGGATGAAGAGATAAGGATTATTCATAACCTTACATATTCATTTAACATTTCTCTCAATGTTCCATTTTACAAATACATCTCCTCACCATTTTGTATCTTTTATTATTCAAATTCATGTTTATTTCTCCCTATTTTGCTAAAATTTTTGTTCTCTTTTGTTGTTGTTTTGGTGACAGTTATTGGAAAAATGGCAGTACTCATTCAAATGACGAAGAGCATTTTGAAGGGATGAAGAGATAAGGCTTATTCATAACCATACAAGAATAAATCAATTTTGGGGAAAGATTGATTTGGCTATTGTTTTTGTGGAGAGATTGTTCCACCAATTGTAAATAATTGGATAAATTTAGTTGTTGTAGCATTAGGTTCTCACAATCTTTTGTGTTTCATTCAATAAGAGATAGTCTGAAATTTGTCTATATTATTTTTTGTGATTTGTTTATCACAAAATTTGGTGTTACATTCATTAAGAGATAGTATGAAATTTGTTTATATCATTTTTATCCATTTATTTCTCGCAATCTTTTGTATTTCATTCAATTGAGAATTGTATACAAGTTTAACACAATGCCTAGCAAGATCTATATTTTGTGTAAGATAAGTTTTTAATTTGAATTGAAGAACACATCATTGAAATTATATTGAAATCACATTGTTGAAATCATAATGAAATCATTTTTAATAAATTTAAATTATTTCTATTCTCGATTAATCAATGGATATTAATAAATTATCCCTTAAGTAATCGATAATTAATGTAATTAAGTTGTTCTCAATTTTTAGTCACTGATCCCAAAATGGTAAATTAATTATATTCTCAATTAATCCCTCCAATTATTGTTTCACATTAAATATAAATCTCTTATGTTTAATTTCCCTCCCAAAAATCTCTTCTATATATAACAATTTAATATCACTTGAATAATTTATTAATTTATACATATTTATTACAATTTGATAAGGATCTTATTATTTATTTACCAGAAAATTTTGGAAGAAAATGGAAACATAATAAATAAAATGTGTTAAATTATTAAAATCGGGAAGAAAATCGGGAAGAAAAATCAATGGATTTTTTAATTGATGAATGAAGAAAATTCTGGAAACACAATATTAAATTAATGGAAATTAAATTTTAGAATATGTATTTTTATTTTAATTAGACCATTCTATATTAGTATGATTTGTTATTAATTAATTTATATATATCTATTATAATTATTTAAGGATATTCCTACAATTATATAAGGTTCTTCCTATATTTTATTAATTCAATTGATTACTTTACTTAATGTGGGGTAATTATCGGATATGATTACTTTTGAAATGGGAAAAAATCGAGAAAAAAAATCAATGGATTTTTGAATTGATCAATGAAGAAAAATTTGGAAATAAAATATTAAATCATAAAATGGAAACTAGAACATATCTATTAATTAATTTATAAAATAGTACGATTTGTTATTAATTAATTTATACATATCTATTATAATTATTTAAGGATATTCCTACAATTATGTAAGTTTCTTCCTATATTTTATTAATCCAATTGATTTACTTTACTTAATGTGGAGTAATTATCGGATAGGATTACTTTTGAAATGGGAAAAAATCGAGAAGAAAAATCAATGGATTTTTGAATTGATCAATGAAGAAAATTTTGGAAACAAAATATTAAATTATAAAATGGAAACTAGAACATGTATTTTTTTTAAATACATAATTTTTAGTAAATAATTCCAAAAGGTTGAATTATTTATAATCTTGATTATTATCTCAATTAATCCCTAATTTTTAGTCAACAATCCAAAAAAGGTATAAAAATATAATGTAAAGTAATCACATCAATGATTGATTAAGATTAAACAAAATTATGATTAATTCCTTCAATAAATATTCGCACTAACATAAATATATTATATACACAATTAATGTAATGATCAATGGATATTAAATATTTATTGTAATAATCAATGGATATTAAATAATGATTATTGAATAAAATCGGGAAAAAAATTAGGGATTACATGAATTATTCAATGAAGAAATATAATTACTAATGTGGAGGAATTATTATCGAATAAGATTACTTTATATTTAGTTCATTGAATATTTAGTTTCCAACTTATTGAAACTAAATATCAATGAAGAAAATTTTGGAAGACAATGGAAACATAACAAAAAAAATTGTGTTAAATTATTAAAATCGGGAAGTGCAATCGGAAGAAAAATCAATGGATTTTTTAATTGATTAATGAAGACAATTCTGGAAATAAAATATTAAATTAATGGAAACTAAATTATAGAATATGTATTTTTATTTTAAATAAACCATTCTATATTAGTATGATTTTTTATTAATTAATTTATACATATCTATTATAATTATTTAAGGATATTCCTACAATTATATAAGGTTCTTCCTATATTTTATTAATCCAATTGATTACTTTATTTAATGTGGAGGAATTATCGGATAAGATTACTTTTGAAATGGGAAAAAATCGAGAAGAAAAATCAATGGATTTTTGAATTGATCAATGAAGAAAATTTTGGAAACAAAATATTAAATTATAAAATGGAAACATATATAATGTAAAGTAATCACATCAATGATTGATTAAGATTAAATAAAATTATGATTAATTTCTTTAATAATTATTTGCATTAACATAAATATATTATATACACAATTAATGTAATGATCAATGGATATTAAATATTTATTGTAATGATCAATATATATTAAATAATGATTATTGAATAAAACCGGGAAAAACATTAGGGATTACATCAATTATTCAATGAAGAAATATAATTACTAATGTGGAGGAATTATTATCGGATAAGATTATGTTATATTTAGTTCATTGAATATTTAGTTTCCCAACTATTGAAACTAAATATCAATGAAGAAAATTTTGGAAGACAATGGAAACATAATAAATAAAATTGTGTTAAATTATTAAAATCGGGAAGAAAATCGGAAGAAATATCAATGGATTTTTAATTGATTAATGAAGAAAATTTTGGGAACAAAATATTGAATTAATGGAAATTAAATTTTAGAGTATGTATTTTTATTTTAAATAAACCATTCTATATTAGTATGATTTGTTATTAATTAATTTATACATATCTATTATAATTATTTAAGGATATTCCTACAATTATATAAGGTTCTTCCTATATTTTATTAATCCAATTGATTACTTTACTTAATGTGGAGGAATTATCGGATAAGATTACTTTTGAAATGGGAAAAAATCGAGAAGAAAAATCAATGGATTTTTGAATTGATCAATGAAGAAAATTTTGGAAACAAAATATTAAATTATAAAATGGAAACATATATAATGTAAAGTAATCACATCAATGATTGATTAAGATTAAATTAAAATTATGATTAATTTCTTTAATAATTATTCGCATTAACATAAATATATTATATACACAATTAATGTAATGATCAATGGATATTAAATATTCATTGTAATGATCAATGTATATTAAATAATGATTATTGAATAAAATCGGGAAAAACATTAGGGATTACATCAATTATTCAATGAAGAAATATAATTACTAATGTGGAGGAATTATTATCGGATAAGATTACGTTATATTTAGTTCATTGAATATTTAGTTTCCCAACTTATTGAAACTAAATATCAATGAAGAAAATTTTGGAAGACAATGGAAACATAATAAATAAAATTGTGTTAAATTATTAAAATCGGGAAGAAATATCAATGGATTTTTAATTGATTAATGAAGAAAATTTTGGGAACAAAATATTGAATTAATGGAAATTATATTTTAGAATATGTATTTTTATTTTAAATAAACCATTCTATATTAGTATGATTTATTATTAATTAATTTATACATATCTATTATAATTATTTAAGGATATTCCTACAATTATATAAGGTTCTTCCTATATTTTATTAATCCAATTGATTACTTTACTTAATGTGGAGGAATTATCGGATAAGATTACTTTTGAAATGGGAAAAAATCGAGAAGAAAAATCAATGGATTTTTGAATTGATCAATGAAGAAAATTTTGGAAACAAAATATTAAATTATAAAATGGAAACATATATAATGTAAAGTAATCACATCAATGATTGATTAAGATTAAACAAAATTATGATTAATTCCTTCAATAAATATTCGCACTAACAAAAGTTTATATAAATTAAATATTGTATACATAAAAAATTTGGTAATCTGACTTGACCCATTTAGAGCAACCTATCATAGTAAAGATTATATAAATTAAATATTGTATACATAAAAAATTTATAATATATAGTACAAAAATTCTTTTCTTTCACGACATAGATAATTTTAAAATATTTTTTTTGTTATAAACAAATAAAATAAAATGTGATGTTATTTTTTTTAGTGTTGTTATGTTAGTTCCTTTATATACATATATTTCCACAATGAGAATGTCATAATACTTTTTCATGAAATATATTAATAACTAATCCGAGCCCGGCGCATCGTGCCGGCGGGCAGTACTATTTTATATTTTTTTTCTTTCAATCGTGATGACAATTTATTCTTTTGTTGAATCTTTAAGTAATTAAAATTCATTAATGTTTTAGGAACATTTCTTCCCGCGCATTGCGCGGGCGGGTAGTTCTAGTGAATAATGAATCTAGAACAGTGAGTTAGAGGCATTACTAAATTGAGCTTATGAAATACTACTATACTGTACTGCTGCAAAACACAGAGAACAGTCATACTCATGTGAATATATTCTATCAAATTAATGGTCTAAGACTTTCATTAAATGCATCTGCTATAACATCATTTTTAAAATTAAAAAAAAAATTATTGCAGTAATCATTATTTAATTATTCAAATAACTACCACATTTTAATATCAATTTTCACATTCCCTAATGGGTGCGCTTACATGATCTGCCCAAAATATTTGGCCTTCAATTTAATTAAATTCAATAAAAACATTCTAGTCTTTCAAAGTCAAAAAATACATTGAAGGTTTGAAACTAACGTAACCCTTATATTTACACACGCATGGTATGCGTATACCTATGCATCATTGAAGAAGTTGAAAAACATAACTAAATAAATAACAATAAATAAATTTAACTATCACTTTCAAGCATCAAATTATATCCTTATGAACAATCATCATTCGAAGAAAAATGGAGGCTTTTCTGTTTTGATTTTCTTCAAGTAATTGACCTGGTCAATTAGTTGTTTATTACTTAGGAAAATACACACACACAATTCCAGTGTTACATTTGAAAATGAAATGAATTATGCCAAAATAAATAAATAAATAAAAAACTAAGAAAAATATAATCACCAACACCATAAATTTAATCATCTCTGTTTCTTAAAAACGTGAATATTCCTTGGCCCTGGATTGTTGTTTTGGGGCCTCTAGACTTTGTACCGCGGCCCAAGGAAAGCTTTTAGGCCATAATTGGGCTCATTGCAGTCACAAATTAATTGGGCTGTAGCATAAAAATCAAATTGGGCCTACGAGTGAATTCAGGCCCAACTCAAGTGGCATGTGTGCCAGACTCCCATTTCCAAAACTAGTCACGTTTTCTGTACCTGAGAGGGAAGACGACCGGACAGACCGCTAACGCACCACGAAGCAACCAGAGTTTGGTTTCCCGTTTCCGGGGATCGGGGAGGAGTTATTTCTGGATTCTAAGCAGGTTATAGTCACGATTCTTTCTTTAATTTCGTTTCGAGGAGAGCAGTTACTTGAATTTTTTTTACGGATGCCTGTGTTTCTTTTGCTCTAGTTGAATCACTACAAATATAAATTGTTTGAAATTCATAAGTTGTTATTTGGGTAAATGCTATGCCTGATCTAATAGGCAATTATTCGTTTCCTCGTTGTCGTCTAGTTGCACTGTTTTGGGCTTCAATTGGAGTTTACAGTACTTTTTCCGATTTTTTGTAGCCCTAAGCAAGTTATAGAAGAGATCGAACCACCACCGTCGTTAGAGTGTTAAAGCTAACTGTTGCCTTGCTTAGTTGCTTGTGAAGTTAGTCATTTGTGCACATTGCATGGAGTGTGGGTGGGTTCTGCATAAATGGTTCGGAATTTCAACCTTCAGGCGTTCTAACTCATGAATGTCTATCATGTTTCCTTTGCATGTGCTGTTACTAAATCTTTAGTCTTTACAGGGAAATTTGTGAAAAGGCTTGGGATTTGGGACACAATTCTGTTCTTTGTCTAAATATTTGATACCCAGATTTTTGGGGAAATAGTGTTTTTGAAGGAAAGTAATTGCTTGGGTTTAGGATTTTGGAACAATGTCCATTCCAACTTCTGAATCGGAAACTCTTGTATCAATTGCCCCATATAAATTATTGAAACTCTTGTATCTTACACGCTTAGTGTAAGATTGTTATAAATTTTGAGTATGGATGTTAACTTTTATGTTCACAAGATGAAATTGGACACCAGTAATTTGATATATACAACTTTACAAGTTATATTAACTGAGTATAGTGAAAATGAATTCATTAGTACCATTTTCCATAGGCTTTTCGTTTGCTTTTCATCATATAATTTCTACTTTGTGGATTATATAGAGAAACATGTATTTCAAAGCAAAGTTGTCATGGAATGTGGTGCTTCCTGCTGAGAATCTCGATGTGAAAGGTCTAATGCTTCAAAAGGCTATAATCACTCGCCTAACTGCTGACTTTGCTGTCAAGAAGGCCACCAAGGATCTTGGCTATTTTCTGGCTGTGACTACAGTGGGAAGTATAGGGGAGGGGAAGGTTCGGCAAATGTCAGGAGATGTTCTTTTTCCTGTGGAATTTTCCTGTTTAACCTTCAAGATGCTCCCTGGTGAAGTCCTGGAAGGCACTGTCGATAAGATTCTGAAACTTGGTGTCTTCTTGAAGTGTGGGCCTGCCGATAAAGTGTTCCTCTCCCACCAAAAGATGGACGATTACCAATATTTCCCAGGGGAGAACCCTTACTTCATGAACAACAAGTCGTCAAAAATCGAAAAAGGCATGGTGGTTCGGTTCCTGGTGATCGGACAGAAATTCATGGAGAGTGAGAAAGATTTCGAAGTTTTGGTCAGCCTTGAGGGTGATTTCCTTGGGCCAATTTCTCAGGTTTGAATAACTGGTCTGTCTGTTCACACTAGGTGAAAACGGGAAACTTGACGGTGGTATCACCTGTTTTTAAAGCTAAAAAGTTTTCTGAAGTGAGACAGTGGCTTCATCTATGGTGCAAGAAGCATAGTCTTTCTTAACCATTTTTCTTGGTATATTATATAGGCTGCTGTTGCTTTCACTTGTGATTTGGTTCCTAATGATTAAGTAGTTTTGGTTTTCACTAGATGTGTAGAAAAGACTTGCACCCTTAGCCGAGTAATGAAGCTGTCTGTTTTACCTGGGCATCATTCTTGTTTATTTTTCAATGTTGGTTGTTGTTAAGGATTTTCTGGTGACTTGCTGTGGTTGTACGAGAATTACCTGTTGGGATGGGATGGGATGTTATTGAAATGCTTTTGGCCTTTGTTTCTTAAGAAAGCATTGTATGCCTGTTTGGATTTTGGGTAATTATAAAATCTAAAATCACCCCAAGGGCAGTCTAACTGTTGGGCTAAAGTCTTGTGACCTTTATATTACTACAAGGATGGTTAGGAGTCAGCGGATTTAATAGCAGATAGCAGATTCGGAGAGAGAATTGTGAGAGGATATGCTGATTGAATCCGCTATATGCTCCTAAATATGCCGGCTTACAAACATCTCCTATATATTTTACAGATATTCTTGCTCTATAAATTGTGCATATGCTGTCACATGGACATGGTTGCTCTCTACTCCATAATACTGGACCACCCGTCGGCCGTCGCAATGGAAATTAAATGAGGTGTAATAATTTGGCAACATTAAATACACCAAATTGAAAATGTGTCTCTCGTAACTATGATTGCAATTCTATAGCTACCTACGCATTGATGGTCCCATTGGAATGATTTTGAAAAAACACCAGTACTATACTGTACTTATATTTAAGTAGAGTACTCTTAGTTGTATTTGTTAAAATCAAAAAAATAAATTCACAGTTATTAACTATATAAAATGTTAGTATTTTTTAGACTCTAAGATGTCCAAAGAAATTCGTTGGTTTATTTATAAGTTATAACCTAGTCATCATATACTAGTAATTTTTTTTTTTTTTTTAAATTTCATCTTTGAAAGCATCCTTTATATGCATAAAACATTGAACATATGTGTGAACAAGAATACATTTGTCTATTGTGTGATATCAATTTCGCGTATATAATAATGAAATAAGAAGTGAATTGCAGCGTTGTGTTGGTTATTTCAATATCTATCATCAATTGTTATATATAGCTAGGCTATATATGTCTATCACCTATGTACAAATTCGAAATATATATGCCCGAATTAATTTTTATTTCGCTTTTGGAAGCGAATGGTATCAGTCGTAATGTATTATTATTATTCAGGTCCTATGTATAGCAATTACTACAATACATGTGCGTGCATTGAGATGTTGTCTATTATATGTCCAATTAGTGAAAAAGTTTAATGCTGCCCTAATTATGTTTATACATGTATTTAATATTATCACATGATTAGCTTGTTTTAACTATCATCACACAATTATTATTATTATTATTATTATTATTATTATTATTATTGAAAATAATTATCAATACACTTAAGATCGCTATCCTTTTAGGCCGTACGATGATAAGATCATATAATAACATAGAGAATTTCCAATAGCATGTGTTGTACCATAAAGAATCAGTTATGGAGCATCTAAAAAAGTTAGCACTTCAAATTAGTTTTCGAGAGGATTACACAATCATTCCTATCCTATCCATAAAGATGGATCTACTTTTTCAAATGATCAAGACAATGATAAATTCTGATTCAATAATTGTATCAATACCTTTCCTTTTTATTTTTTTAAAAATATTTTGTTAATCCAGTTTTTTTTATAAAAAAAAAAAAAAAAAAAATACTGCATCAACAATTGCTATCCAGGGTCCGCACAGTCGGGTGGTGATATATTCACTAAATTATACCCATTGTAATTATTATTGTTGGATCTACAGTATATTTTAAGAACGAATTGTAATTTGTATACATCTTTCTATTCTTATTATTTAATTATATATTGATCTAATATAGTAAAGTATGTATCAATTGGCAAATGTTACGTCAACAGTAACTAATACTCCCTCCGTTTTTTTTTATCTTCTCCCTTTGAATAGTAGAAACTATTCATTAAGTAACTTTGATTCATCTTTTTATCATAATTATATAAGATAAAACATAGTCAAGTGAGATGTTGTTGGATTCGTCTAATAGTGTAGTTTTAGAATATCAAATTTTTATAATTTTTACTTATATATAATATGAGATATTGATGATTGAAAATGTGCATTGGATTGCGTGCAGTGCAGGATGGGTGAAGTTAAAAAAAAAACGGAGGGAGTAATACTCTATTACAGTGGAAAATGTTTTACACCAGAAATAACAACTTTCAGAATTTAAAAATATATAAAACCGTTGAGAGATTTAATATATTGTACTGTATAATGATATTTTAACTGCCATCATTTGCGTAATCATTCATGCGTGTCCATATTGTAAGGATCCTTTTGTAGTAACTAGCCGACTATTATTTTATTTTGTTTTAGTTAAGAACACTAATTAAAAGTACATCTACAAGTAACATTTAAGAAAATTACTAGTAAACTGTAGAATTAAAGAAATGAAATTAATTAAATATCCCAAGTCGTCCAACCATTCATTGGATCGAAACTCATGCATTTTGCTGGTCAATTTGGAATCAACTTATTTATATATATATATATATATATATATCCCACCATAGCTATGAATTGGAGTATTTTTTTTTTTAAAAACAAAAAACTGAAAACTGTGAAAGATTGTAAAAAGGAAATTTGGCGCAATTAACTTGTCGGTTGTCATGGCCATTGTGTCGGTGGATTCAAATAATTTTGAAAAATAAATATATTGAAAGAGATGGGGTAGTAGTAGACTAGGAATGACAATGGGCCGGTTTTGGGGCGGGGAGTAGCGTCCCCATCCCCAAAACCGTTAGTATTTTTAATCCCCAAAACCGGCCCGTTCCCCGTCGGGGATCATATCGGGGATCCCCAACGGGTATCATAATTTCCCCGATCCCCATCGGGGATCTTATCGGGGAGTTACTTACAAGTCAATTTTTATTTTTTCGGTAATTGGGAAGATCAAATCCATATTATTCGAGCCAATTTTCAATTTCATAAATTATAATATTAAAACATACAAATGTACTTCCTCCGTTTTTTTTTTGTTAGCTACGTTTGACAAAACGTTACTGTTCACTTATATAATTTGACTTCAAGTTTTTCATGGTTATATAAGTTAAACTATAGTCAATTAAGATCTTGTTAGATTCGTCTCGTCTTGTAGTTTTTAAATATCAAACTTTTAGAATTTTTACTTGTACCGAATTTGAGTTATTAATGGTATAAAATGTGCATTGGACTGCGTGCTGGGTGGGTCCGTAGCTATCTTTAAAAAACGGAGGAAGTATTGTTTTACAATAACCCATAATCCATATTAAAATTTCATATTTGTTTCTAATATAGGGAAAATTCGAAATAAATACCTCCCTTCCCATCCTTATTACCTGTTCAGTACCCATAGGGGTTTTTTATCCCTTTTCAGTACCCAACACTTTTTTCGTAGGAGAGAGATTAATATTTTGACAGTTTTGCCCTTACTTAAGTCTAGTATGTTTTCCTTATCAGTTTTGTACATTTTGCATATGATTTCAGTACTTTTTATATTGGGTTTCAATACTTTTTTTTTTTTTTTTTTTGGAGTTTTATTTGTGATTAACCGATATAATTAACCTGCCACTGTTTCCTTTCCCGATCTAATCCCTTTTCATATGCCTGTAGGTTGTTGATTTCATCATTTATCCAAAAACTTAAATCTAATTCTTCTATTATGAGATTTTTTCTGTTTAAGAGTTGCAAACATTTTATTTTTGCTTCGATTTGGATTTTTACAATTTCTTTTTTAATGCGATATCTTTCAATCGCAGTTTTCTCCCACTTACTGTAGTCTCTTATTGTTTTATAAGTCATCTTTAATGCTGATTTCTGATATGATTAATGAATTCTGTTTTAGAAGTGTTTAACTCTTCTATTTTTGTTTTGAGGTCTGTTGATTGGTAACTTATAACTTCTTCATATATATGAACCGAATTTAAAATAGTTTTTATTTCTTCGTCACGGTTTAACACATATATGAGTTCATGTGCTTCTTCTTTTTCGTTTTCTTTATATTCTGTTAACCTTATAATTGTTTCTTTAAGGTCTTTTATTTCTTTTTCTATTTTCCACATGGTTTCTCCAAGTTTTCCACATTCAGGACAAATATCAAAAGGTATTTGTACTTCCATTTTTAAATCAGTTATTTCTTGCTAAACGTTCTTCTTGTAATTTTTTCCACATTTTTTCTTCATATTCACATGCTATAAAATAGTTTTCACATCTTTTTATATGGTTATCCTGTAATTTTTCAAAAACATTATAGATTTTAGTATGCTTTTGATAACTGTTTTCTAGAATTTCTATTTCATTTTTTAGAAATTCAGCTTCCTTAGTCACTTTCCATTTTATAATATTTTCAAACAATCTTTGTTTTCTGCAAATCATGTCTATTTGATTTCGCTTATTCATCAGTCTAATAAGCCAAATTTCACATTCTTGGCATAGAAAGTGTGTTTTCGGGTAAGGTACAATAACAAACCTTGTTTCTGTGTTTTTAAAAGATTCTGTTTTAGGGTTTTCAGCAGTTTTAATCATATTCTCCATTTGTTTTGATAAAAGATATTAATTATTTCAAATGGTTTTAAAACACTGATTTTCTGTACGCGAAAAACTTATATGTCGTGATGTCTTACTAGGTACTTGCCATCTCCTATTGTTCTCTTGGTCGTGTCAAATTTCTGATTATGTGTTATGGGTCCGATTGTCCTTTGTTATGGAAATATTATTATAAACATTAAGTCCGCAATCCTTTTATTACTGTCACTGATGAGATATTTTTCTGGGCCTGTTTCGGGTTTCAAATTCAAATTAGCATTATCCAGACCTAGATCTGAAATGTAAGTAGGGGGTCTAAGGGACAAATCAAAAGGGACAACAGTAACAAAACACCATTATGTTTAACAAACATCCCTGAATTGTGGTTCCCCTAACGAGTCTTTCTTACAGCTTTTATGGCATAAAGCCTTTTAAATTCTTATCTTACTTCCCTAATGGCATATCTCATCAATTAAGTTTTAAAAGGTCACATATTTATGTTTATAACATTATCATCCATACATAGAACAATCATACCACAACATAAATCATAAACTAACCCATACCTTGAGAGAGGAGAGGCTTTCCCGTTCAGACGGGCCCCTGTATTTCAGAAAGTAAAGAAAAGAGGAAGCAATCCACACCGGGTCTTTCTTTACAAACTGAAATTTTATTACTGAAAGGGTTGGGAATACAAGAGAATTAGAAAGAGAAAGAGCTTTCGAGAGTAGCAAGGGTGCAGTCTCAAAAACCTTAGGAGAGAGAGAGAGCAAAGTGAGTGTGTGTGTTACAAGTGAAGACCATCCCTCTATTTATAGATGGGAATGTCATCTAAGTAATCCACAACAACCAATAAAAACGTGCCAAGTGGCAAAGTTATCTGATAAGGTTCGGATGAAAAATCAAACAACTAGTACAATAATGCAACAATATAATAATGAGGGCCTAGTGCCCATTAACGTGGTTTTCCAAGAGTCACATGGCTCTTGTCTGCCTTTTGGTTTTATCCGCCTCGGATTCCTTCTTTCACATGCTGGTATTTATTGTGAATTCCAGCTCATTTCTGCGTGGCTCCCTTAGTACTCTTCATCATTGTGGGGTCCGCCACTTTCTTTTTTCTGATTTTTTATGATTTTATTGGCCTGGAATTTTGCTTCATTTTTCTTTAGTGCTACCAGTGCACTAAACCTTCCATTTTTTCTGGTTGCCATTGCTTCAGCAAAAGTAGGCTTTAATTCCATTTCAAGCTTATGAAGAATTTCTTCCTCACTGAGGTTCTCAAATTTTCCAGTCTGTACTGGACTCATAGTTTTTGGCAAACTACCAGCCATAACCGGAATTAATGTGCTTTTACCATCTACCGGACTAGATGGGCTTAGTTCAACATTTTGGTCCTCAAAGACCTCAGGGTTAGAACTTCCCTGGTTTGGTTCAAAATTATCTGAACTTATGCTTTTTAGCAAAGCATCAGCTATCAACGGACTTGATTCGTCTTTACCGTCTGCCGTTTGAGACGGACTAGATTCAAACTTTTGATCCTCAAAGATCTCAGGAGTTGAATTTTCCTGGTTTTGCTGCATCCAGGCTTTTGCCAATTCTACTGCAGTCATAGAACTGGTGGGTTTGGGTTCTGGACCATAGACTGGTTTTTCTTCTGGCTTTGGTGTTTTTAGTGTGAGGGACACAATTTTTGAGGTCAATTTCTCATTTTGGTTTTGAAGGATTTCAAGTTTCTTGGTGAGGGTTTCAATCTGGGCCTCTGCTTCAAGGGTTTTCATTTTTTGGTTTTCAAAATTCTGTAGCCATTCGGCCTTTTGGGCTTCATATTTACAAACTTCCTTGGCCATTTTTTCACAATGGTCACAAAACACAATGTGGGTTTTAGAAGAATGTCCAATTGAATATTGGACTGGGCCTGTAGGATTTTGGGTTTTTGGCCTCAAACCATCAACAATGTTTTTCAAACTTGGGCTTACAAAGAAATCTGGGCCCATTGTGGTTTTTGCAAATTGAATTGCAGACATTATGTCATAAAATCCTTTATGAAGAGGTTTTTCATTATCTTCATTAAGAGGTAAAATATCATTTTTATCATAAATTCCTTTTTTATAACCTTCATAGATTACATAATATAAAAATGGTTTTATGTTATTGAATTTCTGGAAATACATGCTTAAAGCAGAGAGACAAGTAACAATATACCTGCTGTTGTTTTTGTCAAATGATGCTCTCCAGATGTTATCACAAAGGCAGATCTGTTCCTCTGTGTAGTTCAACCCTGTGATAGGCCTGTACTTCATGTTATCAAATAAGATTAATTCTACATTATTGCCTGTTTCTGCTCTTTTGCCAAAGCAGATTTTCACTCCTTTTTCTGGGAGTTTATCTTTTTTCTTCCCTTCTGGGATGCTGGTTTTAGAAGGGATTGTGTAATATCCCTCTGGGGTTTTCACCATCCCTGTGGTTTTTACTCCATTTTCATTGCTGATTTTCAAAGAGTTTTTCTGGGAGTTTTCTGCCATTCCTGTAACAATATTATTCAATCTCAATATTCCAATCCTCCCTGTAAAATTGATCCCATTTTAGTTTAAATTTTTCCTCATCATTTTCATCATAATTATCAATTGATTCGTTTTTAAATTCAGTGTCATATAATGGTTTTTCCCTTTCTTTAATCAGAATTCTAGATAGTATATCAGCAATTTTGTTATCTTCTCCTTTAATATGTTCAAATTTTATTTTGTAGCCTTTCTGACTAATAACATCTGTAAAATTCAACCACCTTCTCCTAGACATTGATCTTTTTTCTTGGAGTTGGCTATGAAATTTTACTATGGCTTCACAATCAGTTCTTACTGTGAATCCTGGTTTTCCTGTTAAAAACAGTTCAAATTTATCAAGTGCGTACTTTATTGCTAATAGTTCTGCATCAATTGAGGAAAAGTTACCCTTTTCTCTGTATTTTCCTGATGCATATTGGCAAATTTCTTCTTTACTTTTAGGTGAGTAGACATCCTTTTTTCGCAAAAGGATAGCTCCCCATCCTTCATGTGATCCATCAGTTTGCACAATAAGATAATCACTATCTTCTGGCAAAACCAATTCTGGAAGTGTTTTTAATGCTTCTTTAATTTTTTGTACATTTTTTATATCTTCTTGGTTAAAATACCTTTGACCATTTTTTCCCAGTTTATTATATAATGATCCTGTTAATGAGGATAAGTTTTTAATGTATGGTCTAGCATAATTAACCAATCCCAAAAATTGTTGTAATAGTTTTGTATCTTCTATTTTATCAGGGAATTCAATAGCCTTTTTAGCAATATGATCTTGGAGTTTTATTTTTCCTTTTCCAATTTCTGCCCCAAGGAATGCTATTTTAGTTTTATTAATTTCCATCTTTTTCTTTGAGATGATTATTCCATGTTTTTCAAATAGTCTAAACACTGTATCAAGATGACTCGTATGTTCAGTACTATTTTTTGAAAATACTAGAATATCATCAATGTATACCAAAACAAATTTTTGGTATGGTTTAAAAATTTTATCCATTTTTTGTTGAAATATAGCTGGTGCATTTTTTAGTCCAAATGGCATTACTAACCATTCAAATAAACCTTCTGGACATGTAAATGCAGTCCATTCAACTGACTCAGGATGCATTTTTACTTGCCAAAATCCTGACTTACAGTCAAATTTGCTATACACTTTTGAGTCTTGAATTCTATTTATTAAGACTGTTTTATCTGGTATATTGTAAGCAAAATCTTTTGTATTATCATTAAGTCTTTTATAATTAATGACCATTCTTGATTTTCCTCTTACAATTTCAGAATGTTTTCTTACAATAAAAGCTGCAGACCTATGTCTGGAGTTTGATTCTCTAATTACTTTTAAAGCTTTTAATTCATCAATATGCATTTTGAAATCTGCTATATCCAGATTTGTAGGATTAATTTCTGCAGTTGAGATTCTTAATTCTGGATTTATTATTTCAAGCTTGCATATTGTTCCATCTTTTTCCCAATATTTCTGGATGTTATCTCCAATAATTTGGGATTTTTCTAACCTCTCAATCCATTTTGTTATGGTTTCTTCAGGCTTAAATCTAGTTATACTTATTAATTCTTTCAGTTTTGGGGTTTCAGGAATGTATTCTTCTTCAAACTCTGTAATTTGTATGTTTTCTTTACAAGTTTGTTTACATGCTCCTTTTATTTTGCATTTACAATTTTCAATGTCCTTGTCTTTTAAAAGTTTTTTATTTTTTGTTTTTGTATTAGTAGGGGCTCCACCACGCTTCTCTCGCAACTCTGATGTTGTTAATAGCTTGGTTTCCGCATTACTAATACTAGGTGCAAACATTGCCAAAGTTGCTTTTTCAACAATTTGGATATAATCTTTTGTAATAAATAATCCTCCATTATTTTGTAAGAAGAATTGTAATCCTAAGATTACATCTGCATTTATGACTAAGTCTTTTATATATGAATTATCAGGAACTCCATAGGGTTCTGATATTCCACAATTGGTTTCAAAGAATATTTGTCCGCCTGAAATAGGTTGTTTTGTTGTATATGATATTCTTCCATCCATTAATTCTGATTTAATGGGTTTTGCTAAGTTTTTCTGTAGATGTTCTGGGATAAGTTTCTCATTTATTATTATTCTTGTACATCCTGTATCGATTCTTGCATTAGTACGGAATACCAATTCCCTTAATTTAAAGATTATTGGTACCCTTAGTGTAGTTAATGATGAAGGATCGTGGCACACAGGTATGTACTCAGGGTTTTGTGCTAACATGTTCTCCGTACTAGGGTTTTGTTTATCATTAGATTCTTCTTCAGGAACTTCTTTTCCCTTATTTTCCGTATTTTTAAGACTTAACATATTATATTCTTCTAAGATTTCTTCTATGTTTTCAATTCTGGTTTTTAATTCCTTAGGATTCATTATATCTTGTAAATCAAAAAGTTTTCTTTCTATTATATCTATTCTTTTTGTGATGAATGTATAATTATCATCAATTTTTGTTATTGGCATTTCTTCGGGGAATTTAATTTTATAATATTTTAACAAGCATATTTGGCATATTTCTACATGACATATTGTACATTTAGCTCTAAGTTTTCTTGATGGGTAATAAGAGCATTTTATACAAGGTGTAGAATCAGTGCCTACCCTGAAAAGCCAATTATGGTTTTCGCATTCATTAATTTCTCTCATCATATACTCAGTTTCATATGGCATCATACACTCTTTATATGTGATACCATTATATGAGTTTTCATTTGCAAGCATATTAATCAATTCATAGGGATCATCATCCCCTTGTTCTTCTATAACATTTTCTTCCACTGTTACTATGCTATATATTGTTTCAGTCTCAGAAACATCTGAGTCTACATCCAATATATCTTGTTGTATACATTCTGTAAGAATTGCTTCTCTTGAATGTTGGTTTTTTCTTTTAGGACATGCTGTTGCCAAATGGCTTTCATCACCACATGTGAAACAAGCAAGTTTCTTTGTATAATTTCTACTAGGATTATATTTTCTGACGTGATGTTTTTGTTTCAAGAAAGGTTTTCTGCTATTTGATTGTTTTATAAAATACTTCTTTCTTGTTATAAATTTGGGTTTTTTTCTTAATGGTTCCGGCCTACCATATCGTTGGGGAGTGTATATCCTTTTACAGAATGAATAATCAGTTTTCTTAAGTTGTTTTTGTGCAATTATATTTGTACACTTGTCTTTTAGTATTTTTACCACATGAACAGCCCTCATACTAATAGTGTATTGTTGAGGATTCTTTTCAACCATTTTATTCCATGTATCTTGAATTTCTTGACCAATTGGTCTTGGTATTTTCATAAATAATTTTTCACCTAACTCTTGGTTAAAAGCACCTCCTGCTAGGCCTGTATAGTAGACATATTCATTCAAGAAGTCTACTGTTCCATATAAGTCATCTAGGTGCATTTGGTCGATGGATTAAGGCATCCATTTGTGTTGTTATATGTCCTGAATTACCATCTTCACCCGTTATTAGACTTGATATTTTATTTACAAAGTTATAAGGATTTGGTCCTCTTTCTATTAAGTCTTGATAATCCATTGGATAGTCTCTTTTAAATACTTCCCACATTGACTGTGCAAATTCTCCTAAATAGGTTTCAAGATATCCATACATTGATTCAGCTGTATCGTTATAATCATTTTTGTTTTTGATGTAGTCGGCTACAACTATGTTTTTCCATTTTGCAATCACTGAGCCCCATTCTTGATGGCTTACATTTGTTACTTCTAATATTGCTGGGTTATGATAATATCCTCTTTCTAAAGGTTGTCTAATTCCTCTAGGTTTTGTTATCATCCCAGGTTGTATTTTTCCATAAGGATATTCTGGATGAACATGTGTGATTGAGTGTCTAGAATTGTTTCCAGTATAATTAGTTCCAGGTCTCCACTCAGTCCCTCTTTGGTATGGGGCAAAGGGAGTTCCAGGGACTCTTGTTATACTGTCTCCTGTATTTTTCATGACAACATCTTTGTTCATGAATTCTTTAGCTGTTTTATTTGTTTTCTCAGAATGTAAGGAGATATGGTCTCCCATATATTGTTCCATTAATATATTATCAGAACTTTGTCCTGCTTCTGGTGAGTTTTCCTTTAAGAACAAGTGAGCTTCTATATCTGCTTGTTGTTCTTCTTTCATTTGTATTTTTTGTAATCTTTTCTGTACTTCATTCTCAATAATATCTTCTAAATTATTCTTCCATTCTTTATTTTTTCTTTTCATTTTATCCTTTAATTCTTGTTTTTGTTCATTTAGTTTTGATATTTCTCTTATCATTTCTTCATAATTTTCTATCCAATTCTCAAAATATCCACTATGTTTTGGACATTCTATTAAATGGATCATATGTTTTAACTTATCAGAATATCTTCTATCAAGATCAATTTTACAATCTTGACAATTATGAGGTAATATTCCTTTGTTTTTAAATTTTTTAGTTAGTGCAGAATGCACATGTTGTGAGAAAACTCTTTCATACCTGTCATGGTATTCTCTTTTATTTAGAATTTTTCCTTTCTTAAAGTTTTCGAATTTTCTTGTTTTTAAACAAATATGTTGTATGTCTTTAGCAATCCTTTCCACTTCATCCTCACTAGGGTGAAAGATTTGTTTTCCTTCATATTTTACATAGTTATCCGTTACTGGTTTTTCCACAATAAATCTTTTCATTTGTCTATTCATTTTCCTGACCTTCTTCTTCTGTAAAATCTATTGGTCGTTTTGCAGTTTCATAATCATTAAATCTTACTGACGTTTCTCCTCTGGAGTTAATGAAGTAATTTACATTTTTTGGAGTTAAATTTTTAACATTTGGTTTTTCAAAGAATTTTGATAGATCCCAATTTTTCCCAGCATTTTCTTCCGATGATATTTCAGTTGGTCCTATCATTTTTACTCCTTCACTTCCTATGATACTTACCACAGTTTCGATTTTTGTTTTATGCCTGGTTTGGCCATTGTTTGTGATTCTTCCTAAGAAGCCTACACATATCATTAAGTTGTGACCAGTTTCCATTTCTTCATATCCTACAGTTTGAATTCCTATTTGGATATGCTTCATAAAATCTGTTATTTGTATCATATAATCTGGTGCCAAATAACATACTCCCACATTAGGGTTCATATCAATTTCCATTAATCCTATGATAGCTTGGGTTGGATTAGTCCACCTTGTATCTAGGACAGTCATTAGGACTTTAGTTCCTAAGTTTTTTCTAGTTAAACCTTTTACTCCTATGGAGATTAATCCCATATGCATGTATTTTTGTCCTTGTCTTTGAAGCCTAATTGCTTCATTATTGCTTATTAATTTTATTAATTTTTTGTCATCTTTTAGACAGCTTATTGGTTCCGTATAATGATATTTGTAATAACCTGTGTTCCAATTAAGGAATCTTTGGTCATACAATAATCTTGGTTCCAATTGGATTAATGTTCTTTTCTTGAAGTTTTCAAATTCAATATCAGGGTCAATTATTTCTTCAATTATTGTTGGCCCTTCTTCAAGTTTGGTTTTTTCTCTGAACATCCTATCTATTAAGGATTTTTCAAAGTTTGAACTTTCAATTCTTTGAGAATTACTTCTTTCTACTAGACTGTTTTTGGATTCATTAGTAAGAGAAAATGATCTCCTACTCATTTTTGTAAATATTTTTCGTCTGGTTTTACAACCCAAAAATTTAGTTTTTCTTGTGGTTTAGTTTTCCTTCTAGCTTCTGCAGGTAATTTTGCAATTTGTTCAGCTAGTTGTTTTATTGTATTATCTTCAGGTATTCTAACAGCTTGTATTCTTTCAAGTTTTTCATCTATGCTTTCAATGGCTATTCTTAATGCAGGGTCTTGATATTTTTTCATGTCTTCCATATGGACATGTATATCATCAATTTTTTTCTTTAGTATTTCAGTTGTTACAAGCTCTTTTATTTTCTTATCAATTAGACTAATATTTGTGTTATTTGTCTTATTATGATCTGTTATTTCTCCAATCTTCTTATGAAGATTATTAATATTTAGTTTTACTTCTACTAATTCTTTGTTTAATTCTTTAAATTTATTATTGATTTCTTGTTTAAAGTTTTCTATTGTTTCTTTAACTTCTTTCAAGGCTGTTTCCATTATCCTTTAATAATTTTTATGATTTTGTTACACATTTCATTTACATTCTCAATATTGTTTTCAACAATGCTTTTAATTTCCTTTATTTCTTTATCGAGTTTTTCAACCTTGTCTTGTAGTTGTTTTAATTCTTCACTATGGTTAGTGTTTTTCCTTGGATTTGGGACATCATTAACTAGTTTAGAACTTTCATATTGAAGTGTTGTTATGGTTTTAGATAAGTTTTTCATTCCACTAGATGATTTATCATATTGGGTTGATAAGTACGTTTGGTTTTCTAATATAACTTTAAGATTTGTATTATTTTGTTTTTCTAATAATTCTAACTTATCCAGTTTTGCTTCAATTGATTGAAGACTTCTTTGTATATCCATGTTTTTATTTGTTGATATTTTATTCATGAGTTTTTAAGTGTTGTCTTAAAGCTTCTAACCTTACGATTAGTTTACAATAATTTTTAAAAGTTCTATTTTTCTTGAGTTTTATTCTTTTGATTTTTATTCTATTTTGTTTACAGATCTTACAATCTTTAGTTTGGTTTTTGAATAGCTTTTTCTTTTCTATGTCAATTATTAAGAATTTTTCGTAATTAATGTTTTCATTTAATTTAGTCGTATTTTGATTATCTTTTAATCCGTCATTAGCCATAAGCCCTAAAATCACAACTTATGCTCTGATACCAATTTTTTAGAGGGGTGTGTTTTTGGGCACTTTTTAGAGAAGTGTTAAACTCTTTTGAATGGATTTTAGGTATTATTTCTTTGATTTTAGGTTTTAAGGGTAAAATGGTCATTAATTTAAAGTTTTATCTCTCCATGTACCTTGAAGGAATTGTTGTTTTTGGTTGGGGGGCTTAGAGGAAGAAAAATTGTTTGGGGTATTAAAGAGGTAAGTTCTTTTGGAATTGGGTGTTTTTTAGGTATTTTCCCTCTAATATATAATCAACCCATTAAATAAATGAGTTTTAGTAATTATTTTTTATTTTGCGAAGCAAAAAAGGCCAAATAATTGGTGGTGAGAATCCATGTTATACAAATTACAGAAGATATATGTTAAGTTCTTAACAAATTTGTAACTATTTTGGATTGGATAGGAAATTTATAAAATATAATGTATAAATATTAACTATAATATACATAAAATATACAATAAATAATATATTAAATATATGGGCCGGGGCGGGGACTACTTCCCCATCCCCATCCCCGTCCCCAAAAGAATCCCAAAAAAATCCCCAATCCCCTGCCCATCCCCGATAATTCTCCCCAAAAACTGTATCGAAAATTTGGTTTTCGGTTTCCCATTGGGTATGGGCTGCCATATCTATAGTAGACTAGTAGTAGTAGGCATGGATAATGGATTGGATTTTCTACACAGAAGAAATCACATGAAATCTTTTTCAATTTGTCTCTTCTGTTTTTTTGCGCTGACACACAGAAAATCCATTCAGAAAGCACATACATACACGCGATCTGTTCATCTGATTCTGATCCAACAGTACGAGAATCCTAAAGTTTTTCGACACTTGACAAGATTATGAACCAAATGTCCGAATTCAGACAACCTCAGAAGTTACAATCATCAAATGAAGTCTGAATGGCCGACAATCTTTTGCACCATCCTCTTCGCCGGACTCCTGCTCCCGGGACCAAAACACAGCGATCTGACTCCCACCTCGCAACCCCTTCCCAATCTCCTCCGCCACCGGAACTGCTTCGCGGACGGCGCCGCCGCCTCCAACGCTGATCCCGACGGTGAAGCGTTGATTTTCCTCGAAGTGAGTCTCGGCAGGATGGAATTCAGGAATTTGAAACCGGCTGAATCGTGTTTCTTCCCCGAGGCGGGTTTCGTCGGGGTCGCCGGCAGCAGCGAAGGCGGCGGAGTGAGTGGCGGGAGGTCGCCGTCGCTGAACGCCTGTTTCTTGGGCGTGCCCGGACAGGACTCCCAGAGGAAGGGCACCGACCCGGCGGTGCCGCCGTAGTACAACACCCGGAAGGAGGCCTCGCCGCCCTGCTTCGAGGAGGTGTACCTTTCCCTGGTCGAAAGAAACCTGGAGAAAAACCTGTCGGGGAAATCCTGGTGTATTGCCTTGGCCATTTTCAATCCTTGGAAAAGTTAAATTTTGGAAAAAAAAAAACTTATCACAGAATCGGAAAGAAATTATAGAGATTCGAAGGTGAAGTGAAATTGAAGGCAGTGAGAGAAATCCAGGGCATTGGGCATTGTTCTTTGGGGGTGACCAATTTATTTATTGGGACATTATATAAATAAGTAGATACTATGTGAGTAGTATTATATGAAGTACATGGAGTCTGGGTTTTGAGGGTTGGGGTGGGGGGTTGTATGGAATAATTAGCCTCACTCATTATTGATGTTGACATATACATTTTATTTATTTTAAAAAAATATAGAGATTCTTGGAATTTAGTGAGAATAGTCGTGAATGAATGTGATAATGTGATGTACTCCCTCCGTCCCATTCCAAATGTCCTACTTACTATTTTTGGATGTCCCATTACAAATGTCTTCTTTCTATAAATAGAAATAATTTTCCCCTCCAACAACTATGTGGACCCCACCATATACTCACAAACCAACTCTACCTTAATTCCCGTGCCCAACAGTAACAAAACACTTGGAGTGGGACGGAGGGAGTAATTAGTTTAAATGGGAAATATATTGGATTACATATTCCATTTCCTCTATAGGGAACAAATTCACTAAACAAGTAGAAATAAGTAGGGGAAAGATGAAAAGTTGCAATAATACACTCGGGCTATTAGATAATACTACCTCCGTTACTTTTTAAATGGCATGTTTTGACTTTTGTCACTGTTCATTAAGCAGCTTTGACTCGATTTTTTAATACAATTATATAAGATAAAATATAGTCAAGTGGGATCTTGTTGGATTCGTCTAATCGCATAGATTTAGAATATCAAATTTTCATAATTTTTACTTGTATGGAATTTGAGTTATTACAGATTAAAAATGTGTATTGAATTGCGTAAAATGTGGGTCCGTAGCACTTATTTAGGAACGGATGAAGTAGTTTAGATGGAAGGAATTTTTTTTAGGTGAATAACAAGGTATTCATAGACTTCATTAGTTTCAAAACTAATCCCTAAGAATTGGATAGGCATTGAAGGATTGTATCTTTCAAAGCAAAATTTTACAAAGCTCGAACTAGTTGCTATTTTGATTTATTCCTTTTCTTCTATGTGGTCTTTTGTTTTTTATTGTTTAGTTTGTGGTTGATGGGAATGACGATGATATATAGTAAAAGGAAATAATAGTAAATGTTAGTTGGGGCTGTGAGGTAATCTCCACCGTCCAAGATTTATCTGACGATAGATGAGAGGATCGGATCGGGGCGTATTTAAGGGTAAATGGGCATTATTTAAGGTTGTGTTTGGTTAGCAGCTGAGAGGGCTTGCGGAAATAAATACTATAACATGCATACTGGCCACTGCCATATGTGTGTGTCTCTTTTTCTCCCTTTTACTATTTTTCGTTTTTTTTAAAATTAATTGGCGGTTCTAGAATTCCATTTATTATTATTATTTCCAGTACACGGTGCAACTAGGGTTTGGATTAATAATATACTAGTAATTATTGGATGTGAAAGTTCCTTGTTTTATGTTGTAGAATTTTCAACAAGCTTTATAGTATTAGTAGTACGATTCAATTAAGTCATTATTACCATGTTCAAATGTACTGTTGGTGGGAAACTGGGAATTGGGAAGTTTCAAAGATATATATGATGCATATGTAAAATGATAACTACAAATGAAGAATTAAGTATCGTGTTAATTAGGCATAAATATATTAAGTATATATTTCTATAATCATCAATTTTATTGATGACATTGTTAGCCAATCGATCTGACCCATATGATACATGGGACTACAGGATGGGTTTAACAACTATATATATATATATATATATATATATATATATATATATATATATGTCATTCTCTTCATTTAATTTGCTGGGTATATATATGGGAACTATAGTTTTCATATTTTATAAATATATATACTCCTACCTGGCCTGCTATTGGTAATGGATTCATATTAGCCAATTACGTTAACGTGGGCGCTGCGCAAACCAGTCTTAAAAACTCACATGTGCATGGCATGGATTCAACTTGCCCTATCTACTAATATCCTAGTATTTAATATGATTATGATGTGTATATATGTATATACCGTTTATTCTACTTTATTGTCTCCCAGCACTAATATACTTCGTATATGCAAATTTAATAATAATAACCAAAAAAAACAAAAAAAAAAAACAAAAACAAACAAAAAAAATCTCATATAATTGATGTCATAATGTTAAATGATTTCATTTCGATTTATGTGTAGAACTCTCCCTACTTATACAAAAAAAATTATGAACAACCTGCAGAAGATCCACTCTAGTCTACTTATTGCAATCACTTTTGGTTCCAAATTGTAACACATACATAACCATTTATATGCATGAGAAATAATAGTACCTTTTTTTTAATAAAAAAAAAAGAAAAAAAAGAGAAAGGGATGTGATTTTCTTGGCACTGCATCTAATACCTCCGTTCCTTTTTAAATGACACGTTTTGACTTTTGTCACTGTTCATTAAGTAACTTTGACTTGACTTTTTAATACAATTATATAAAATAAAATATAGTCAAGTGGGATCTTGTTGTATTCGTCTAATCGCACAGATTTAGAATATCAAATTTTCATAATTTTTACTTATATGGAATTTGAATTATTACGGATTAAAAACGTGTATTGGATTGCGTGAAATGTGGGTCCGTAGCATTTATTTAGGAACGGAGGAAGTATATGGTTTATAAGAGTACGTTGCCCAGAATATGGGGATTCGGCCAATTTGTTGTTATTCTGATTCGACCACATACATACATTGGTCTTATAGAGGATGGGGGACTATTTCCACCCTTTGGCTTCCTATATTCAAAAGATCCGGACGTTGAGGGATTCCTTCGAATGTTGTCAGATTCACCATGTTATTTGGGAAGGTAACAAGGTGGCGGACGGGATAGCGAAACACGGTGCTACGTCATAAGATTTGTACACTACTTGCGTCCGGCTACTGGTTCCCAATGGCTTAATGTTGCCGTGATGGCTGCCCTTTTATTGCTTTCTTTTCTTTTTTGTCTGCTACACTCTTTTTGATCTTTTTCTTTTTTTCCGATGGTTTTCTGGCTTCGACTTCTAAAAAAAAAATCTTTTTCATTAAGGTCCAAGTTAAAGGGAAACGCGAGGGTATGTATGGAGTCAAATATAAACACCGATAAAGGAGCACAAATGATAAAATAATTAAATCCAAGACCATACATATGCAATACAGTACGGTCAACCATATAGTATAATTTTAAAAAGCCAAAATGACGATGAATATTCTTATATGCAAGCCATTTTAATTTCTTGAAAGCGATTCTTTTGCAAGTAGCTAGGGAGTATTTATTGATTGATTTACCAATTACGTATATTATAGTAGTATATAACTCGAGTTTTATTGACTGTGGCTGTAAAATTCAGTACAATTGTAAAATCGTTAATATTAATAATCGATTAATGAGTGATCTACAACAGTGCATAAATGGTTAAAATTTTGTGGGTTTGGATATGGTGTTGAATTGGTGATATTCAGCAGGTGTTGTCGTGCTGACCCGATGATGTGTGTGTATTGAGTATTTAATGGTGTATACACTATATAAAAATACTCAGCAAATATAAAATACTGCTTCATCAGCACAGTACATACAAAACACTCATTCAACACTTCAGGAACTGATTCAGCTTCCAAACTAAATCCAAATTTGTTATCTAATGACCTGTATAATTGTTATAAGAATGAATGAATGAATGAATGAATGGATCAAGTGGCAATCAAAGTGGGAAGAAAATGAAGTACACGTGATAATAATTTGGTTGGGGATAAGTTAGCATGAAGAATGACCAAAATTCTGTAGGTGCAGTGCTAGTGGATTGTTCATATTGTGCTAACCGGATAAGTGTTGCAATCATTTCTAATTATAAGACACTATTAATTTGGGTAATGTAATATTTACTTTCTATAATGCTTAACCGAAATTGCTAGGGGACAACTCACGTCGTGCTAACCGGATAAGTGTTTCAATCATTTCCAATTATAATACACTATTAATTTTGGTAACGTGATATTTACTTTCCATAATGCTGAACCAATGATGCTAGTGGACAATTCATGTTATGCTAACCGAATAAGTGTTCAATCATTTCCAATTATAAGACATTATTAATTTGGGTAACATGATATTTACTTTCCATAATGCTTAACCGATGGTGCTAGTGGACAGTTTACGTCGTGCTAACCGGATAAATATTTCAATAATTTTCCATTATAAGACACTATTAATTTGAGTAACGTGATATTTACTTTCCATAATGCTTAACCAATGGTGCTAGTGGACAGTTCACGTCGTGCTTATTGAATAAGTGTTGCAATGTTTTCCAATTATAAGCCATTATTAATTTGGATAACTTTAGCACGTATAAGGCTTTAGCTTAGCAATTCTGCACGAGCAGAATCAGCAACATAACATATTCCATTTGGTTGGACAAAAAAGAACAACTAGCTACTGGTTAGTTAATTGGATCCGTACATAACGCCATTATATTAATGTGGTCGGTCCCCTGGATGCTTCATTATTATCATATCCTCATACTAATCTTAATTGCATACCCACATATTGGTATTCTTCACTTTGTCTCTTTCATAATACTTTAGCCCAACTCAAAAAGCCCATAAATTAACATCCAAATCCAAATTTTCAAAATAAAGCCCAATAACTATACGATGCAATGGCCGAAGAAATAAGCCCAATAGCCCCAATTAAACCTATATATCGGAGGGTGTTTGGATAAGATGTAATAAAAGTGATTATCAAATTATTGTGTTTTCAAAATGTAAATAATTAGTTTAACCGCTCAAAAATGGTGCTGCCAACCTGATTATTTTCGTTTTGAAAACGTAATAATCAGATAATCAGTTTCACATTGCTTATTCAGATAATCAGTATGATATGAGCAGCAATTAGAGGGGAGAGAAATTACTTATACATGTACTTCATATACTAAAATAGTAGTTTTACATTATTACTTAGTGGAGTACTATATACTGCCAATTTTGTAAGCATCCACTGCAAACACATGTGCTGTTCAAAAATCAAATAACCAAATAAAGCAACCATAACATGTTGGGAAATTTATTGACTAAATAGCATGTCAATTATGTACCTCTTATTCCAACCTCAAGAATGTCACATGTATAATCCCATAACAAGCTCATCAGGTGCAGAAATACAATGGCCTGCTTCCCAGTATTTAATGATCATTTTTCTATTTTAGATTTTCCATGTCACAATTTGTGCAAAATATGCCAGATTGTCATTTTTTGCTCATCAGATTTGTAATAGCACAAGTGGAAGAATTTGGAGTGCACTCCAGCATATATATACATCAAAAAACCAACAGCAATCAAGAAATCAGTCTCTTACAACTCTTATAAGCATGAAAGGCCCACTTCTGTTACTGTCCCTTCTCTTCCTTGCAGCCTATTCCGAATCTTACCGCAGCAGAGGATACGATCCATTCGTGTACTTTCTTAGGAGGCAGAGACCGTGACATTTATCCAGTGGTGACCCTGAGAATGTCCTGACTGAGGTTTCATATGTTTATGTATCCCCTCAGGCTGGCTTCCCGGTGACCCTGAGAATGTCCTGACTGAGGTTTCATATGTTTATGTATTCCCTCATGCTGGCTTCAGGGACGCCGACAGGATCCTGATGTTGCCCGGACAGCCTTCTGTCAGTTTTAGTCAATACTCCGGATATGTCACCGTTGATCCCAGAGCAGGCCGGGCGCTGTTCTACTACTTGTGTGAAGCTGAGGAGCCATCAGACAAGCCTCTCGTGTGTTGTGGCTCGGTGGAAGTATGTGAGATTGTTATTCGCCATCTATCATGTGATATTTACTCATTAACATCTATGCTTCGATTTCATTCAGAGCCTGGAGGCTCATCGTTAGGATTTGGAGCTAAGACAGAGCTGGGGCCATTTCGGGTGAATCCAGATGGCGAAACCCTGTGGTACAATTGTGTGTGCCTGGAACCGCGGTGAGTGTATTTCGCATCCTTGTAAAGAAAGCTATACGGATTTACTCGTTTGAGCGAAATTCATGCCTTGGACATTTATGCAGTGGCAAATGTGCTCTTCCTGGAGGCCCCAGCCGGCGTGGGATTTTCCTACTCAAACAGGTCATCGGATTGTAACAAACCCGGTGACAAACAGACCGCGGATGATTCCTACACCTTCTTAGCCAATTGGCTCGAAAGGTTTCCTGAATATAAAACCCGAGACGTATTCATTGCTGGCGAAGGCTACGCTGGGAATTTCGTTCCACAGCTCGCGGACCTAATCGTAAGTAGCAACAAAATTGCGAATCAGACAGTCACTATGAACCTTAAAGGAATTGCTGTAAGTTTGAACCAGTGATTTATTCTTTTTACATCATCTATTCTCGTACAATTATATACCTTGACTCGGACAATTAATAAGGAGCGAAAAATGGCCGGATTGGGAATGCATACATCGACTATAACGACGTCCTGACAGGCATATACAAGCATGCTTGGACAAGCGCCCTGATATCAGACGAAACAATCCAGGGGATCATTACAAATTGCGATTTTTCATCATCACAGGTTAATGAATCTGAAGCCTGTTCTGAATTTCGGAACAAGGCAGGTGCAGAAATCGGCGATATATTAATCTACTTGAGATTCAAACTCCATGGCATCTCAATTTGTTCCATCTTCTTGTCCAAATATAAGAAAGGGGCTATGTTTCTTTTTGGGCAGTGCTTCCTAGGGTGAGGAAAGCTTACTCATATTCGATTAAATTATTAAATTTTAAAATATAAAAATAAAGAAATACTATTAGACACAATTTAAACCTTATCCAGCCTAACAAACTTATACTTCATTTTGCAGCATAATAAGTAAAACTGTCAATTTAAATTCAAATTATATACTATCTAGTCTAGTTAAATTTGCGCTAGAACTATAAATTTTGTCACTGTTCAAGCTCGATAGTCGATACTGCTTCCATAGGTTATGATTGGCTGGATGCACTAGATACAGTTTTGCCTATCATCCAGAATCTAATGGCTAGCCAAATCCGTGTTTGGACGATCTACAGGTGAATTTCAAATTTCAAACTCCATACTTTAAACTATTTGAGATTCCGAATTGAATTAAACAGCCTTGAATCATACTCATATTTGTAGTGGAGACACGGATGGCCTTGTGACGGTGACAGCAACTAGGCGCTCAATGGCCAAACTGGGGTCGCCTGTGGAGACACCCTGGTACACCCAGGACGAGGTGACAATGATACGATTATTTCTGCCTTCCAGCATATATCAATCAATTCAAGCATGAACAGGGGCGAAACTACATACATGGAAGGGGTGGCTTGGGCCCTTGCATAAATTTTGCAACAAAGGATATAATAAGGGCCCGTTTGGATTGACTTTTAAAAAAAAAAGCAGAAGCCAAAAGTAAAAGCAGAAGTGAAAGCCAAAAGCAGAAGCAGGTAACTTTTGTGTTTGGATGAAATGTTTGAAAAACAGTTTTTTTTCAAAAGTGTGTTTGGATATGTAAAAGCGAAAAGTGCTTTTGAAATGTGTAAATTACCAAAAATGATATGCTGTTTATATATAATAGTATATATTTATAGTGTAATTAAAATAAATTAATAGGGGCATTTATGACTCTGCACACATTACTAGGTGCTTTTGGCTTCTGCTTTTCGGAGAAGCAGCCCCCTATACTGGGCTGCTTCTCCCTGAAGCACTTTTGCAGCTTTTCGAGGTGTTTTTGCTTTTTCTAAAAAGCCAAAACAAACACTCTTTTTTCTTCAAAAGTGCTTTTGGCTGAAGCAAAAGCCAAAAGCACTTGAAAAAAAGTCATTCCAAACAGGCTTTAATAGTGAAAGAAGGATTGCATTCGAGTGAAGTGAAAAGCGCCCCTCCTTTCCTTGAAGTTTCTATTTTTTTTATTGGTTCAATTATTTTTTGTTTTTTGTTTTTAGCTTTGGCCTTAATAATTTAATCTGTATTTCTAATTCATTTCATGGTCCAAAACTAAATCATCCTAAGTCCAAATTACCCAAATAGTTTGCCTTTGTTTTTACGTTGAACATAGACGACTTTAATCTCCTTGGTTCGAAACTAGCTAGGTTAGTATTCATATTTTGTAAGTATAACATTATTTGAAATATATTATAAATAATTTTTGTTCGATTTTATGTAAGTATTTTTGTAACAAATATTTTAGGAAAAATAGCCCCTCCTTAAGGAGAATCCTAGTTTCGCCACTGAGCATGAATACATTTAAAGTAGATCAAAACTATAACATGTTTATGCATAATAATAATATGTAGGTGGGAGGTTATGTGGTTGGATATGAAAATGTGATCGACGTTTGTGACCATAAGAGGGGCGGGGCGATACGTGCCAAGCTACCGACCTCAGGGCGCTCTTGCATTCTTCTCAAGCTTCTTACAGGGAGAGCTCCCTCCAGGACAGGACGACATTGATATATATGCACAATTGAACTTCAAGTGTTGAAATGATCACTGCTCAAAATTGAATTGTCTTAAGAATATCATTAAAATGGTCATAAATGATTTAGACGAACACAATTCCCTATCCCTTTATACTTCTTACTTATTCTCGTGTGCCCACATGCCCTTTCAACAAGCACTACTCAAATATCAACAGGTGTGATCCTACCCTAACACTATATCTGTTAGTTCAATTGTATGTATATCTATTTATAAATTAAAATTAATATATATTTTGATATCCCAATGTAGATATGAAATGGAATAAGCCCTTGAATAAAGGGAGCAAATATAACTAATCATGCAAACACAAATGGTGTGTTTGTGAAAAGGAGGAAGGTAAGAAAAGATGTTTCATATGATTGAGTAATTAAAGTAATTGCACTTGGTGGACTTGCAAGCCTAAAGAATCCAAAACCCTATAAGCCCTCACGTGAGATGTGACATGACCTTAGCTTTACCAACCTCATCATAATTTATAATAATGCATCTCATTTGTTCATCCAATCCCCCTTTTGTCTTTAATTTAAGGGGTGTATTTGTAACACCCCCATTTTTAAAACAGCGTAAGTATGGGTGTTACCGCCACATTCTCTATTTAAGCTCACTACCAAGTTAACTTAAATAGAAAATGCTAAGGCTTAAAATTTAAAATATATTTAAAACCATAAGTGATAGCCACAAGACAAAAAAAATCTAAAATCATATAAGTACGAGCACTAATAAGTATATAAGTTCATGATAAAAATGTAAGTAATTAATTAAAATACCAATTTGACCTCGCAGGGTCGAAATGAAATAGTGCGACAGAAAAGCTTATTTCAAAAATCCCCAAAATCCCAATGCAAATGCCATGACAATCTCGGTCACCTATCCTGAAAAAGAATGAAAGCAACAACATTAGCAATGCTGAGTAAGTCAATCCCCTAGCCCACACATGCTGGAGACTCAGGGTTGACCCAACGACACCAAGGAATAATTTATATAGCAATACCGATAATTTACCAAATTTAATTTCCAAAATTAATAATGTAGGTAACACATATGTTAAATGAAACCAATCCAACGCACCATACCAATCCAAATATCATATGTATCATCTCTCGCCATGCAGAGGACTCTATAACTACAACACCGGTGTCCTAGACTAGTACTCCGACTGTATAGGGTTATAGACACATACAGGCTCTACCAATATGATGGACAATTACCCTCATCCAATATCCAATATCCAAATATCCATAGATCATAGAGTTCATGCATTGGTTTCATAGAACATATATTTTACCAAAAACCGAATCATAGACCAACACCGAATGCCATTTCATTGCCATAAACTCATAGTATAGGAACCGATTCTACTATAATTTAAACTGGACAATATTTTCCAAAAACCGAGTGCATATTACAAGAGTGAAAAGTAAGCATTGGAATTAATAGTGATTCCTTGGCCATATCAAGACACGTAGAGAGACAAAGTATGAGAATTTGTTTTCATTTCCATTGCCTAACAAGAAAGAGACCAGGAAAGGCAAAATCAAATATAAACTTGCGGGCCCACACAACTAATGTATACAATTGACTTTGTTTGCTCCGAAAAATAAAGACATCTCAGGACACACTCACACACGCGGAGATATACATACACAACCATAGATATACCAGTGGTGAGTGTCCCTGTTCGTATCCAAGGCAATACTAAATCAGGGTTTAGAAAATACGATGCCAGAGACCACAATCAAAATTTTGGGTTTAGCAAAAAGGATTTCACAGAAAGAAATAAAGAGGCGGTGGAGGTAGGAGTTTCAATACAAATCTGAAATAGATTGGATTCTGACACAATAACAAGGGTGCAGACGGCGACACCCATTTGAAACAATTTGGGACTCACGAAATAAACAATGGGAGACCCGTGAAGAAGGTAACCGAAACTAGAGATTTAAACACATAACTCAAGCACAATCGGAGGCCACAAATTCAGATGCAAAGTTGGGGTTTTACAAAAACAAGAGATAAACAGCGGTTAAGAGGATAATGCAGAAGCTAGGATTCAAGGTTTACTTATTTAATTTTTTTTTTGAACAGACTTGGAATCATGAACATACGTAGTGAAGGATAGAGAAATTGACATACTGCTTGAGAACTGATAAGTGATGAAGAGAGTGACAAGCACCAAATTATTGGGAACGAGCAGGCCGGATGAAGACGACACAGACCTGAATCAATGATTCCAAAAGCTGTAAGAATATGGTGGGTTAACGTACGCATTGTAGGAAATGGGAAATTAACTTACCGAATTAAGAATTATTGAATGAAGAAGAAGCAACAGCTCAATCGAATGTTGGAGACAAGGATTCTCAAAAGCTTCCTGAATAAAGATCGCAATGGTGAGAAGTAGTTCCTTGAAATGATTTAGGGAGACTGAAAATAAATGAGTACCCACCCTCTGGAATGCACAAATGAGCAGTGGGGGAGTTTCGGATGAAATGTGAGTACTTAACAACACTGAGAGGTTCAACGGAACAGTAAGTTGGGTAGAGGGTGAGTGATTTCCGGGAGTGGAATTGGAGTGGAGAGAACTGTTCCTATACTTCTACTGCTAATTCGGAAGTCTCTCTCAAATTCAAGTTGCACTTTTGACCAAGTTATGAGGTGAGTGTATTTATTCCTTTCCCTTATAAAAATAAAAACGTACTAAATATTTGTGCCTATATATGCACAGAGTAATAAAAATTGGTACACCCCAATTTGAGTTATTGGTATATCCCAATTTAAATAGTTAAAATAAATTAAATCTCCCACTACAAAAGTAAATAAATAATTAAATTACATCATTACTCCATAAGCCAATTTTGGGGCATCACAATCTACCCACCTTAAAGAAAAACTTCGTCCTCGAAGTTTGTTAGAATATGCTGTTTCCGAAAACTAGATGTGGAATACTAACCTTATATTGTCGAGTCGTCACATCCTCCCCACCTTGGATAAATAGTTATGTCCGCATAACTTGTTCGTTAGCTTCGATGAATAACTCTGAGTATTTTTGCTTTACATCTTCCTCCATCTCCCATGTTGCTTCTTCGTAGTCGTGGTTTGACCATAAGACTTTAATCATACGAATAGTTCGATTCCTTGTTGCTCTCTCCTTCGTGTCTAGGATGCGCATCGGACGTACCTCGTATGTTAAATCCTCATCCAACTCAATGACTTCCGGCTGGAGAATGTGTGAGGGGTCATGGTGATATTTCTTCAATTGTGATATATGAAACACATTATGTACTCGTGCAAGCTCCACTGGTAAGGCAAGTTGGTAGGCAAGATTTCCTACCCGCTCGACAATCTCGTAAGGGCCAATATATCGTGGTCTTAATTTCCCACGCTTCCCAAATCGCAGGACTCCTCGCATCGGCGATATTTTTAAGAGGACCTTATCACCAACCGAAAATTCACCCATTTGGCGTCGTTGATCGGCATAGCTCTTTTGTCGATCTTGAGCTGCTTTCATCTTTTGCTGAATGACCTTAATTGCTCCGACGGATTCATCAATAAGTTGTGGTCCCACGACCACTGTCTCTGTATCATCCCTCCAGCATAATGGGCTTCGACACCTCCGTCCATATAATGCTTCAAATGGTGCCATCCCAATACTTGAGTGGTAGCTATTATTATAGGAAAACTCGATTAGAGGCAATCGATCTTCCCAACTACCCTTGAATTCTAGGACGCATGCCCGTAACATGTCTTCCAGCGTTTGTATTGTCCTCTCAGTTTGACCGTCTGTCATGGGATGGAATGCAGTGCTCATCTTTAGCTTAGTCCCAAAAGCTTCTTGTAACTTCGTCCAGAAATTAGAGACAAATCGGCTGTCTCGATCAGACACGATGTCTTGAGGTATTCCATGTCTCCTCACCACATTATCAACGTATGCCTTAGCTAATTGATCCATGGTCCATGTGTCCTTCATGGGTATAAAAATAGCAACTTTAGTGAGTCGATCCACAATTACCCATATTTTATTCATACCCCTCAGTGTCTTCGGCAGTCCAGATACGAAATCCATAGAGATGCTCTCCCATTTCCATGATGGAATCTCCAACGGTTGCATCAAGCCCAACGGCTTCTTACGCTCAGCTTTTACTTTCTGACATGTCAAGCACTTTGACACAAACTCACTTACTTCTTGCTTCATCCTTGGCCACCAGAACACTTCTTTCAGATCTTTATACAGTTTTCCTTCCCCAGGGTGCACTGAATATGGTGTGTTGTGCCCTTCCTCCATAATCTTTTGTTTCAACTCCACACACTTTTTCGGTACACACCATCGTCCTTGATAACGAATACTCCCATCTTCATGAATTTTGAACTCGTCTGCCTTGCCTTGCGCTATCTTCTCTTTGATTCTTTCAAGTTTCACATCTCCAGGTTGAGCTTCACGAATCTCATCGAATAGTGTTGGTTTGATGGTTATGTTGTTCAACATAGCCAACACTGTTCCTTGATGAACAAGCTCAATATCCAATCGAACCAAATCCATATAGAGCTCTGAAGGCAATATTCTTGTGTTTGTCAAATGTTTCGTCTTACGACTTAGTGCATCAGCCACCACATTTGCCTTCCCTTCATGGTAAGCAATGTCTAAGTCATAGTCTTTAATGAGCTCGAGCCACCGTCTTTGCCTCATATTCAGCTCTTTTTGTGTGAAGATGTATTTCAAACTCTTATGATCAGTAAATATCCTACATGTTCGCCCATATAGGTAGTGCCGCCAGACCTTTAAAGCGAACACCACAGCAGCTAGTTCCAAGTCGTGTGTAGGATAATTCTCTTCATGTGGCCTCAATTGCCGCGAGGCATAAGCTATGACCTTCCGTTGTTGCATCAGAACACAACCAAGTCCAAATTTTGATGCATCACTGTATATCTCAAAGTCTTCTTTGTCGTTTGGCAAAGTGAGAACAGGTGCTGAAGTGAGCAACTTCTTTAGCTCTTGAAAGGCTTGTTCACACTGCTCCGTCCATTGATACCTCAACCCCTTTTTCAGCATTTGAGTCAAGGGTCGAGCAATTTTGGAGAAGTCCTTAATAAACCTCCGATAATATCCTGCCAAACCCAGAAAACTTCGAATCTCCGTTTGGCTCTTCGGTACAGACCATTCGGCAACTGCTGCTACCTTTGTCGGATCCACTGATACTCCTTCAGCTGAAACAATGTGACCTAAGAATGCCACTTTATCTAGCCAAAACTCGCATTTCGACATTTTAGCATAGAGTTGGTGCTTTCTCAACAATTCCAACACTTGTCGTAGGTGCTGCGCATGCTCTTCTGCATTTCTTGAGTATATCAAGATGTCATCAATGAAGACGACTACGCATTGGTCCAACAGTTCCCGAAAGACATCGTTCATCAATCCCATAAAGGCTGCTGGTGCATTCGTCAATCCGAATGACATCACCGTAAATTCATAGTGGCCGTACCTTGTACGAAATGCTGTCTTAGGTATATCCTTCTCTGCCACCCTCAGCTGGTGATACCCTGATCGTAGATCAATTTTTGAAAAGACCCTTGCACCCTTTAACTGGTCGAACAAGTCGTCAATCCGCGGTAGAGGATATTTGTTTTTAATTGTTACTTGGTTCAGTCCCCGATAATCAATGCATAGCCTCATCCCTCCATCCTTCTTTCTAACAAAGAGCACTGGAGCTCCCCACGGTGAAGTGCTTGGCCGAATGTATCCCTTATTCAACAACTCTTCTAATTGATCCTTCAATTCTTTCATCTCAGCTGGAGCTAAACGATAGGGAGCTTTTGAGATTGGCTCAGTTCCAGGCACCAAATCAATTGTGAAGTCTACATCTCGAACAGGTGGCATCCCTGGTATCTCTTCAGGAAAGATGTCCGGGTATTCCTTGATCACTGGTACTGACTCCAATCCTTCTTCCTTAGCTTGCATGTTGTGCACATGACACATAAACAATGGGTATCCTTTACGTAGCTTCGTTCCCAATTGTGGAGCTGTCACCCACTTAGTAGTCGGTTTACGCGGGTTCACATAGTAGGCCACCTTCTCTCCTTTCGGTCCTCGCAGGACCACCTTTTGCTTTTGACAGTCAATCCTTGCCTTGAATTGTGTTAGCCAATCCATTCCAAGGATAATGTCAAAATCCCTCAGATCAAATTCTGCCAATGACGACGAAAAGACTACTCCTTCTATGGTGATTAGAACATCATTGAATCGTTTCTTACAGGGAATTACATCCCCAGAAATCCCTAGTGTGATAGACTCAGGTGGTGGAAGTTGTAGACTCTTAACTACTCGAGATGCCATAAACGAACAGCTTGCACCAGAATCAAATAATATATGAACAGGTACACCAAGTATTAAAAATGTACCTTGCAAGACATCGACTTGTTGCTCCGGTAAATCCGCCTGATTAATCACATTGAGGCGTCCCTGCTGCTCGAATCGGTTTCCTCCACGGTTCTGATCATTACCACCCCGATTTCCATTTCCTTGTTGCTGCTGATATGGACGCTGATTATTTCCATTGTGGTTTCCGTTCCAGTTCCTATTTCCATTCCAATTCTCATTTCCATTCCTCCAATACTGATTATTCTGTCCTTGCTGGTATTGTTGCTGTTGCTGTCTCGGACCTCTGTTCAGATCCTCTCGTATCGTGATCCTATCAATGCGAGTGTGGCACTCCTTAGCAAAGTGTCCCTCTTTGCCGCATCGGTTACATGCTATTGGGCTGGGGCATTCTTTCACCAAATGTCGCCGATTGCACCTCGAACAAGGGGTCAAGATTCTTCCCCTTTCTTCCCTTCTTTGTCCTCCACCTCTGTTGTCACGTTCTTGCCTTGGAGGGTTGTTATCATTCCTTCCAATCTCAATCCTTCCTCTTTTCTCTTGAGTCTGCCTCTCATTCAGTTTCCTTTTATGCTCTTGGACTCGAGCAACTGCACATGCCCGATCATAGATCTTCTGGAGACTTGAGAATTGTTTACCTCCCAATCCTTCTCGAATTGCCAAGTTCAGACCCAACTCAAACTTTTGTGCCTTGTCATGATCAGTTGGCACCAAAGCTGGAGCAAAATTCAGTAGCTCAGTGAACAGCATGTAGTATTCATGCACACTCATATTTCCTTGTCGCAACGTTATGAACTCCTCATATTTTGCATTTTTAACGCTCATCGGATAGAATCTCTTCCTTAAGGCCTCCTTGAACTCATCCCATCCATACCCTTCCAGTTGATCTTGGATGTGTAGTCTCCACCACTTATCTGCTGTTTTTCTTAGGAAGTAGGTTGCTACCTCCACCCTTTGGTCATCCGGACACTTTATTGCTGTGAGTAGCTTATCCAGTGTATCAATCCATTCTTCCAGCTTTTCGGGGTCTTCCTGTCCTTCATAAGTTGGGGGCCGATGTTTGAGAACCACATCGAGGTAGTCAATTGGCGCCGGTGTTGGTGGTACGACAGGAACAGCATGTGTATCACCCCTTTGCCTATGAAGGTCGGCACTCAACATAACAACCATTTGTTCAAGAACCCTTAATCGTTCCCTATCATTGTTTGGAAGAGGTGCATTGAAAGGATTAGGTTGGCCTCCAACTGGGTCAACTTCGCGATCATCTGCCTGATTGTTGGCCATTCTGCTTCACACGCACACAATACATAAGTTCTTGTTTGAGTATTCCAGAAAATGTAGCAGATATAAAAAAAAAGGGACATAGAAATAAGACAGTAGCAAAAGAGTAGTCCACTCAAAATGCCCAAAAACAATACCAACAGTAAGCAATTTCAAATGCAACATAGAATTAATCATATAGACGAAACAGAATCATAATAGTAAAAGTGATCATTCACTCCTCTTCGTACTCCTCATCGGGGTTGAGTCACTTTGATTTGCTACACATTGTAGTATGCGCGTTTTAATTTCCGCCAACTGAGTATTGGTAGCGGCCCTATCCTTCTTGGCTTCCGCAACAAAATTACGGGCATCCTCTATGCGTTTGTTCACACGTTCCTCGAGTGTTGCCATTAGGGTTTCGTTTCTTTGCTGGAGCATTTGGTTCCGTTCATTGGATCGTTTCAGCTCCTCTTGAGTTTCTTCTAACCTCTTTACGAGGTGTGGTATAATACCCAAAAGATCATCAATGACCTTGTCACGACTATTCCCGTCAGCCATCTAAATAATCCAAGTCCAACATCATATCATATATCCATAATTATCAACAAGTTAGACATGCAATATGGATGCAAATGCCCACCCCCATTTTTAAAGATATTTAATGCACTCTTTATAATTTAATGCATATTAAAAATAATAATAATAACCATAGCGATAATACTAGTAATGGTAATTACACAACTATGTGTTAAAAATATATAGAATTACCGCCAACAATAATTATATATGTATTAAGGTACTAAAGTACACTAAGTTAATATGTTAAGAATATGCCAAGTTTTAAAATTCTAAAAATATGAGGTACTATCAATATTTATTAAAACAAGTAAAATACCTTTTAAAACATACTAGAGTAATAATTAAAAATATATATTTAATATATTTAAAAATATGGCTCTGATACCACTTTGTAACACCCCCATTTTTAAAACAGCGGAAGTATGGGTGTTACCGCCACATTCTCTATTTAAGCTCACTACCAAGTTAACTTAAATAGAAAATGCTAAGGCTTAAAATTTAAAATATATTTAAAACCATAAGTGATAGCCACAAGACAAAAAAAATCTAAAATCATATAAGTACGAGCACTAATAAGTATATAAGTTCATGATAAAAATGTAAGTAATTAATTAAAATACCAATTTGACCTTGCAGGGTCGAAATGAAATAGTGCGACAGAAAAGCTTATTTCAAAAATCCCCAAAATCCCAATGCAAATGCCATGACAATCTCGGTCACCTATCCTGAAAAAGAATGAAAGCAACAACATCAGCAATGCTGAGTAAGTCAATCCCCTAGCCCACACATGCTGGAGACTCAGGGTTGACCCAACGACACCAAGGAATAATTTATATAGCAATACCGATAATTTACCAAATTTAATTTCCAAAATTAATAATGTAGGTAACACATATGTTAAATGAAACCAATCCAACGCACCATACCAATCCAAATATCATATGTATCATCTCTCGCCATGCAGAGGACTGTATAACTACAACACCGGTGTCCTAGACTAGTACTCCGACTGTCTAGGGTTATAGACACATACAGGCTCTACCAATGTGAGGGACAATTACCCTCATCCAATATCCAATATCCAAATATCCATAGATCATAGAGTTCATGCATTGGTTTCATAGAACATATATTTTACCAAAAACCGAATCATAGACCAACACCGAATGCCATTTCATTGCCATAAACTCATAGTATAGGAACCGATTCTACTATAATTTAAACTGGACAATATTTTCCAAAAACCGAGTGCATATTACAAGAGTGAAAAGTAAGCATTGGAATTAATAGTGATTCCTTGGCCATATCAAGACACGTAGAGAGACAAAGTATGAGAATTTGTTTTCATTTCCATTGCCTAACAAGAAAGAGACCAGGAAAGGCAAAATCAAATATAAACTTGCGGGCCCACATAACTAATGTATACAATTGACTTTGTTTGCTCCGAAAAATAAAGACATCTCAGGACACACTCACACACGCGGAGATATACATACACAACCATAGATATACCAGTGGTGAGTGTCCCTGTTCGTATCCAAGGCAATACTAAATCAGGGTTTAGAAAATACGATGCCAGAGACCACAATCAAAATTTTGGGTTTAGCAAAAAGGATTTCACAGAAAGAAATAAAGAGGCGGTGGAGGTAGGAGTTTCAATACAAATCTGAAATAGATTGGATTCTGACACAATAACAAGGGTGCAGACGGCGACACCCATTTGAAACAATTTGGGACTCACGAAATAAACAATGGGAGACCCGTGAAGAAGGTAACCGAAACTAGAGATTTAAACACATAACTCAAGCACAATCGGAGGCCACAAATTCAGATGCAAAGTTGGGGTTTTACAAAAAACAAGAGATAAACAGCGGTTAAGAGGATAATGCAGAAGCTAGGATTCAAGGTTTACTTATTTAATTTTTTTTTGAACAGACTTGGAATCATGAACATACGTAGTGAAGGATAGAGAAATTGACATACTGCTTGAGAACTGATAAGTGATGAAGAGAGTGACAAGCACCAAATTATTGGGAACGAGCAGGCCGGATGAAGACGACACAGACCTGAATCAATGATTCCAAAAGCTGTAAGAATATGGTGGGTTAACGTACGCATTGTAGGAAATGGGAAATTAACTTACCGAATTAAGAATTATTGAATGAAGAAGAAGCAACAGCTCAATCGAATGTTGGAGACAAGGATTCTCAAAAGCTTCCTGAATAAAGATCGCAATGGTGAGAAGTAGTTCCTTGAAATGATTTAGGGAGACTGAAAATAAATGAGTACCCACCCTCTGGAATGCACAAATGAGCAGTGGGGGAGTTTCGGATGAAATGGGAGTACTTAACAACACTGAGAGGTTCAACGGAATAGTAAGTTGGGTAGAGGGTGAGTGATTTCCGGGAGTGGAATTGGAGTGGAGAGAACTGTTCCTATACTTCTACTGCTAATTCGGAAGTCTCTCTCAAATTCAAGTTGCACTTTTGACCAAGTTATGAGGTGAGTGTATTTATTCCTTTCCCTTATAAAAATAAAAACGTACTAAATATTTGTGCCTATATATGCACTCAGTAATAAAAATTGGTACACCCCAATTTGAGTTATTGGTATATCCCAATTTAAATAGTTAAAATAAATTAAATCTCCCACTACAAAAGTAAATAAATAATTAAATTACACCATTACTCCATAAGCCAATTTTGGGGCATCACAGTATTGGATTTAGATTTTATTAGACTTTCTTGGATTTTAGAAAGTCTATGGATTTTATAAATTCATAGAGTTCATATAGAGTCTACTTGATTTTTTATAGACTCTTTGTAGACTCTCTTGAATTTTTTTAATTGATTTCCATAGATTTCCATAGATTGTGAAACACCATTTTTTTTAAAAAAAATATTAATGATTTATATGAGTTTTCAGAGACATTGGCAATAGAACTATTCATACAAATATATATATATATATATGTATATACTCCCTCCGTTTTTAAATAATTGTAACATTCCTGCACTTCACGCAATCCAATACACATTTTAACGCTCAATATCTCAAATTGTATAAAAGTAAAAATTATAAAAATTTGATAATATAAATCTACGCGATTAGACGAATCTAACAAGATCTCACTTGACTATATTTATCTTATATAACTGTGTAAAAAAGTCGAATAAAAGTTACTCAATGAATAGTAACAACTATGCAAATGTTACATTTATTTGAAGACGGAGGGAGTATATAACACGCTTATAAATATACATTAAAAAAAAGTCATAAAAATTGTTTAGAAAATTACCGGAAATTCATTTGTTAAAAAAAAAAACAATATTATTCAACATTATTATTTTCATCTTCATTTCTATCACCATCGTACATCGGCCTCATTTCCCACATAGCATTAGCAATACTCATTCTCCATGCATTAGCTTCCATTCTTTGTTGTAGTTGACTTTGAGAAAGCAATTCCAAATTTTCATCTTCCATGTCGAGATCGGGTGAATGTTGAACTTCTTCAGAATCAGTTGGAAACTCATCAGAGCGGCATTCTTTCCGAAGAAAGTTATGTAAACCAGCACAAGCCAATACTAACTCTGCTTGTGTTTGAAATGGGAATGGAGGTGCGGTTTTGAAAATTGTGAATCGAGATTTGAAAATACCAAAAATTCTCTCAACCACATTTCTTAGAGATGCATGACGAAGATTAAATAACTCACTTGCATTTCTGGGATGACGACCTTGACCACCAAAATCTTTTAGATGATATCTAATACCACGTAATGGAGCTAAAAATTGGCGTCGATTAGCAAATCCACAATCCACAAGAAAATATTTACCTGCAAATACAACTTTTTTAATTAATTAGTTTATCACAATTTTAAAAATATAAACACAAAAATATGTTGTATCGCACCTGGAGGCACATGAAGCCCATTTCTTCTTGATAATGCATCATGTAAAAGTTTTGAGTCATGCGCCGAACCTTCCCACCCACTAAGTACATATATAAACTGCAAATCAAAGTTGCAAGCTACCAAAACATTTTGCGATTGAATGCCATGACGGTTACGATAGCTGCTTACTTCCCGGCCTATTACCGTTGCCGGGATATGAGTTCCATCTATAGCTCCGATGCAATCCTAAAAAATAGTGCACATTTGAGAAGAGAATACAAAATTCTATATAGGATATATATATTACCAAGAGGTTTCATACCTTAAAGAAAGGATTAAATCATGTACTTTCTTGAATTTTAGCGGGCATTCCTGTAGATGGCTTAACCATCATTTCTGGTGCTATAGTATTCAACGCCTTTAAGGTTTTGTTGAAGTTTTGACTAGTAGCAAAATGCGAACGACCGAACCTGTAACGCCCCGAAAATTCAAATATAATTTTCGCAAGCATTACCCCTGTACTAACTATCCTAAACTAGTGGCCAGCTAATTTAAAACAGCTAGTACAAGACTGAGTAAACCTAAAGTGATCATCTGATTAATCCAGTTTAATGCGGAAACTAAAACAAATAAAACACATAAGCACATAGGAGGTTCCACCATAATAATCAAATAAACATTCCAGCAGCTCATCCAGACTGCAAGCCTCTCAAACAGCATACCAACCTAGTCTCATAGTATCACATAACCACGTAAAGATAGACATAAAATTCCTATCTATGTGATCTCTCAATACCCTCAAACCCAGTCATGCTCCAGTACCTCCAGCAGGATCTATAAAACAGACAAAAGCAAAGGGGGTCAGTACAACGTACTGAGCAAGGCTACGTGCCGGGGAGTAAGGGAAAACAAAACCACATCTCAAGATAGTAAATATAGGTAATAAATAAACATATTAATAACGGCAGAATATAAATAAAGCAGTTAAACACCACACCGTCCCATACCGGTGCTTCAACCACGATCATACAATTGACATAAATAAATCATCACACCGTCCCATACCGGTGCTTCAACCACAGACATACAATTTATGCACGTGATGCATGGCCTAACATACACCTATCTACCCTATATGCAAATGCAAATGAATATACCTAGCCGGCAACCTAAACCCGGGCGGTATGAACCCACGGGTGAGGATATCATCAACTCCAACCCGTTACAGGGTAACATACACCATCCCCGCAGGGACCACAGGCATCACAGCCCAATCACAGGCATAACAGCCAAATCACAGGCATAACAGCCTAATAATCACAGGCATCACATCCAAATCACAGGCATCACAGCCTAATAATCACCCCGCAGGGCCATCGGGACTCAACAACACCGGTAAAGGCTGCCCGATCAGACATTTCCAATATGTCCATCCATCCATAATGCAATACCATGCATTATAATAACCAGCCCAAAAAGGCCAACATGAATAACAACCAATAATCCACCCCGCAGGGTCATCGGGACTCAACAACACCGGTAAAGGCTGCCCGATCGGACATTTCCAATATGCCCATTCATTCATAATGCAATACCATGCATTATAATAACCAGCCCAAAAGGGCCAACATGAATAACAACCAATAATCCACCCCGCAGGGTCATCGGGACTCAACAACACCGGTAAAGGCTGCCCGATCGGACATTTCCAATATGCCCATTCATTCATAATGCAATACCATGCATTATAATAACCAGCCCAAAAGGGCCAACATGAATAACAACCAATAATCCACCCCGCAGGGTCATCGGGACTCAACAACACCGGTAAAGGCTGCCCGATCAATCATAAACATTATAACAACCCATCGGGTTAATAATCGTCAATTCCACTGCAATAACATGCATATGAAAATATAGTGATATTCAAGCACCTACACACTAGGTTCGCATGCTTCCCAACATATAAGAAATTCAATACATAGCCCTCTAGGCTAAAGCATTAATGATATAATAATTCAACAGCTTCCCCTAAGCAATTCAACAACCCCCACGGGCCAATTGATTAACCCACGGTTTACCAATAACATTTGGGGAAGTCATAATAATAATTGGTGCAAAGAAAACATTAATATAGAATAAAAATTGCACAAAAATGGGCCAACACAGGGCCTTCCTGCGCTCACTGCGCGCCCGCTCGCGTAAAACGCGTGACATACGCAGCCCAGTACTGTAGCGATACTGTAGCAATTACTGTAGTAATTACTGTAGCAATTACTGTAGCGATTACTGTAGCGATTACTGTAGCAAGTTACTGCGGTAACTACTGTAGCGAGTTACTGCGGTAACTACTGTAGTGAGTTACTGCGGTAACTACTGTACAAGTTACTGTGGTAGTTACTATTCAAATTACCGTGGTAATTACTGTTCAAATTACCGTGGTAATTACTGTTCAAATTACCGTGGTAAATACTGTGGCGAATTACTGCGGTAACTACGCGAGTTACCGCGGTAACTACTGTACAGTTACTGTAGCAGTACTGTAGCAGTACTGTAGCAGTTACTGTAGCAGTTACTGTTCATCGTCTTCTCCGATTTTCCAATCAGTTTTTCCGGCGATTTCGCCGGAATCCGACCCCAAATACCCCCCAAACACCTAATTTAAGCAATATAATCCCTTGCCTGATGTCTTCCAACAATAATCGACCTCCGATTCGTCGATTTCAAGCTTCAATCGACCAAATCAACCCAAAATCCTAACATCAAGAATTTCATCAAAACTCAACCAAAATACCACCAATCGGAAGAAAAAATAGGGGAGAAACACTTACCAATTCGTTTGCAACAATTTGCCATCAAGATCCGTCGGATCGGACAAGATTTCTTCACTCCCCTTTTCTTCCCAAGAGACCGATCGGTCTTCTCTTCCTCCTTCCCTTTCTCTCTTTTCTCCCATTTTCTTCAATTTTAACAAATTTTAAAATGACCCCTACACTTACTTAAATTGTTTGATATTAGCAAAAAGGCCCTTCTACTCTCACTTAACACAAATGGTACCCCATCCGGACTTGAGTGTAATAAAACCCATCACCAAAATAATTTAAACATTCCAATTTGAATAAATCGGGTCATTACATTCCTCCCCCCTTACGATCATTTCGTCCCCGAAATGCATAATCAGTCACGTGAACAATCAATGGAAAAAAATGTTATTTCATTATGAAGAAGTAAAAATCAAAGCCTGGCTACTTCAGTTTCATATGCTCCTTAGTTTCTCCAAGTAGCATCTTCAGCTCTGTGTCTAGACCACAACACCTTAACCATCAACATGGTTTTATCCCTCGGAACCTCATCATTTGTATCAATCACCCCATCTGGAACTCTTCGAACTTAAGACTAGTATCCAATTCAACTTTATCAAGCTGAATGATCTTATTTGGATCAGACATAAACTTCCTAAGTTGGGAAGTATGGTATGGAATACATTATGGGTTCGACCCACTTCAGATGGCAAAACAACCTATAAACCACTTTACCAACTCTCTCCACAATCTCATATGGTCCAATGTATCTCGGGCTCAACTTGCCCTTCTTACCGAACCAGCATATCCCTCACATTGGCGATACCCGTAGTATTACCCTATCACCAACCTCAAACTCCACCTCTCGACGGGCTAAATCAACATAGCTCTTATGTCTGTCCTGAACCTCTTATATTCGATCCCTGATGATCTTCACCAACTCGATTGTCTGCTCAATCATCTCAGGACCCACATTCACCTTATCTGTTGGATCATTCCAACATAATGGACTCCTACACTTTCTCCCATAAAATGCCTCGGAGGGAGCCACTAAATTTCCAAAACATGAACTACCGCTGTCGTCTCCAAATCATGTGTTGGGTAGTTCTGCTGATCACCTTCTCGTTCTGGGCCAACACACCACCCAAACCTCTAGGTGATGCATTTGTGTAAACTTCATACTTACCTGACTCATCAGGTAATATGAATACAGGTGCCTCTGTTATTACATTCTTCCAAAGTTCAAACGCCTGCTCACAATCATCATCCCACTGGAATTTAACATCGTTACACAACAATCTCATCCGAGGTCTAGCAATGCTAGAAAATCCCTCAATAAACCTGCTATAGTAACCAACAAGATCCAAGAAACTTCGGATCTTCCCCACATTTTCGGGACTTGCCATTTAAATACAGCTTTTACCTTAGCAGGATCAACATACATACCATTACCGGAAACAATATGCCCCAGAAAAGACACACTCTCCAACCAAAATTCACATTTGGAGAGTTTAGCATACAGCTTATGCTCTCACAATGTATTCAAAACTGTTCTCAAGTGACCCGCATGTGCCTCACGCGTCGGCGAATAAACCATAATATCATCTATGAACACAACCACGCACACGGCCAGCATGGGATGTAATACCCTATACATGAGATCCATGAAGATCGCTAGTGCGTTAGTCAAACCAAAAGACATGACCGGGAATTCAAATGTCCTCAACGAGTCCTGAAACTGTCTTAGGCCTATCCGCCTCTGCCACCCTTATCTGATGGTAGCCCAATCTCAAATCAATCTTACTAAAAAAAATACTGGCCCCTCTCAACTAATCAAATAGATCCCCAATCCGAGGTAAAGGATACTTGTTTTTCCCGTGATTCAATTCAATTCTCTGTAATCGATGCACATCTTCATCGACCCATCATTCTTCTAAACAAACAAAACAGGAGCTCCTTAAGGCGAGCTACTCGGCTAAATATACATGGTAAGCTCATTCAATAGATCCTTCAACTCCTTCAGTTCACAGGAGTCATATGGTAAGGAGCCTTAGAAATATGAGCTGCATCAGGCATCAGCTCAATAGTAAAATCAATCTCCCAAGCAGATGGGAGACCATGAATTTCGTCGGGAAATACATCCCCGAACTCAGAGACAACAGGGACACTCGAAGCAGCAGGAACCTCTGCTCGAAGATCCCTCATGTGCCACAGGGAAAGAGAACAACCCCTGCGCATCAAATCACACAACGCAGCAACAAAAATCACACCAATAACAGGTGGAATCAACGGATGTCGATAAGAAACACAGTTACCCAAAGAATCCAAGAAGGATATTCGTGGAACACCACAATCAATCACAGCACGATGGCAAACAGCCAATCCATGCCCAATAGCACGTCAAAACCAGCCGGGCTAAAGACCACCAGGTCAGCCCTGAATTCGCGACTCTCGATGCTCAACACAGCATCTTGCATCAAATGATCACTTCGAATATTATCACCCGAAGGTAAAGAAACAAGCATCTGGTAGGGCGCCAACGGTCCTACTCCATGCTCACGAATGAAATTCAGATTCTTAAAAGAACGAGACTCTAGAGTCAAACACAATAACAGCAACACAAAATGCGACATAAATAATTCCCATATCAGGGAAACGGGTTTATGTCTCAACCAGAGAGTCAAGAAGAAACACCTATGATACAAGAATCATACACATGCCAAAACGTTATCCAAACAATGTAACGTTTCCATAACATAAAGACGACATACTAGGAAGTCCCCTAGTTCGGACTCGCCCAGTGATATCGGCCCCCTTCACGTTACCGATCTTTCTATGCAGAACAGTCACCTTGCCTCGTCTCAGGCGACAGGCATTCAACGCTTCGATAACCATCTAATGTTCTTTTGATTGACCCAGTGTCAATTCTATGCCACTTCATATCATTATTATTTTTAACCAAATCCGACTATACCCTCACTGGCATTGCCTCGAAATGGTTTCCACCATCCTTCGCATGCAGGCGGACTGCAAATATCTATATCACCCCAGTGGGTTAGACTTTCTCAGTACCCTATCTCACTCTCGAGGGTACGTCAAACCCATATGTACACCATTCAACAGATTGATCCCGCTTGGATCGCCATTCGAATAGCCCAGGCTTCCATGAGGCCTTTCCAAACTATTCAGTCAACTTAGATTAGAACATCAACAAACAATGTTAGCAGAAATCACCAATCATATACAAAGCAGTATATATAAATGACAAAATTAAATAAACGATCAAAAGTCATTCATAGTCCTCAAGAACTGTGAGATAACAAGGATCCTGACTGGAGTACCATGGTTCTCTCACAGTTCCCCAACTGTGAATTAACCTGGTGTGCGCAAATCTCAACAAAAATAAGAACAAGAATGCAAATCTACACTATATGTATCCCACACACATCTCACCGCCTATGTCTACACAAATTTTAATAAGATAATAGAGCACACAGGCTCTGATACCACTCTGTAACGCCCCGAAAATTCAAATATAATTTTCGCAAGCATTACCCCTGTACTAACTATCCTAAACTAGTGGCCAGCTAATTTAAAACAGCTAGTACAAGACTGAGTAAACCTAAAGTGATCATCTGATTAATCCAGTTTAATGCGGAAACTAAAACAAATAAAACACATAAGCACATAGGAGGTTCCACCATAATAATCAAATAAACATTCCAGCAGCTCATCCAGACTGCAAGCCTCTCAAACAGCATACCAACCTAGTCTCATAGTATCACATAACCACGTAAAGATAGACATAAAAGTCCTATCTATGTGATCTCTCAATACCCTCAAACCCAGTCATGCTCCAGTACCTCCAGCAGGATCTATAAAACAGACAAAAGCAAAGGGGGTCAGTACAACGTACTGAGCAAGGCTACGTGCCGGGGAGTAAGGGAAAACAAAACCACATCTCAAGATAGTAAATATAGGTAATAAATAAACATATTAATAACGGCAGAATATAAATAAAGCAGTTAAACACCACACCGTCCCATACCGGTGCTTCAACCACGATCATACAATTGACATAAATAAATCATCACACCGTCCCATACCGGTGCTTCAACCACAGACATACAATTTATGCACGTGATGCATGGCCTAACATACACCTATCTACCCTATATGCAAATGCAAATGAATATGCCTAGCCGGCAACCTAAACCCGGGCGGTATGAACCCACGGGTGAGGATATCATCAACTCCAACCCGTTACAGGGTAACATACACCATCCCCGCAGGGACCACAGGCATCACAGCCCAATCACAGGCATAACAGCCAAATCACAGGCATAACAGCCTAATAATCACAGGCATCACAGCCAAATCACAGGCATCACAGCCTAATAATCACCCCGCAGGGCCATCGGGACTCAACAACACCGGTAAAGGCTGCCCGATCAGACATTTCCAATATGTCCATCCATCCATAATGCAATACCATGCATTATAATAACCAGCCCAAAAAGGCCAACATGAATAACAACCAATAATCCACCCCGCAGGGTCATCGGGACTCAACAACACCGGTAAAGGCTGCCCGATCGGACATTTCCAATATGTCCATTCATTCATAATGCAATACCATGCATTATAATAACCAGCCCAAAAGGGCCAACATGAATAACAACCAATAATCCACCCCGCAGGGTCATCGGGACTCAACAACACCGGTAAAGGCTGCCCGATCGGACATTTCCAATATGCCCATTCATTCATAATGCAATACCATGCATTATAATAACCAGCCCAAAAGGGCCAACATGAATAACAACCAATAATCCACCCCGCAGGGTCATCGGGACTCAACAACACCGGTAAAGGCTGCCCGATCAATCATAAACATTATAACAACCCATCGGGTTAATAATCGTCAATTCCACTGCAATAACATGCATATGAAAATATAGTGATATTCAAGCACCTACACACTAGGTTCGCATGCTTCCCAACATATAAGAAATTCAATACATAGCCCTCTAGGCTAAAGCATTAATGATATAATAATTCAACAGCTTCCCCTAAGCAATTCAACAACCCCCACGGGCCAATTGATTAACCCACGGTTTACCAATAACATTTGGGGAAGTCATAATAATAATTGGTGCAAAGAAAACATTAATATAGAATAAAAATTGCACAAAAATGGGCCAAACAGGGCCTTCCTGCGCTCACTGCGCGCCCGCTCGCGTAAAACGCGTGACATGCGCAGCCCAGTACTGTAGCGATACTGTAGCAATTACTGTAGTAATTACTGTAGCAATTACTGTAGCGATTACTGTAGCGATTACTGTAGCAAGTTACTGCGGTAACTACTGTAGCGAGTTACTGCGGTAACTACTGTAGTGAGTTACTGCGGTAACTACTGTACAAGTTACTGTGGTAGTTACTATTCAAATTACCGTGGTAATTACTGTTCAAATTACCGTGGTAATTACTGTTCAAATTACCGTGGTAAATACTGTGGCGAATTACTGCGGTAACTACGCGAGTTACCGCGGTAACTACTGTACAGTTACTGTAGCAGTTACTGTAGCAGTTACTGTTCATCGTCTTCTCCGATTTTCCAATCAGTTTTTCCGGCGATTTCGCCGGAATCCGACCCCAAATACCCCCCAAACACCTAATTTAAGCAATATAATCCCTTGTCTGATGTCTTCCAACAATAATCGACCTCCGATTCGTCGATTTCAAGCTTCAATCGACCAAATCAACCCAAAATCCTAACATCAAGAATTTCATCAAAACTCAACCAAAATACCACCAATCGGAAGAGAAAATAGGGGAGAAACACTTACCAATTCGTTTGCAACAATTTGCCATCAAGATCCGTCGGATCGGACAAGATTTCTTCACTCCCCTTTTCTTCCCAAGAGACCGATCGGTCTTCTCTTCCTCCTTCCCTTTCTCTCTTTTCTCCCATTTTCTTCAATTTTAACAAATTTTAAAATGACCCCTACACTTACTTAAATTGTTTGATATTAGCAAAAAGGCCCTTCTACTCTCACTTAACACAAATGGTACCCCATCCGGACTTGAGTGTAATAAAACCCATCACCAAAATAATTTAAACATTCCAATTTGAATAAATCGGGTCATTACAGAACCTTTGGCGAACATTACAATATCGATCGTTATGTCCTACAATGATCAAGAATGTTGCCACCATTTCTTCAACACATATATATCTTGTATCTTCTAGATGAGTTTTCTCTCTAATGATTGTGCATAACTTCAGAAACACATCCGGATACATCCTATACAAGTGTCGGTGGATCTACTTCAATCATATTTTGTACAAAACGATATCCAGTTCTAGTAATCCGTTGTCGATTCAAAGTATATTCAATACGCCGAGGAACCATAGTAACATTTCCTAGTAATAGTATCACTACCTTAATTGCCAACATCAACAACCTAACAATTTCATAAAATTCCATCTCCAAATTGTCATCTATTTCTTCTTCCATCTCTTCTTGAATCTTTTCTTTTATTTCTTCTTCCAATATTTCATGATTTTCCATGCTGCATATAAAACAATAGGAAGATGGTTAAAAAAAATTACTATAACTTTGGATTTTATAACCATGAATACTGCCTGAAGTTGGAAAAACAAAATGCACAATCCTGATCAATTGATTTATTCCAAATTCTTACCGGTCAATTCTATTCAAATAAGTAACAATGCATTCCTTTTTGATGATTTAAAGAAATCGAATCAAATAACAACAAACAAATAAAGAGTCATGCAACAAAGCAAATCTATAATTATGATAATGTGTGAATAAAGCATTTCTACAAACACCTAAAATCTATGATTCTATGAACACCTAAAGTTTTTCAAACGAAATGCCGAAGTATCCCAATATGCTAAAATTGAAATCCATTGCAATGTAGTATCCCAATATAATTGAAATCCATTGCAATTAATTCCTCTTCAAAAGTGGAAACAGATTGGAAACCTACACTAACCACAAACCTGATGACGTCGAGCACCGGCCGCCGTTGAAGGATGAGCAATGCCCTCACGTCACCGCCGTTCGAAGTACAATGTGGGCAACAAAAAGATTTTTTATTAAAAAAGTTAAAGAAAGCTTTGAATAGAATGGATTTTACAAATCTCAACTTTTTTGGAGAGATTTTGGGTACTAGATTTTGTTCGTATTTTACACATAGAATCAAGGGAAGTCTACGCTCATACCAAATCCATGGATTTTTTTAATATCCCAAAATTTTTATTGACTTTTTCAAATCTATATTGAATACACCAAGATTCTTAAAGACTTTTTAAAGTCTGAAATGAATACCCCTAAATTTTAAAAGACTTTTCTAAATCTAAATTGAATACACCCAGATTTTAAAACTCATTAAAAATCTTACAGAGTCTATTTTCAATACACCCCCTTACTTTGGGACCAAAGTATTGCCATTATCGATTCATTATTGTGTGCTTTAATTTGTTTTGTGAATCCCTAATAGTGGCCACCCGACATAATTAAAGAAAAAGTTGTACTTTGTTTGAAAGGATCTTATCATTCTGCATTTCACTATATAGGAGTATTTCAAGTGCTCTTGAATAATTTAAGTTTTTTTTTTTTTAAAGAGCCGAAGCCTGAGAATGAGTACAATAAAATGAAAACCAAAATACAACAAACGAAAAACTAAGCACGATCTCCTCTAGGGAAACACACGCCGGATGCATCCGCCGCTAATTCCCCAAGAACAAAGTCAGGCGGAAAAGCCAGGTGGTAAAGAATTCATCTTTCGACGCACCAGATTTTGCAAGCTTACCTGCCACCATGTTTCCTTCCCTACACACATGAAAGAAGTTGGCAACTTGAATCCGACTCCATAACTCCTTAACACGCTGCTTATGAGTTGCAAAAGGGTGGAAAACGTGATCATCCTTCAATGCCTCCAGTCCACCACCAAGAGTGAGTCAGAATATATGGTGATATTTTTGATCCCTTCCTTATAAACAAATTCCATCCCATTGACCAGCAGTTTTATTTTTCTTTTGAATCTGGCGGTTTATTTATAGTATTTGATAAATTTAATGGTGGAAGGTTGAATATTGTAAATAAAATTTAACTTTAACAATTAGATAAAATTATAGTGTTCACATGAGTATCTAGTATTACTTTTGATGTAAAATTTACTGAAGTTGTTAATTCTAGAATAAGAACTAACCAATTTGTATCTACTATACCTCCGTTTTCGTGAAAGTGAAACATTTGATTTTTTTTACACTATTCATTATTTAACTTTGATTCACATTTATATAATAGTTATTGAAGAAAAAATATAGTCAAGTGAGATCTTGTTAGAATCGTCTCATCTTTTAGTTTTAGAATATCAATTTTTTATATTTTTTTACTTATACACAATGTAAGTTATTCATCGTTAAAAATGTGCATTGGATTGCGTGCGCAACGTAAATGTTGCAGATTCATGAAAACAAATGAAGTATTTAATTTAATGATTGGAGGTATATATACCATTTTCGGAAGATTATTGGAGAGTCAAACCTTTATTTAAATCAATAGATTCTCAATGATTGATCGCTAGTTATTCTTCATGATTAATTAGTTTTTTTTAGGAGTCATTAAAGGCCTGGGAAGATGTGGTGGGACTCCATGCCATATAAATTATGGAACAAATGGGAGGAATAGGGGGCCGGGTGGGGATTCGAACCCCAACCTATAGGTTGAGAATCGAAGGACTTACCACTAGAGTAAGTTCCAACCCGTCATGATTAATTAGATTATATATGAACTGAAATAATAAACTAACTTTCGTATATGAAAAACTATACTTCCTCCGTTCTCAAATAACTGAACCACTTACATAGTAATTACTATTTATTGAGTAATTTTGATTATTTTTTTTAACATAGTTATATAAGAAAAATATAGACAAGTGAGGTATTGTTAAATTCATCTAATCACGTAGTTTAAGAATATAAATTTTTTATATTTTTTACTTATATATAGTTAGAGTTATTAATGGTTAAAAATATGTCTTGGATTGTGTGAAATGTAGGAATGTTGCAGTTATTAAAAAACAGAGGTAGTATATAATATCAGACCACTACACAAAACAAAAAAAATATATTTTTTTAAATAAATATTGACATTCATGTGTCGATAAAAGTGAATGGAAACTCAAACACATAAATTATAAATGGATAAAAAAAAAGAAATATATAAAGAGTAAACCATATATAGGGTAAAAAGATAAATAAATAAAATAAAAGTAAAATAAATGAAAAAAGCACACACTAGGTAAGTGGCCCATATGCCATATGAGCTAGGTAATGAATTCCAATAGTAGTAAAATGCATTGCATGCATTAATTAGACTGTCATCAGTGAACGAGTGACATTCGCAATAACTTACATGCATGGATGTACTAGATATTTTACTCATTTTAATTGATTTTGGATTGAAATACACATTACGAGGGGAAAAAAAAAAGTTTAACTACCAAATTTAAAGTTCTTAAATTTACTGGCTTAAAATAATAAGCGAGTTTTTATTAAAAGGAAAACTATTGGGATTTTTTTATCTTTTATATTTATTAAAATATGTATATTTTATATTTCCTTTTATACAGAGATGTGTATATATAAAGAATTACGTATATTTAAAAAAAATATGTATAAATATAAACTTTTAATTTTTTAAAATACATTACATCCCATATAGATGATTTTATTTTTAAATTTTAATAGATGTTCTTGTTTCAATTAATTATAAATATTGGGGTTAGGGACTTACTCTAGTGGTCAAGTCCCCCGTCTTCCAACCATATGTTGGGAGTTCGATCCCCACCCGGCCCCTAAATTAGTTAGTGGTGAGACGTGAGAAACCCGTTGGATGGGAATGTGAATGGGAATGGGAAGAAGAAAAACGTGACTTTGATTTAGATTTTTAGAAATTGCAATAATATGGAGCAGTATTGTAGTAGTAATGTGGGCTGTGTAGTATGGATGCAAGATGCAGCTGGTCAGACGTCACCTAATTCCATCTCTTTGACCAAATTATTAATTATTAATTGCCTGTGGAAAATGTGTGATATTGGAGGAGTATATCTCATCTCATTTACTGGATACAATTACTATCTCTTTTATCACTTCATTATTAGTACTCCTTCACTTGTGCATCCTTTTCATTCTCTAAGACAACTGGAAATATATTGATTACATTGTGTATGTTTGAGAATTAATTATTTGCTCTTAACTTATTATATGAGTAATTTGGGTAATAAATTATTTAAAATTAGCTGTTTGATAGTTTTGTGACAAATTTTTGGCTAAGAATAGGATAATTCCAAAATGCTGCTATTTACGGCGGTTTCAAAAATAGCTGATTGAACACTATTTTAAGTTATTTTGTCTTTTTAAATAAGCTAATTTATGTTACATTGACGAGAATATGCTAATTTATTTAGCTTATTTGCCCAGGGTCATTATCATATTTTGTACAACAACATGAAATTTGTATTTTTTTTTTCTCCCTATTTTTGGAGTATGCCATAATGTTGAATGGGAATAAATATTTTTCAAACAACCACCACACCAGGAAGGACAGTTTTATAATGTGTGAATTATCTATCTATACATATACATATAAAAAAGAGAAAAATGTGGGATTCAAATCGAATAATACTACTATGGAGTAACAGAAATTAGTATTGAATTCGTTTAAGATTCTCTCACTTGTTTCCATCGGCATACCTATGTTCAAACAGTATTTCATCCAGCTCCGGGATTCCCAACACCGCATACATCCACGCCCTTCATTAAATCGCCTGTACACGTGGAAGGATCTGCAAGGTCATTAGCTACAGGTTCAAAATTAATCCAATAATTCTGTTCATATTGGGATGATATTGATTCAATTCTACGTATTAAATATTTGATCTTATAAACTAATTTATTAAAAAATTTAAAATTTAATTTTAAATAGTATATTTATTATGAATATATATATTTATTTATTTATATAGTTCCTAAATTTGATTCACAAATAGACCTGTCAAAACGGGCTTAGTCCGTTGGGCCGGCCCGTCCCGCAAGGTAAAAAATGCGGGGCGGGCTCAACTTTTAGAGACCCGTTTAAATGCGGGCCTCAACGGGCCCAACCCGCAGCGGGGCAGGCTTTTGCGGGTTAGGCCCGCGGCGGGGCGGGCCTGCCCGCGGGCTTTCAGTTTTTTTTTTTTTTTTTTACGTTGTGCATCGATTGAATTTATTATTCTTTAGTATGAATGTTTAGCATAATGTCTTCAAACATTTAAATTATTGAATTGATTGCATATTGAATTATCTGTCTCTTCTAATATTTCCATGTTCATTTAATTTATGGGTATCAAGTTTTTAAGTTTTAAATTCCTTATTATTCTATTTATTACAAATTATGGATGCAGACAAATATTTATTTTTTTAAATATAAATTAATAAATTATGCCAATACAATCTTACATAATAAAATACTAAATTTAGTGAATTATGTCCAAACAATCTTACCTAATAAAATATAGAATTAATGAATTATGCTCAGACAGTCTTACCTAATACAATATCAAAGACTTCATCTGTGAGACCTAAAATTTTAATCAGTTCAATCATTAATTATAAAACTTTTGTCACACATATTATATTTTGCGAAATATTATATACTCCTTTAGTATTAAAAATTGAATAATCATAAATTCTTTTAAATAATTATTCAATAAACCCACATAAAAGTAAATAGTGCCAATAAATGCACACTTACTTATTTATAATTATAAATACTAATTATAAATCTCTTTATTTTATTTTTAATATATACATTAAAAAATATATCCAAATTTTATTTTTTTACAAATAAAAAAATAATACTATTATTTAAATAAAAAGCCCGCGGGCCGACCCACATAACCCGCGGCCCGCATGTGGGGCGGGTCGGGCCTAGACATTTTGAACCCGCCCCATTTAGGCCCGCCCCGTTCAAGCCCGCAAAAACACGGGGGCCCGCGCGGGCCGGCCCGTGTCGCCCCGCGGACCCATTTTGACACCTCTATTCACAAATTGACTTAAATTTTAGTTCGATGATTAAAAATTACATTTATATGAAATAGTAGTATGAAATTATAGAGTAGTTTTTTGGGTGAGAAATTATAGAGTAGTTGATTATTCAATTTGATTTGATACGATAGTATTTGAAAAATCAAATTGTTACATTATTTAATTGGATTCGGTTCTTTTACAAGTAATATATACTACTATAAAATTGCACCAATCTTTCAATCCCCCAAAAATTTCACATAACCGAATTCCTCCTCACTGCAGTCCACCATGGACGTCGAATCCTCCCATCCTCCGCCGCCGCCCTCCACCACAAATTCCCCAATCCACCGCCTCAACACCGCCGTCGCCAGCAGTCGCATCGGCAAATACTTCAAACTCAACGAACGGAACACCTCCTTCACCACCGAGCTCCGCGCCGGCACCGCCACGTTCCTCACAATGGCCTATATCCTCGCTGTCAACGCCTCCATCCTCACCGACTCCGGCGGCCCCTGTTCCGTCTCCGACTGCATCGCCCTCTGCCCCAACCCTTCCTTCTCCCCCGCCGACTGCCCCTCCCCCCTCCTCACCCCCGACGTATCCTGTAAATTCCAGCCCGTCAATCCAGGCTACGCCGCATGCCTGGAAAGAACCCGCAAGGACCTAATCGTCGCCACCGTGGCCTCCTCCCTCATCGGCTGCCTAATCATGGGTATCGTCGGGAATCTCCCCTTCGCGTTAGCACCCGGGATGGGGACAAACGCCTACTTCGCCTACACCGTGGTCGGATTCCACGGCTCCGGCAACGTGTCGTATCAGAACGCGCTCGCCGCCGTTTTCATCGAAGGTTTAATCTTCCTCGCCATCTCCGCCGTCGGATTGCGCGCTAAGTTAGCCAAGTTGGTTCCCAAGCCCGTCAGGATTTCATCCTCCGCCGGAATTGGATTATTTCTAGCTTTCATCGGATTGCAGAACAATCAGGGGATTGGATTAATTGGCTACAGTTCCTCCACATTGGTCACGCTGGGGGGCTGCCCGAGCTCCGCCCGGTCAGCGGTTGCACCCGTAATAACCTCCGCGAACGGCACAGTATCCCTCCTCCCCGGCGGAACTGTCTCCAGCGGTATCTTCTGCCTCAACGACCGGATGCAAAGCCCGACGCTTTGGCTCGGATTGATCGGATTCGTCATAATTGCATACTGCCTGACGAAAAACGTGAAAGGCGCGATGATCTACGGCGTGGTTTTCGTCACGGCGGTCTCCTGGTTCCGCAACACCAGAGTCACGGCGTTTCCGAACACCCCCGCCGGTGATTCCAGCTACAATTACTTCAAAAAGGTGATCGACATCCACAAAATCGAATCCACCGCCGGCGCGTTGAGCTTCAAGGGCATCGGAAGGGCACAATTCTGGGAAGCAATGGTGACCTTCCTGTACGTCGACATCCTGGACACGACAGGCAGCCTCTACTCCATGGCACGATTCGCCGGATTCACGGACGCCAACGGCGACTTCGAGGGGCAGTACTTCGCATTCATGTCGGACGCGTCGGCAATCGTGGCGGGGTCTTTATTAGGGACGTCTCCGATAACGACGTTTATAGAGTCGTCAACGGGGATAAGAGAAGGAGGGAGGACTGGGCTAACGACGTTAACGGTGGGCGGTTATTTTATGCTGGCGTTCTTTTTCACGCCGCTTCTGGCGTCGATTCCGGCGTGGGCGGTGGGGCCGCCGCTAATACTGGTGGGAGTGCTGATGATGAAGGCGGTGGTGGAGGTGGAGTGGGATGACATGCGGCAGGCGATTCCGGCGTTCGTGACACTGGCTTTGATGCCGCTGACGTACTCGATCGCGTACGGACTGATCGGCGGGATTGGGGCTTACATTGTGCTGCATTTGTGGGATTGGGGACTGGAAATTTGGGGGAAGTTTGGGGGTATTTTGGGGAGGAATAATACTGGCAGTGATGTGAAGAATGCCGAGACCCAAGCTGTATAGTATAGACGGAAAAAATGTTTTTTTAGTCTTTTTCTTTCCAAAATATCCAAATCGGTCCGTTAGTAATTTTTAGCCCTATATAGTCCTCTACGTTTGCTAATTTTTTCCAATTCGGTCCTAATTATGTAATTAGCATGAGGTTGCTGATATGACCGAAGTATATCACATTTTACATATACCGTGACAAATCTAGAGTCCCCACACATAACACACTATTTTAATAAATGTTTGAAGACTGTCATTACACATATCACTACTCTAAAAAATGACTCTAGCGGGTCAATTGAATCATTTTTTACTGGGATGATGTACATAGTTTCTATTTGGTTCACATTGAGCCCTTCCTCATTGAGGTTACCCAACCCATAAAATTTTACCAACCATTCACCATTCATTTGCACGCATTATATATCACAATTGGTCTTCATTATCTTGAGAAATACCAAAAACCACTGAGACCGAAAAGAAAATGCACTGCGATAGCTGTTGACCAGAACTCCTATGTTATTGTTGTGAATGGTTGTTGTTTCTTTATGGTTGGATAACTCAAATGAGGGCTCAATGCGAACCATGTAGAAATTATGTCCATCATCCCAGTAAAGAAGGGTTCAATTGACCCACTAGAGCCTAAAGGTATTTATTAGAGTAGTGATATGTTATGGCTGCCTTCAAATATTTATTTCAAATAGTTATTAATTTGGTGTGTTATTTGTGGAGACTCCAGATTGGTCACGGTGGATGTAAAATGGGATTTACTTCGGCCACGTCAGCAACCTTAGGCTAATTACGTAATTAGGACCAAATTGGAAAAAATTAGCAAACGTAGAGGACTATATGGGGCTAAAAATTACTAACGGACCGATTTGGATATTTTGGAAAGAAAAAGGACTAAACAATCTTTTTTTTCATAGTATAGACTATAGTAAGTAGAAAGTAAGAATTTTTTCGAGCATTTATTAGCTCAATTTAGATATTTGTGTTTCCCTTTCTGATTTTTGTGAAAATGATGTTTAGTTGGGTGAAAAATTTTTAATTCATTGAAATTGTGAAATTGGTTTTTGAATGTCAATTTGTGGATGGTAGCTGCTACTACAAGCTAGGCGGAGATTATTCTATTGTTCGTTTTTGAAGAAATAATATAGGGTGATGAAAGATACATTTATTTGTCCACGCATTGAATTTTCATCAGAATAAATAAAAGGGAAAGAAATTTGTGCAATGGAGATTCTGCCATCGTGGCCTGTTTTGAGGCATGATGCAAATTAAATTAAATTCCAGCTGGCTACGCTATTATTTATTTATTTATCACAATGCAATTTGCTAATTTGCTAATTAAATTAATATAATCGAAAGCTCGTTAATTTAGAGCATGTTTGGAATGACTTTTTTCAAGTACTTTTGGATTTTGCTTCTGCCAAAAACATTTTTGAAGAAAAAAGAGTGTTTGTTTTGGCTTTTTAGAAAAAGCAAATGCACCTCGAAAAGCTGCAAAAGTGCTTCTGGGAGAAGCAGTCCAGGGGTGCTTCTCCGAAAAGCAGAAGCCAAAAGCACCTAGTAATGTGTGCAGAGTCATAAATGCCCCTATTAACTTATTTAATTACACTATAAATATATACTATTATATAAATAGCATATCCTTTTTGGTAATTTACACATTTCAAAAGCACTTTTCACTTTTATATATCCAAACACACTTTTGAAAAAAAGCTGTTTTTCAAACATTCCATCCAAACACAAAAGTTAAATGCTTCTGTTTTTGACTTTCACTTCTGCTTCTGCTTTTGGCTTCTGTCAATCCAAACGGGCCCTTAATAGACTATCGGGTTAATTAACTAATTATAACCAGTGTACCAATAAAAAATTACTACTATAACCACTTGAAGAAAATTCAACTTCCAATAATGGTCCATTATTCTTTACTTTCATTTTCTTAGGTATGTAACTATGTATCATGATGTTTTAGTACTCCCTACGTCCTATGTAAGATGTCTTGTTTGACTTTTTGACACTGTTCATTGTTCAATTTTGACGCAATATTATTATAAGTATATATTTGAAAAAAATAGTCGAGTTCGGTCTTGTTAGATTCGTCTAATCGTATAGTTTTAAAATATATATTTTATATAATTTTTACTTTTATATATTTTGAGTTATTAACGATTAGAAAAGTGCATTGGATTGTGTGCAGAAGTCAAACAGGACATCTTAGTTGGGACAGAGGGAGTATTATTTTATTTTCATTTATTACGTTTTTGTTACGTGCACTATTATAAAAATAAGAATAAAAAATTAGGAAGAGAGCAAATTCCAAAATTTAAAAAACTTGAAAGATGTTGCACTAACTCGAAAAATAGATGAATAGATTTAGATCCAACCATGGTTACAATTTCTAGATGAGCTCGAATTTTAAAAGAAATTGATTGATATTAACAACAAACAAGTTGCATGTGTTGTGAGGATTTTGATTCCCGAGTTTAACAAGAAAATGATAACAAATTAGTGGCTAAATTTTGTTTCCTTTCATTGTTATACTCCATCCATTTTATATTTTTTTTGCTGAACAGCATAACAAGGCTAGGAAAGGGCCGAGGGGGCCAAACAAAAAGAAATGATCAGACAAATTCAATTAGCACGTGGGAACCACGTGCCTACACGGTCTGCCGATAAATAGCTACGACAGGAGTCCGGAGGGAACGCCCAAGAAGTGAAGAACGCTTCTTCCGTTGCTCCCAATTTCGCCAAGCTGTCCGCAACAGAGTTTCCTTCCCGTAATATGTGTTGGAACCGGATGGAGTGGAACCGAGCCTTAAGATCATCAATGCTAGCAAGATAGGCAGCAAGCCAATGAGAAGGCGATCTAGGAGCCTGGAGCAAGTGTAGAACCTGCATGGAATCGCACATACAACACACATCCTCTATGCCATGATCAATAGCCAATTGTAGACCAAAGAGAATTCCAGCAACCTCGGCATGAAGAACCGAAATACTCCCCAAAAATCCAGAAACCCCTCCCAACCAAGCTCCATCGTTTGCTCGCAAGACCGCCCCAAACCCAGCTCTGTTAGAGCCCGCCTGGAAGGAGCCATCTGTGTGCAGGTACACCCCACTCCAATCTCCCATATTCCAAGTGACAAGTCGGGGAGAGTGCAGGCGAGGTGACTTTGTAGTAGCTTTGTCTAACAAACCCTTGAAATGCATAATCTGACGAACAAGGGAATGATGGGAAGAAGCGGAGCCCTGGAAAACCCTTGCGTTTCTCTCTTTCCAAATACACCAAAGTCCAGCCATGAATATGTTGCCAAAGCTGGAGTACATGGAGTGCAGCCATCGCCGAATGTTATCCCTGTCCAGCGTGTGGAGATCCGTTGGCATGGGGATTTCAAGAGCTCGCCATACTGCCTTCACCCATTGACATAGGAACATGCAATGACGCCAATCTTCTTCATAAACACCACATATGTGACATAATGGAGAGCTTGCCAGCTGCCTATGGTGGCGGAGGGAATTACATGGCAAGGCTTCCCAAGAAATCAACCAAACCAAGAAGGATATGCGTTCTGGGAATTGAGTACTCCAAATCCAAGACCAGCTATCCCTTCTCTCAGCCACATTCAAAAGAAACTGATAGCCCGAACGCACCGAATAAGACCCACGCGCACTCCCTTTCCAACTCCACCCATCCAGAACCATCGCGTGTAAACAAGGTGGCGGCTGATCAAGTATAGATTTGCGTATAGGCTCCGAAATGAGAGTGTACAGTCGTGACAGATCCCAGCCTTGAGGTGTGAGGATGTCAGACACCTTAAGTCCATATCCCGATTTTCCACAAATGGCATTCGAGGTCCAAGTTGATGATTATCAAACCATGGAGAAAACCATAGAGAGCTTGCCCCATCTCCCAGCCTGAAGGAATAACCAGGAAGAAGGTGAGTTGCCGCTTTGAGAATCCCTCGCCAGGTGCAAGAACCCTGACGCTTTGAGGAGAGGACCGGCTGGCCATTCCAACCTCGGAACTCATATTTAGCACGAAGCAGCCGACACCAGAGTTTCTCTCGTCCCATAATCATATCATCCACCAGCTTACCCAGAAAGGCCATATTAGCATGCCTAGCTTGCCGGAATCCCAACCCCCCTGATGTTTTTGGGCATGCAATACGATCCCAACCTACTAGATGGATCCCACGGCCTTTGTGATCATTCCAAACGAATTTTCTAACCCTCTGATCAATCCTTGTACAGATTGCAACTGGGAGGAGGCCAATTTGCATAGGGTAGGCAGGGATAGCCGCCAATACATGACGAGCTAATGTGGCTCTCCCCGGCTTGTTAAGCAGCCTCATCGCCCAAGATGTCATCCTCTTGTCCATGGCCTCCAAGATGTAGTCATAAGCTCCTCGGCTCCATCCATTTTATATTAATCGACCATTTTCTTTACAAATTTTTTTTAAAAAACCAATAATTTTATTCCACTTTCCCCTCATATTTTACTTCCTCTCTTACTTTCTCACTCACTTTATTTTACCAAATATTTTGAAATGTACACTTTTTTGAAAAAGCAAATGTACAATTATTTTGAAACTAACTCCAAAAGGAAAAATGGTGAATTATTACGGATGAAGCATTAACAAAAAGTAAGTAATTTCTTATTTTGAAAGTCCATTTATTGGCTTATTTGACTTCTTTTTTTTTTTTAAACACAACTCATTGGTAAATTAACTTAGTATCCTCACAAATATATAAGAAAAAAATATTCAAGATAAAATTCTTTATTCGTGGAGTGTTTATACTCCCACTGTCCCAATAAACATATCATGTTTCACATAGACATAGTCTAATGCACTTCTTTAATGGTTAATATTTCAATATAAGTACAAATAAAATTTATGCAAAATATATATTATAAAACTATACGATTAGACAAATCTAACAAGACCGGACTCGATTATTCTTTTTAAATATATATTTGTAATCAAATTAAGTTAAAGTTGAACAATGAACATTGTCGTAAAGTTATACGGGACAAGTGCGGTGGGAGGGAGGAAGTAATATGTATGTATGTATACATATATATATATTTACTTGAACAAATTTGAGATATCAATTGTTCAACAAGTGTATTCATGGGCGACACTACACTATACAAAGGAATGGCTAGGGCCCTCCCATGAATTATGCAACTAAGCCTAAATATTTATATATATTAGATATAGTCAAATGTTATAGTAGTATGGGCCCTTTCTTAATTATTTTGTTCCTTTAAATTTTAAAAATCATAAATTATTTATAATCCAATAGTTCTTCACGACTAGAAAAAAATGTGAATTTGATAGCCAAAATTGTACTAGTAGTTAACAAATTTCGTTCGCAAATTCGGTCACTAAAGATTTTACGAAAAAAATTTCAGTCGTTAGGACAGAAAATTTGTAGTGCTTGGCCACTAGTTTTTTTGTGATTTTTTTTTTATTGAAACCGGCTCCCCTTGTTGAGATTTCTGGTTTCGCCAGGATTGTATATCCCATAGGTAAGATGAATGAAACAGAGAGGGATCGAGTATATCATAATTTATTGTTCTTTTCATTTTTTATTATCCATATATTATTAATGAATATATATACACATTTTCTTTTTAGTACTAACTTGGGAAACAAATAAAATGAAATTATGCTTTATACCTTTAACTATATAAGTATATAATTTAACTGTTTGATTATATTTTCACATGAAATATTCTTGCTTTGTCTTTATGTTGCATAGTGCATATTCTTCTTAAGTAGTGGGGAATTTAAATGAAATCTTCCAACTACATGCAGCTTGTCTATGCAAACTCACTTTCCCGATGCATTTCATTATCATTCTTTATCAACAAGTTCTTGCAATATTATATGGCTAACACATTTACTTTTTCATGCATTAAAAGATTGTTCATGGAATACAGGAATAGATACACGTGTCTCTCTTCCTTCCCATTACTTGGTTTTCTTGAACGTTAGGACAATTATGTAATAAAGACTTAGTAAAGCAGATGCTCCTATATAATTACAAAAACATGCATGCCTACTCCTTTTTTTGAATAAAAATTATAAAAAAAAAAATTAAAAAGCGTACCGAAAAAAGTTTTACTGTATTTTTGTATTTACTCTTCAAATTTAATTTTTTTTAAATTACTTTTATACTTATTTTATGAATGTGTGGCTTTCTCTCATTTGATTATACAAATAGAGGGACACTTGAAGTTATGGATGAACAAGAATTCGCTAGCTCTTTTAGGATTCGCAAAGAAGTGGAGATTCTATATCCAATTGGATTGGGTTTCAGTTCACTTTGTAGTTCATTTGGTCGCCACGTAGTATATAGGATAAAACAACTAAATAGAATTAGCTTATTTTAGACAATTTAAATAAAATTAGTTTATTTTAAAAATAAAATAATTTAAAATAATATCCAATCAATTATTTTTTAAACTGCTGCAAATAGCAACATTTTAGAATTAGCTTATTCTAGATAAAAAGTTGGCCGTAAAACTATCAGACAGATTATTTTAACTAATTTATTACTCAAATTACTCACATAATCAATTAACAGCTAACAGAATTCCTAAACAGACCCATAATGAGCATATACTTCATTTTGAACTATTAGTACTATTTATTGAACATTCCTTAATTGGGTTATTATTATTCCTAAGGCCCAATTCTCAAAGGAGTGTGGAATTTGAATTGGTCCATAATCCACGTCCTGTATATAAAGTGAAACATTAAAATTAATTTTCCTTTTTTATGACTAGTATGGTACTTATTACGTATGTTTCTAATATATATTTGCGAGTGGTTTCTTCCTTTTGGTTTTCTTGTTGAGCCCCTTTGTGGAAATGACCCGAACCAATAGTTTTCTTTTTTAGGTGAATATCGGATATTTCTAGGTTTTATTGGATCCAAAATTAATCACTCGAAGAACGAGTGGGTATTGAATATTGTCTCCAAAATAGAATTTTGCATACACAAGATCTCGAATCCGAAATCTTTATTTAAACTTCCAGAGCCACATACTACTCAAGTCTAACTGCATTTGGTGCCCAAAACCAATTGTTTGATAGTAAATTATAGTATAAAATGATAATGTTCATTATTTAAAAAACATTTAATAAACACTTATACTCCATTCCATAGGGAATGTTATAGTTGACTTTTCCACATTAAATTTTTTCCTATAACTTAATTTTATTATAAGTATATAATAAAAAAAATAGTCGAATTGAATCTATTTAGATTTTAATTGCATAGTTTTAAAAGTATATATATTTAAGAATATAATATAATTTTAGTGTTACACATTTTAACCATTAAATAAGTTTGTTGAATTCTATGTCAAAAAAGAAATGTAACACTAGCTATCAACATCATCACATATAATGTATAACATTTAACTATTTTTAATTAATTCATATGAATATAATTACTTGTATGTATTAAAAAAGATTTGGTGAAGTTATACGTTGTTGTTTACTTGTTTTTCCTTTTCTTTTATTTTTACATTCTTTTGACAAGGTTTTAATTATTTTTCACCCAGTGTTTTCATTTATTATTATTATTATTATTATTATTTTCTATTTTCCTATGCTCGCTGAAAAATATGCGTTTTTCTTTTTTCAAAAAAAAAATATGTATGTATTTATCCCTATCGTGAGCATCCAATGACAATGATAAAATTTGAATGAGTTATTACAAAATAACTAGGGATGATAATATATAGTCTAGCGATTGAGATCACCCGATTAATTTAAGAAAACATGTAGATGTAGTGTATATATACTATGTACTATTAGCCGAAAAGCCTTGTGAAGAAGTTCCCAGATGAAGAGTTATTAGCCTTGTCCAGACAAGCTACATGAACATATCTTCCAAACTTGTCCACCTGTCTGGCCTCCCCTCTTGTGTCCTTCTTGCATACTTTGCAACTCTTGTCCACCCATCCTTCCTCCACATATTGCCCATCCACTACAATTAATACACAAAATTTTAAATTCATTGTTCATCAAATTATCCAGCACATATGAAGGCTATACATACATACAACAAATTATAGTAGTACGTATAATGATATACCTTCAACATATGACTTGAAGAAATCCTTGTATGTTCCCCCAATCTTCCTCCTCAGAGCTCCGTACTGCACATCAACATTTAATTTCAACAACAATTTACCCAAGATGTTGCTGATACTTCTTCTGTTGTCACAATTTTGATTTCAACAACAAAACCCACGAATTAAGCAATAACAACATTCCACAAATTTTGATACGCTACGAAACTTATTTGTGGATTTTAGATTTAAAGTACTAGTGCACACCTGCTCCCTGGACATTTTTTCTCCCGACCGGGTGGCTTGCCGGGCTTCGTCGAGAAGTTCGGCATCCCTGGCGGACCTGACCTGGGAGAAATCCAGAGCTTCCGTCACGCTGTCGAACAAGGATTGTTTTTGCTTCTTGGGTTCTTGATCGCCGCCATTCGACTGATCTTTCTTGGCACAATTGATCACAGAAAACCTTGTCTTGCTGTAATGAAGATAATGTTGGGAATTGTAGGTTACTGCAGTGGAAGGGACAAGCCCATTTTGTGCGGGGGACACAGGAAGTGCCCTCACTCCCATATCTTTGCTCTAATTAATTCTTGGCCTTTGGAGAATGCTGCAGATTGTCTGTCTGTGGCGTTGTTGATTTCTTTATATGTGAACGGGAATTGAAATGTGCGGTCGGATGGAAATATTGTTACGTGGCTTTTAATTTGCGTCACAAGGCTGCATCCTTGTTCTATAGCAACCATAAAGAATTTGCATTTGTAAAATGAATGATTTTATTTATTTTTTTTTATTTTTCATTTGTTAATGCGAGGGCACTTAGCAGTAATTAATTTATTAAATTATATATAGATGCGCAAATTAAACAAATTTTTGGTGGTGATCGTATGAGTGAAATTGGATGGCTACAAATTAATTGGGAGAGCCTATGGTTGAGAGAGCAAGACGTGGCCTTTTCTTTTTCCAACACATTTTCCACCAAATATATGCCTAAAAACACCTTCGATAACCAAGATTTTGACATTTTGTCCCTTACCAATAACCTCCACAAGTACCATTTTTATTGTGCTTCCGATCGATCTATGAAATTCCACACACCATGTATAGTATATAACGTTAGAAATGACCAAGAGTGAAATTGTAACCAACTCGATTGGTCTCGCAAGATTTGTGTTGAATATGCCAAATTTGAAAAGTATGCCAAATAATGACCAATTTTTACTCAATGGTGCATCTCGAGAATGAGAACACTATTGTCTTGTGTCAACTGTTGTAAAATTGTTCAAAAAATGGTTGTCTAAACAATAAGTGAATACACATTGCCTCTCTTGCTCACGACTTGCCACTTAGGATTTCTAAAAGTTGGAAGATTGCATAATACACCATAATATACGTACAAATATTGCTTCAACCATCAAATTGAGTTTAAGGATAACCAAACGCAGTTGGTCCGAGTGGTATGGTGCTCTGGCAGCTTAAGAAAATATCTCGCGTTCGAGCCTTTGCATATACAAAATTCTACTTTGGAGAGGCAACCTTTGATGTCCACCAGATCCTCGAATGATTAATTATGGACCAAATGTGGATTGAGTATACCCGGTACATACCAAAAAATTGAGTTTAAAATTGTTTGAGAGCATACACTACAACAATTTTTAATTTTTGCAATTCAAAGTTTTTGTTTTGGTAAATCCCAAAATTCGGACGCTGATATCATTAACGATCAAAACTCGTTAGCTGACAAACATTTAGCGACCAAATTCAATAGTTAAATGAGAATATTCTTGAAGTAAAATAGTAATGTAATTTTTTTTGCTGAAAAAATATTAATGTAATTAATAAAGTATAATACTTTCATGACAAATTATTGAGGATCTTGAAATTGGACACTTAAGTTACAAATAATCACTTAATTTAACTCAAAACTAACCACATATAAAAAGATTTGTACAAGTTATCTTATACTAGGGTATAAAATATTGAATCATTGCTCAATACTACCTCCGTCTCACCCTTTTTGTTACAGATGATTTTTTGGCACTATTCACTGTTTAACTTTGATTCGAATTTTTATCATAGCTACGTAAGAAAAAACATAATCAAGTGAGATCTTGTTAGATTCGTCTAATCTTGTAGTTTTAGACAATCAATTTTTTATAACTTTTCTTTGTACATAATTTAAATTATTAACCGTTAAAAACGTGCATCGGCATGCGTGTCGAAGGCCTTTGTAACAAAAACAATAAGACACGGAGGAAGTATATATTTGAGATTGAGAAGCTTGATCAATATATATAATGTCGGCATCGAAATTGAGAGGATGATGAATGTTGTCCTAAAATTCAACATTTTAGATATATGGGTTCGACTTTCACTTATAATTTCAATTTCGACGGGACATATATGACGTATATAGAGTGATACAATGTGATCCCCTTTAGCTCTTGTTTTTTTTTTAAAAAAAATTACTCTGTATATTTTATTGAACTAATAAATGAATTCAATAAATTTCAATAACCAAGGTTATGAAATGCAAATATTTCTGCTAGTGGGACCGGTGTATCCCTAAAATTGTCAACAGGCATGTGATGCGAGTTGAAACATACTTATTTTTCTACTTCTACTTATATGGTATATGTCACATTTTATGCTTGACTTAATGAAGTACTAGTGTACTACATTATAATTGAAATTTATTGTAGTAGGAGTATATTTGTTGGTATGTTAAATAAAGGGTATCTGTAAATAATTAATATGAAAAATTTAAGGCAGACATAGACAGCAAAGCGATGAACCCAGTGGAATAAGAAATTTTGGTGCTGGGTTTTAAATCTCATAAATATTTAATTTAATGTATAATAATACTAATTAATAGTGCCTATTAATGCATTTATATTTAGAGTAATTTATACTCCTATGTAAGTACTAATTAATGAAAGTTCCACCTTTTTTGTGACATATTGTTTGTGTGCAACTCACTTCTAAACAATTATGAAGTGTGTTGTAATGTAAAAATTAAATTTTTTAAAAAAAATGTATACATACATATTTTATAAAATGTGTAACTTTATATTACAATAAAATGCAATGCTAATGAAAATAATATATTATTGATGTAAATCCTAATTATTACATTATTTATTAGGAGATGTGGACTTACATAAGTGGTCAATATCTTCCAACTTCCTCCTCATTATTATTATTATTATTATTATTATTATTATTATATTATGTTTTTATTAACTTTTCGTCATATGTTTTATAGAGTATATATATAGAAAAAAATTATATATTTTATTTATTACACACATTGATCAAAAGATTTAATACTGGGATTGGGACTTAGCCCAAGTGGTTAAGCCCCTGGCTCTCAACCTTTAGGTTGAGGGTTCGATTCCCACCCGGCCCCTATCCCTCCCCTTTTCCCCTTTGTAATTGTGTGGCATGGACCCCCACCACTTCTCTAGCCTGTATAGGCTGTTCCGCAAAAAAAAAAGATTTAATACTCCACCAAACGCAGTTGGTCCGAATGGTATATGGGGCTCTGGCAGTTTAAGCAAAGGTATCGGATTCGAGTCTTTGTGTATGCAGAATTCTACTTTGGAATATGCAACTCTTCAATGCCTACCAGATCCTCTAGGAATTAGTTTTACGCCCAATATGTTCTGAGAATATCGGTATACGCGAAAAAAAAATAAAAAAATAAAAAACTCCGTAATTAAAATGTCTAATTAAACATTAGACCATGTCATCTTAGGTCACGCTCACGCAATATTATCTTCAGCCTATCATTGTTGTTAATATTTGTATAAAGAATATACTTCTACCGCCAGCATGCAGTCATATACTCCCTCCTGCTATTTACATCCCAAAACTTTTTTTTTTTTGGTGAACATGACGCCAAGCGTCGGCAAAGAAGAAAACTACAAAAAACTACAGAAAGGGGATGAAGAGAGGGAAAGCAGAAACCAAATAAAACAATCCATCAAAACCTCGGGAACCAAACTCCCGATCTATCGGCTGCTAATGCAGATGACACCTCATCAGGAGGGTAAGCCCATGTGGTGAAGAACTCTTCCATTCTCGCCCCATGCTTTGCCAAGGAATCTGCCACCGCATTCCCTTCGCGGAAAATATGAGACCAACGAACCCCCGGAATCTGACCACATAGTTCTGCTATACTGAGAGCGACAGGATGTAACCAGTGGTGGGCATCCGTACCATGCCGAAGTATCCTTAGCGCCTCCATGGAGTCAGAGTAGCATATGACATTCTCAAGGCCTAATGTCGAAGCCGCCGTAGCCCATTCAAGATGCCATGGAGCTCAGCGACGAGATTAGAGGCGACTCCAACCGAGCCAGCAAACCCCTCAATCAAGGCGCCCCTCGCGTCCCGAATAACACCACCGAATCCAGCAAGGCCCGGATTCCCCAGAGAACTACCATCCACATGGAGTATGTAATGACTTCCTCCCAACGGATTCCATGAAACCCACCTAGGAGGCACATCCCGAGGTGGTTTCCCGAACACCCTATGGAGGCATTCTCCCATGAAACGAGCCCTCCGCACAGCTCCCTGGATGTCAGCATCCTCGCCCTTCATGACCACCGAGTTACGCCCTGTCCATATCTCCCAAACTGTCGCCCAATGCAGGCAAGTCCATCGCCCACAAATCAGTCGGAAGCTTTCTGCTATATCATCAACTTCCTCCTGCCACCAGCTCGGCACAAAGAGCTCGAGTCTCCTCCATACCGCAACTGCCCAGGAGCACTGGAAAAATAAATGATGAATGGTCTCCCGGTACAGCCCACACACAGCACAAAGCGGGGTATCCGTAAGGCCACGTCGCGCTCGCACATCATTGACAGGAAGGGAATTATGTGTTATCAACCACAAGAGAAATCGAACCTTCTCCGGGGCTTGAATTCGCCATACCCAGGAGTGGTTACGAGCCCTCGCCACACCTCTTTGGTCGAGTAACCAAGCATAACCTCCTTTCACTGTGTATATCCCATCCGCAGCGCCCTTCCAACATATGGTATCAGGCACGTCCGCATGCTGAACCAGTGGCCCAAATTCCTTTAACTCCCGTTGAATAGCCTCTGGTAAGGGAGTATAGAGACTGTCACAGCTCCACCTTTGATTTATGTAGACATCCCGCACTCTCAAACTGGTGTCCGAAGTATGCACATAAGGGATGCGATACGCTATGGCCCCCGCACTGAGCCAATCTGAGTACCAGAAACTACAGTCCCCCACACCAACCCTTATTCGAAGCCCTGCAGCAAAGAGAGTACTGACCTTCGTTAATGCACGGTAGAATGAGGAGGAAACAGGCCGAGGATCCATCACTGGTTTGGGAGCACCATATTTAGCCTTTATGATTGCCACCCAAGGTTTAGTCGAAGCTGTAACAAGCTCCACGTAACTCTTTCCCAACAATGCGGAGTTCATATCGCGACTAGATCGAATTCCCACTCCACCCATGCACTTAGGCAATGCTACTTTAGGCCACCCCACCAAGTGAAGGCCACGCCCAGTGGCATCTTTCCAAATGAATGATCGAACAAGGGTATCAATCTTGTTACATGTTTCAGCTGGTAACCAGAATAATTGCATCATATAAATCGGAATGGCAGCCAATACCGATCGGGCCAAGGTCAAGCGGCCAGCCTTGTTCAAGAGAGCCCTCTTCCAAGCGCCTAGTCGAGCTTGCAAACCCTCCACCAGGGACTGGAAATGGTGACTACGAGTAGCCCCATGAAACATGGGGAATCCGAGGTACCTGCCCAGATCATTTGTGAAATCAACATTAATGATACTAGCAATACTATGGCATGTACTATCCGGGACCGAAGCTGACGCCAAAGCATGCGATTTGCGTGGGTTGATCCGAAGGCCAGATTGGGCCGCAAAGTTACATAATACCTCATCCATACATCTAGCGCTGTCAAGGGAGGCTTCCGAGAAGAGGAGAAGATCGTCGGCAAACATTAGATGAGAAATAGGAGGGGATCCGCGACATAACCTAATTGGCCGCCACCGTCCTTCATTCACCTTGACCATAATGGATTGAGACAGCTTCTCCATTACGATAATAAAGAGGTAAGGTGACAGAGGGTCCCCCTGACGAAGACCCTTAGCCGGGGTGATAGCGGGAAGCGCTGAACCATTCCAAAGAATTGAATAAACCGGAGAGCGGACACAAAACATAATGAGCTGACATAACGCATGAGGCAATCCCATCTCCGAGAGGCAACGCTCTAAAAAATCCCAACACACATTGTCATAAGCTTTCTCAAGATCCACCTTGAGCAGAAACTCTTGCCTACGACGGTGCCGAATATGAAATGTATTAACCACTTCCTGAAGAGTAATAGCATTCCCTGCAGTTCCATGACCCGGAAGAAAGGCCGACTGAAAAGGCCCTATATAATCCTGGAGAGCAGGTCGAAGTCTGTTTACAATGATTTTGGTGATGATTTTATAGCTCACATTACACAGACTAGTTGGCCGGAAATGACGAATCTCTTTAGGCACGTCAACCTTCGGAATAAGACAAATGAAAGTTGCGGCAACACTAGGATCAAAGTGCCCAGCCTGCCATGCATCACGAACAAATTGAAATACCGACTCCCCAATCGAGCTCCAGTAACGTTTATAAAACATCGGGGGAAACCCGTCGGGTCCAGGTGCCGAGAGACTCTTCAGCCCATTCACTACATCCCAAAACTTTTGAATATGATATTTTATATAGTGTTTGTTTAGTTTTAAAGTAGGGGTAAATTAGATATTTCTGTCTCACTTTTCTTTTTAATCCGTCTCAATACTTTTGTCACATTTCCACTTTAGGAAATAATTAAACTACTTATTCCATCACATCACACTAATAAATAAATAATTTAAAATTTCAAACCCACTATAATCAATAAATTCAACTGACAACTATCACATCATAATAATAAATTAATCAATTAAACTATTATCACATCACATAAATATCTAATTTACCCCTACTTTAAAACTAAACAAACACTACATAAAATATCATATTCAAAAGTTTTGGGATGTAAATACGAGGAGGGAGTATATGACTGCATGCTGGCGGTAGAAGTATATTCTTTATACAAATATTAACATTATTACATCTAGTACCTGAGAAATTTATCACTAAACAGCTTATATCAGAATTTTTTAACAAGAAAATAAATGATAAAATAATATATGGAGAAACAAGAACTGACCAAGTAATAAAAAAATGGGATGAGGACCTAGCCCAAGCGGTTAAGTCCCTTGACTTCCAACGGAAGGTTGGAGGTTCGATTCCCACCGGCCCCCTATCCCTCCCTTTAATTCCCCTTTATAATTGTGTGACATGGGCTCCCAGCACCCATTTCCAAGCCTTCAATGACTCCTCCAAAAAAAAAAGTAATAAAAAAATAAAAATAAATAGTAGATGAAAAAAGAACAAAGGTAACCGAAGTTGAAGGCAGAAGCGCGTCGGCAATGTCATGCATTAATATGCATATATATATCTGACGCCCAAAATCAACCTCCTCACTCAACATTTTGACCTTTTCCCCACTTTTTCAACAACCAAACACACCCTTAACCATTATTTCCTCCCAATCCCATTAATAACAACAATTCACACTCATACATGTATGTGTCATCACTCATCTTCTTCTTCACTTCAATTCATTATATAAACTCCTCCCTTGTTTCAATTTTCCTCTATATATTTCTTCCAAACTACTTTCTGGAATTGCATATATATATATATATATATCCATTCTTCTTCTTCCTCGATCCCATTATACATCATATCATAAATTCATTATTACATACATGGCCACCATTAGATTTAGAACCCCTCATCACTCCCTCCATTCCTTGTCCATTCTCATCTTGTTTATGTCTCATGTCCTTATGCTGGAATTCTCCAATGGGAGGCCCCTCCATTCATCTACATCTGATTTTGAGGAGATCAAATGTGGAGCCATCCGCGATTTGAAATCATCAAAGTACAAGTATGGAGGAGGAATTAGAGGTGAGGTAATTAGTGGGCATGTAGTTGGATTGATGGAGAGACGACCTAAGATGATGATGAACATGCTTCCCAAGGGTACTGATCTTCCTGTCTCGGGTCCCAGCAGAAGAATCAATGATCATAATAATTAGTTAACTGCTGCTATCTGTTGCTCATCATACCTTAATAATTACCAGTATATTAATATTATTTTTTTCTTTTTCGTTTATATCCTTATATATATATGGATATAGAAAGTCACCAACTGTTTGTTCCTTCTTTCCCCATATATATACAAAGCGTGCTCTTTATAATTTGTTGATCACCATTCTTGCTTTTCATTTTATGAATGAATTTGCTTTATTTAAAATTATTAAAGTTTAATTAAGTTGGCTTGAGTGGATGAGGCTCTAGTCGCTTAAGCAGGTCTCGAGTTCGAGCAGGTCTCGAGTTCGAGCCTTGTGTATGCAAAAAACTGCTTTGGAAGAAGCGCCCTTAATTGCCCTTGCAGATCCTCGAGGGATTAGTCTTAGGTCCAATGTGGCCTGGAGATATCCTGGTATTCACCTAAAAAAAAAGTTTAATTAAATGCAGCAATTTTTAATTTGCTAGATTAGGTTTCACTTAAAAAGTACTATTCATGTCAAAACATGTACTGTAATTTTAAGCCAATACATATACGAGAACAAATATGTTAAAAAAAGAAGCTGAAGAAGAGGGTGTGGGACTCAAATCCCCAACTCCTTTTTCTTTATTATTGAAAATTAAAAATCCATATTTTTATTTTATTATTTTGTTAATTAAGATGAATCCCTGGCCGAGCCTCTTGAAGGAAAATCAAATACTATTTTTTTTTTAAAATAAAAAAACAAGATAAAAGAAATTTTAGGCAGGCAGACAAAGTCAATCAGGATTGGGGACAATAATGAATGGCACATATTGAGAATGGGGCCAGATGACAATAATTGGACCTATATAGTATGAATTAATATAAGATACTTAGAGGTGGCACTATAATTCAATATACTCCCTATAAGCTAATTTCTTTTATTATATTTTCACATTAACTTATTAGTTTGACTTAAAATCGAGCAACGTGGGGTTTTAGTCTATTTATTTTCTGACCGGCGCTTTGACAAAATTCACCTGCATTTTTTCTTCTAATAAATTTAATCAGACAAGATTACATTTTATTAAACATTACATTATAGTATATACTTAAATTCACCTTCAATTGGGATGTGGACTTAGCTCAAGTGGTTAAGTCATTAGGCTTCCAACGGAAGGTTAGTGGTTCGATTCCCACCGGCCCCCTATCCCTCCTTTTTATTTCCCTTTGTAATTGTATGGTATAGGCTCCCACAACCTTTTCCAGCCTTCAATATGGCTCCTCCAAAAAAAAAATTCACCTTCAATTTTATAACAGCGCACATTATTTCCTGCATAAAAAAGGTTTTGAATGCAATAAATGTGTATAATACACCCTGAAAATAATCGCAACTCTTGAAAGTAAAAAATATTCCCAATCGTTTCATTTTATTTTTATTGTTTTTTTTTAAAAAAAAAGTCATAAAAATTATTGATTAATGAAGTCAGTCAATTGCAACAAATTCTTTTTTCATTTTTTTTTTCAACGCCTCTATTTTTGTTCCGAATTTACACGCCATTTTAACAAATCAAATGGAATGAACGAACTGCTGAGTATTTGCAGTCCATTTCAAATACCATCAACCAAACACCAATGTCGTTCATCTTTTTATTTATTTATTTTTAATTCAAATTCCGTCACAGTTTAATTTTTTGGAAGAGCACCGTCACAGTTCAACTGATTCCGCATATTATGCGTTCGAAGTTGGACCAAATGGGAATTACACAATTCATTGGGCCTTATTGGAGCAGCAGGCGGTCGAAATCGATCCAACCTAATAATTCATAAATACAGAATATCCCCCGGTTGTAAATGTAAAAAAATAAATAATATACAATGAATAATCCTAAGGGGATGTAGCTCAGATGGTAGAGCGCTCGCTTAGCATGCGAGAGGTACGGGGATCGATACCCCGCATCTCCAATTTCATTTTTATTTTTCCCTTCTTTTCACATTCACACCATTATCTTGTGAAAAAGGCCCATTAATTGTCTAATTTGTTATCAATTTAAGCCCCATTATTGGGCCGTCGCATCTTTCTAAAATCTGTACCAATTAATTAACTATTTTATTCACCAATGGTCCATTAATTCTAATTGTTTAATTACGGTGGCAGATTGGCATGTGCTAAAAACAAAATAACAAAGGCATGACTCATGACATGAGAGCCACCAAACACTCTCACTCTCATTCTAACAGTGCTAAAAAAAAAAAAAAATACTACAAAAAACACAAAAGGAGGAGTGACTGACTCTGTGAATCTTGAAGCTCCTACGACAGCACACATCATCATCTATGGCCGGGATTCATCCACGAGCCCATCTGTATAAATAAAATCTTTTGTTTGGAGTATAGTACTTATGTTTGTGCCGGCCAAAAGGGCAAAGGCTCCATCAATCACTTGCTACTTTTTTACTTTCGAATAGAACAAACCCACTATACGCCATGGATTCATCCAATTAAACAAAGACTATTGTTAGACTATTGTTCATTGTCTATTTCTATCATCTTCCCATTAATAATCATATTGTGGACAAAAATGTGCTCACAGTGCCTTTTAATTACTTTATACTTCTATAAGTATAAGCAAACAGATTCTTCTCCCTCATTTACCTCTGCATTTGCTTTAGTTCAGAATCACTTTACATAATAAAAAGGGGGTAATTCGGGCTTCCCAATTTCGTTTAATTTCTGCCATTAATGACTACTAACTACGTCAAGGCGTGTGGGTTTGTGACCCTTTTTGTGTACGGGTGTTTGGTGGTTACTGCCACTGCCAGAGTGCTGCCTGTGCACCCTTTCTGGAATGGGAAACAAGAACCTATTCACAAGATTTATGACACTTCCAAGTATGGGATTTTGCAGCTGGGCAATGGCTTGGCCTCCACTCCTCAGATGGGGTAACCCTCAGTGTTAAAAGTTTAATTCTTTCTCTGTTAGTATTTGATTTTGTTTCTTTGTTAGGAGTAGCACACACTATTCTATCTATTAATTTTTGGGATGGACATCAGAATCTGTCTCCTAATTAAGTATGAATTCATTTGAATTGGAAGGATCTATGTGATGCAACAAAGGTGTTTGAGTTCTTTGTTTTATTAGGGTTGAGGACCAGGAATCACTAATAAATAAAAGATCTTGCAGACAGAGTTTCATGATCCTCTTGTCTTGGGGGTTTTTTTGGTTTCCTCCTTCTTTGTACTGGATTTATATTTTATAGAAAGTGATGTTTGGAAACTGCCTGCACTTTGGAACAGATGGAATAGCTGGAATTTCTTCAGATGCGATATCAATGAAAATGTTATCAAGGAAACAGGTTTCTTTCTCCCATCCTGCTGCAGTTCTACTTTTAATTGTTGTGATGCCGTATTATCTTGAAGTTTGTAAATTTCATTTTGGAGGCCATAGTTCATATATGTAGATATAGAAAAGCATACAGTTTTGAAGCCACAACACTTTTGCATGTTGACATATATGGCCTGTTTTGATCTTTGACAGCCGATGCGCTCGTCTCGACTGGATTGGCCAAATTGGGCTACAACTATGTGAATATCGGTAATTAACCTGATAAGTTCCAAAATATGTTGGATTTTATGCCATCATATTTTCTAGTATGTGTAACTCAATATCATGAATTGCAGATGATTGCTGGTCTGAACCGAATCGAAATGCAGAGGTAAACCAATGTTGTATAAAATCTATTCATGCATTTTAGTGACCACATTTACTGGATACAGGGGAGAGTGTGGTGTGAAATTAATGTGTTCTTTCGGCTTTGTGCATGATTTTTTCATTAGCAGCCGATTTATGTCTCTTTTAGTATAAAGCGATCTCTAAGGCCTCCAAAGTGGTGATTTATTTCTAAAATTTCTTACTCCTACAAGTTTTCATATTAAAGCTGGGATAAATGGTGCAGGATAAAATGGTTCCTGATAGCAAAACGTTTCCATCAGGAATGAAATCTCTTGCAGATTATGTACACTCAAAGGGACTGAAAGTTGGTATCTACTCAGATGCAGGGTAGAACAAAATATTGTAGCATAACAAATACTATTCCTTATGTATATATATAATATTTATGTGAAGCGCGCAACTGCTTCCTGTACCCTTTCTCATCCGTTAATTGTAATGAAACGATTAATGAGACTCTTACTGGGTTCCAACAGATTATACACCTGCCAAATTCGACCTGGATCGCTTAAACATGAAAATGTTGACGCAGCACTCTTTGCAGCTTGGGTAAGTTCTGTTTCTATACTTGGGAGTTCCTTAATTGCTTGATAGTTATGTGCTGTGTCGTTTTCATCTTCGGCTGGATCCCCTATTTTGCCTAAAGACAACTTTCCCAAACCCTTGATTTGAATTTTTTTTCCCTTCAAAAATTGTAAGAAACTGATCAGAGTTTTGGCTTAATAAGGATTATGGCACGTTGATTTCTTAACTCGTGCTGTTGATTTGCTCTTGCTTTCTTTGCTTTGCAAATTATTATCATCATGGTTAGTGATGAATTTTTTTTAATTATTGTTCAGGATATTGATTACTTGAAGTATGACAACTGCTTCAATATGGGTATTCAACCACAGGACAGGTAAAAATGCATAGCTTTCTATTTTGACAGTTTGATCAGTATCTTTGTCTTAGTGTGAAGCCACCTCTTCCAGGTACCCACTTATGCGTGATGCCCTGAATGAGACTGGACGATCGATTTTCTATTCAATATGTGAATGGTAATACTTCCCTCGCTTGAAATGCTCGTGTATTCTTTGTCACCTCTGTATATATTAATTCACCATCACATCTTTGTTAGGGGTGAGAGCAACCCGGCCTTGTGGGCAGCTCAAATCGGTAACAGTTGGCGTACTACAGACGACATTCAAGACACATGGGAAAGGTTTGAATCATGTACCTTGAGCTGTAATTTGTATCTGTGGGCGTGGAAGATCTATCAAACGAATTTATTCTTAAATTCCTCTTGCATCCTTTTTTGTGCTTTTTGACATGTTTAATCAACTAAATTTGCCTCCTCAATGGATTAGAAGTGAATTTCTGAATAGTTCAAATTGGATCAGAGCTTGTGCTTTGCTGATATATGTAATTGTTTCTTCTCATCATGGTATTGAAAACTGAATTGCAGTCTCCATATTTGAGAATTTTGATGCACTGACATGGAATGTGTTTTTCACTTTTGCTTCAGCATGACAGCAATCGCAGACATCAACGACAAATGGGCTTCGTACGCTGGGCCTGGTGGATGGAATGGTAGTGACATAGTACAATATTACACGTACAAACTGGAGGCTGACGACATTCCTTTTAACATCTTTGACAATTCGTGATAGATCCCGACATGTTGGAAGTTGGAAACGGGGGAATGACTTACGTGGAATACCGAGCACATTTCAGCATTTGGGCTCTAATGAAGGTACGCATAGAATTAGGACTTTGTTTTGCTCTCGGTGCCACAACCATCTTTTTATTTTTTAAGTTTCTCGGATAGTAGATATATATATATGGATGTCGAATTTCTCATTGGCAGGCGCCACTTCTTATTGGCTGTGATGTAAGAAATATGACTTCTGAGACGTTTGAAATTATTACTAATGAGGAGGTTATTGCCGTAAACCAAGGTAATATATTCTTCTTTCCCCCATATTTTCATTTACTTACTTGTTCTGATATACCGCACGTGTTGCTGTGGTATATGTTTTAACGACATCAGATCCACTTGGAGTCCAGGGAAGGAAGGTTCACACGTACGGCCCAGATAATTGTTATCAAGTAACGCTTTTTATATTTTTACAAGTTAGAACATCAAAAAATGCTTGAAATCATTTTACCATTTTATAGTCCCCAAAGGATATATATATATATATATATATTTTTGTCTTGCACAATGCAGTGATTGAATTTTGTTCTTATTATAGGTTTGGGCTGGACCACTAACAGGCGAGCGAGTAGCCGTGGCTTTATGGAACAGATGTTCGAAACCTGCTACTATTACAGCTGAATGGGGTGCAATTGGGCTCGATGCTTCTTCTCATGTCTCCATCAGAGATCTGTGGAAGGTAAACATCAATTGCTTTCATGGTATATTTAGATGATAACTTTGAACACTAAGGGAAGATGATCAACGTACCTGATGATTCACCTCGTGGTATATTTATATATTGCTACTCTGTGCTTGAAAAGTAGTATTTACCATATTTGACTTGCATATGATACTTCATTTCTACTGTGTTGGTTACTGCAGCATGAGTACATTTCCTTGGACGCGACGGGCTTCATCAGCGCCCGTGTCGACCCCCATGCTTGTGAAATGTACATCTTGGCTCCGGCAACAGCAGCAGCAGCTCATTCTGCTATTTAATCTGGATAGCAGCCAAATTAAAGCATGTTCGTTCGTTGTAATAGAGAGCATTCGAATCTTATTCGCAGAATAATATTACAGTAAGTACATATAGTATGTAAGAAGCACACACAAGTAATTAATAGTTATGTCGTCTGTTTGTGTGTGCTCACTTAGTCACTTATGTCTTGTTGTACTTGTTGGCATTTGCCATCTCGAGCGTTTTTTTTTTTCTTTGGGTTTTGCGAATGAGCATATTAATATTTCCCAGAACTGCAGCAAAAGTTCGATGTTTAGTCTTTTTAATTTCTTTCAATTCAATATAGTTGAGATATTTGGGAACTGTGACTCATCATCATGCATGGCGGTGGTTCACTTCTTTGTAAGAGACGTTGGAATAAATGTCGTTACGATTTCATTATTATTATTATTATTATTATTATTATTATTATTGTTATTATTATTATTATTATTGTAATAAAAGCTGATGTTTGTGTTATTGTAGTAAGAGTCAACGATTTTATTTTTAGCCACCTCCTAAAAATTTGGTGGACGATTTTATCTTGAGACACCTAATTTTAGCTCTGTGATGAAATTGGGTTTTATTACCAACCATTGTCTATATCTTTTTAACTTATACTACTACCTTTTAATTAGATCAATGAGTATATGTACATATACTTAAGTCTCTTAGGTCATCTCCAACCATACCCTCTAATTTTGCAGGAGCTACAGTACAAATCTCTATTTTTGCAGGATAGCTACAGTAATTTCATCTCCAACCCAACCCTTTATTTTTGCAGGATGAAGAAATATTCTCTATATAATCTATTTTATTATTCTTTTTTAATTTATAAATAATATTTATTAACATTTTTTATACAAAATATAAATAATATATTTATTATTATTAAGTAAAGAATATACAGAAAATTAAAAAAAAAAAAAGCAAAAAAAGCAAAAAAAAAAAAAAAAAATGCAGGGTGGTGAACAGTGTTCCTCTCAAATGAGAGGAACACTGTAGCACCCTCCCATTTGGGAGGGAGGGTGCTGCAAAAATGCAGGGTGGGTTGGAGCCCCACCCTGCATTTGGACCCTGCAATTTTGCAATTTGCAGGTCCGTTGGAGATGACCTTAGACTTTGATCTGCTGGCTTCATTACTTGATCAACTTTCATTTTTCCAATAAAATAATTCTTTTAAACTTTGGTATTGTTGAAGCCAACTTTCAATATCTTTCGACATGCTTTAGTATATAAAATTCTCTGTCTTCCCCAAAAAAAAACTGGAATCATCATCTTCACTAACTTCAAAATGATTAAAGCCAGCTCAAAAGAACATTATTGGTTTTCTACGATGATTATCTATTAAATACTAGTAATACTTTCCGTCTCTAAAATTTCACATTTTAAAATATTTATTTTGCTATCACTTCTAATAAAAAAAAAAATCTTATAACATATACGAAGTATTAAATTCTTCCAAGCTACTATACTAATACAATAGTATTTAACTTCTTTTTCATTTATTCTAAAATATGTTATATTTCTCAGTTTTCATTAAACTCAATGCAACAACCTAATAATCCATACTGGATTTTTGTATTATTACCTATTCAACTTGATCAAGAAATCTTTCCTAAAAAAATAAGTACTAAAATATTGATGATACTGATGGTTGATAAATTCAATTATTAATAGGGTCACTAGTTGATCATCAACGTGCATTATTGTTGGACATTATTCTTCAGTGTAATACTTTCCATTATTTTTCTACTACATGTGGCTTATCCAGTCTCCTCCAACACACAGTTTGATTCCTTCTTATCATCTTTTATTTTCCTTGATGTTAATATACATTTCTTTCTTTTAGGGGAAGATCTGATAGTCCTGTTATTATGTGGGCCAATATTCTATTTTCCTACAATGAAATTCAGTACATTGCATTCATACTGTTAAAAATCATATTAGGACCCTAACTTAAAGCAAAACAGTAAAAAAAAAATAATGACATTATAAAGCGTCAACCCCATTTATTTTCCTTTTTATATTTATTTCTTTTTATAAACCAAGCCAAATTACCATTTGCTTTTACAAAATGGTAATATTTGTGGAGAGAATTGAGAAATGAGATCTTGCTTTATTAAAATTATATTTTCTGGCACGGGTTTATTTTTTTTTAATCAATTAGTTCAAATAGCAATGAGACAAAGAAAAGAAAACAATTAAATAGAGACACATTACACATATGACACATGTGTGGCATGTTTTGTTGGAGTATACTACTTGCAATCCTAAATTAGAATTTTCTGCATAAAAAACTAAAAACGGCAGAAGAATTCAAAGCTACCAACAAAATCAACTACATTTCAATCTCATATGCCCATTTGGCATTGCGCATTCAGTGAATCACTGATCATTACTTGTGGGTAATCGCATATCCATTTTAGTTGCACTGACAAAGCGCCTATTTAATTGGTATGGTTGATTTCAGTGCTAGAATACTTCTTGTAAATGTTAGCTGTTGCTCGATTTTTCTGTCGCCAATTTTGTCTCACAGAGGTATTCAGTAATTTTGCAGAGCAGCAAGAGCCAGGAGGACGAGGTATGCTTGCAGCAATTATCTATGCGTGTCTGGTTTCGTTGGCAACCGCTTCGAGGGTGCTGCCTTTGCATCCTTATTTGGACGGGATTGAGAAGCCAATTCCCAATGTTTTTGATACTACCAAATATGGTATACTGCAGCTCAACAATGGTTTGGCCGTAACTCCTCAGATGGGGTAATGGATTTATTTTTAAGGCTAAAAGAAGTCCTTTTTTGAGTTATATCTGTGTGATCTCTTGTGAAATGAGGTCTATTGGTTTGTTTTTTACTATTTGTTCTTTTTAAAAACCAACCCATTTTCTTTCTGGAGAAACTGAAATCAAGTTGTTGACAAGAATGGGTCTTTGTTGATTGAAATTGGTTGGGTTCGTTTGGTGATTTTGCTTCTGTATTTGAGTTTAGATTTGATGGGGCAGCATTGGAGTTTGATGCTCTTAATTAGGTGGAGATGAAAGTTGAATGCATATTTTTATTGAAAAGGATGAGGTTATTTGTTGACTTATGGATAATAGTTTTGGTTGTGTTGTGGAGCAGATGGAATAGCTGGAACCATTTTGCCTGTAATATAAGTGAAAAGGTTATCAAGGAAACAGGTATTGCCTTCATTTTCGCAATTGCATTATGAATGAATGCCTCTTATTGGAACTGAAATTTCGAAATTGAAGCCATATGCGATTTGTGTTTGATGGATGGCATTTGGCTATTACAAAACTGCTGAGGTCGGAGATAGGTTTCTATGCATGAAATAAGTTTTTTGATGCCTATTTATTGAGAATAACATGTTGAATGCGACATTTTTATGCGCAAAGTGCCTAACAATGAATGAAATGATGATCCTGTTTTAATTTTTGCAAAATCAATATGCCTTATATAAGTTCAGTTTTCTATTTCAAAATACTTGTGAATTTTACTGTTGATTGACTCAAATGATCCATGTAACAGCTGATGCACTTGTCTCTACTGGCTTGGCAAAGCTGGGCTATGTCTACGTGAATATAGGTAATGGAATTACATCTTTCTATGATTTGTCTGGGTCAGATTGTGTAACTTCCTGCAGTTGTATATACTCTCTATCCTGAAATGCAGATGATTGTTGGTCTGAAAAGCACCGGGATTCAAAGGTAAATAACCATCTCTGCTACTCTCCATAAATTATAACGACCTTCACCCAAGAGCATGTTAATTACCATGAACTGATGTGCAGGGTCAGCTGGTTCCAGACTCAAAAGCTTTTCCATCAGGCATTAAACCTCTTGCTGATTATGTGCATTCTAAGGGCCTGAAGCTCGGCATCTACTCGGATGCAGGGTAGGACAAATTCCTTACTGCAGCTCGAAGTAAACTTTGATTGTTTGCTGCATTCTACCTGGTATTGTCCTTTCTGCTTTATAAATTAAAATTCCCACAGGTCTTTCACTTGTGAAGTCAGACCTGGGTCACTTTTTCATGAAAAAGATGATGCAAATCTCTTTGCTTCTTGGGTAAGTCGGTGTTTAATTCCTTTATATCTTGTTTCACTTTTTCATAAATCCTGTTTCATCACCTGTTTAGCTTTTTTCATTGTAAGTTTTAGTAATGCATTATCCTTGAATTTTTACCACCATCTCAATTCAAAATTATTGAATTTCTTGTGTTTCTTTGGCCATATTTTTTCCCAATATTTCCATAACTCTGCAGTAATCGTTTTTCCAGTTTTCCTCTGTTACGTTGATAAATTGTATTCTTTTAAAAAGAAAAAAGTGCAATAATGTTCTGTTTGTTTTCATCTAGGGTATTGATTATTTGAAGTATGATAATTGTTTCAACCTTGGCATTGATCCTGAGGAAAGGTAAGTGTTTATATTTATTTACTTTTATATGTTGGCATCAATACCTTGTCGTGACTGTGGACTCTTGGTCTCAGGTATCCACCCATGCGCGATGCTCTAAATGCTACGGGGCATTCAATATTCTATTCGCTTTGTGAATGGTAGTCCCTAATGTCCTAAACTATCCACCACCACCTACTATCTTTATACTTCATCTGCATACTAATGTTTCTCTTGGCTTTCTACAATGTTTGGCAGGGGAGTGCACGACCCAGCCATATGGGCAGGCAAAGTTGGTAACAGTTGGCGGACAACAAATGACATTAATGATTCATGGGCAAGGTTTGATTCATTATGTAACCTCTTAGATTGAGAGTGTGCTGAACCAAAATTACCCCCCAAGCGTGGCTAAAAGTGTTTATGCAACGATTATGTTCAACTATTTTTGTCTGTGTAAACCTTTTATGACAATTTTTAGAACGTATTCCTTTCTCAAATACAATCAAGATTGTGTGATTAATAGGTCTAGTATATATCTGCCTTTGGCTTTGAAATTCAATAATAATTCAAACGAGAATTGAGAGATCAAGTCAGGGCAGAGCGATTGAGGTATCAATGCAACAATAAGGAACTCATCATGTTCTAGAATTTTTCAAGTGATGGCAGGTGTCTGGCTCTGTGGCTCAGTCTCAATCCTTTTGTTCTTCTTTTTATTTTTACTTTTTATGGCTTATCTCAACCAAGCTGCAGGATTTGCACATTGAAAACTACTGCTATTATTGATATACGGTTTGCCTCTGGTTCAGCATGACTACCATTGCTGATCTCAATGATAAGTGGGCTGCATATGCTGGACCTGGTGGATGGAATGGTAGGATAATCCTCACTGTTTTTTATGTTAGCAAGGATACAGCAGTGAAATCAACTTTTTTTGTTTCTTCGTTCCTGATTTATTTGATGATTCTCACCAGATCCTGATATGTTGGAAGTTGGAAATGGTGGAATGACACTGCAGGAGTACCGTGCACATTTCAGTATTTGGGCTCTGATGAAGGTGCTGTTTGTTATATAGTCTAGTCCGACTCTCTGTTTCATTGTTTGCATACCCAAAGGAACTGGTGCCCCCCAAAACAACCCCATATTATGTTTCGTTTGAAGATGATGCAAGATGTTGGCCAGGCCAACCATAAGTTTTTACATACGCGTTTAATTCTCCTTTTGGGGTTTGTTAAAGTATATGATCCACACTGGTGGATTTAATACTTTTGTTTGATATAACTACTTGAGATTGTAACCCTTCCACTGAAATTTTCAGGCTCCACTTTTAATTGGTTGTGATGTTAGAAGCATTACTCCTGAGACATTAGAAATTCTTAGCAATGAGGAGGTTATTGCTGTGAACCAAGGTAAGATCTTCCTTACTGCTTGGAAACTCTCCGAAGAATGCTTGAATTCTTGTCTATAGGGTTTTGTAGCAATACGTGTTCCTTGTTTTTCCTGTTGTCCCCAAATCACAACATGTGGCGTATGTATAATCTCTTTTCACATAGCTAAGTGATGTTCTATCGTGCGTGCAGATCCACTTGGAGTTCAAGGAAGAAAAGTTTTTGCCTATGGACCAGATAATTTGTATCAGGTATGTGATTCCTAGTTTCCTTTTGCATTTCGGCCTCCCGTGAAATCTTTAACCGTACTTTCCATTATCAGATGCTTATGGGCATGCATAAGTACGAGATCCCATATTCAAACTCCATTGCTTCGGAATTGTGAAAATTAAGTGTGAAATGTATAATAAGTAGTGATAATAAGAACACCGGCTACCAACAACAACAACCAAACATAATACAATGCATCTGAGAGATCATACGAACAACTACATAATATAATGCATCTCGGAGATCATACATACAGCACAACATTCTGAGTTGATTGTTTGATTGTATTAGGCCTATTTCTTACTGCAAACAATTGGGTTTGTCCTTAGGTTTGGGCAGGTCCGCTTACCGGCCAACGTTTGGCTGTTGTTCTATGGAACAGAGGGTCAAAGGCTGCTTCTATCACTGTTCATTGGGGTGCACTTGGGCTTGAGTCTTCTACCAGTGTCTCTATAAAAGATCTATGGCAGGTGAGTCAATGCACCAATCCTTCAGGTGTTTCATATTTCTGATAGGCATTCGACTATTTTATTGTCTCCGGCATGGATTAGATCATATCCATGACTTTCTGAGGACAAACAAAATGAGCATGAAATGTTTTGTTTTGTGTGTGAGCTTGCCCATCTTCGATGCTTTCAAACTCATATCTGATTTGTTTTGCCTGAATCCTTTTTAGTAAACTCATTTCAAATTCCGAATTGTTAGATAACCAGACAAAGAAGATCTTGAATTTCACAACATGCACTTAGATGTTAGGTGGTAGTATTAAGTAGAGATTTCAACAATTGTTTCGAACTGGTAATGAAATGGATGCACTACTGCTACTGCATTAGTATTTTTTGAGTTCAAGAAAGACAGCACTGTTAAACATATCATTGAGGTCTCTTCCTGACTACTGCTTGTTTGGTTCCTCGTGCAGCACAAATATGTGTCGAAAAACAGCGTTGCTTCATTCACTGCTCGGATCGAATCTCATGCTTGTGAGATGTACATTTTCACTCCATTCGCAGAGGCTCGCTCTGCAATTTGATTTGGGTTTGGCCAGGGAAAGATCTCTCGGTGCAAACATCTCATCCCTCCCCCTCTGAGATACAATCTTTAGTGAAATTTTTATTAATGGCCCGAGGAAAAATTCAACAATGCCTTTCCTATTTTTGTTCTCTATTGATATGCACTTGTGCCTTCCCCATTTCCTTTTGGTGTAATATCACAATCATAAAAAATAAACAAATACTAGTACATGTCACTGCACCTTCCTTCGCCTTTGAAAAGTTGGAGAACGAAATATATACCATTCCGTTGCAGTTCTATACGGTTTTATACCCAAAAAATTGGATGGTCAAGCTGCCTACACAAGTCATGAACAAAAGTGAACATATTACTACTGAATTATGAATTATTGACTGCTCCGCCTCAAGTTTTGTTTATAAATTTAAACCATTACTCCCTTCAAATATACCACAATTTTCCGATACAATGTACCAGGCCATAATGATGATGTACAAAATAGCTTCATCCAAAGCGTCGCACAACCGCTTCATCCATACATTGATGGGGACTGTAAAGTATCGGATTCACATAAAGAAAGATTGCTTCCTAGTAAGAAATTGAGGACCAAAAACAAATAATGCATCATAAACTAATATTTGACACGAGTACCCAACCACTTCACCCCAAAGAACAAATTAAAGCATCATAAATATTTTGATTCAAGTTACATATCCGAAAGTAGAGCAGACTAATTTCAGCTCAACGTGTTTGCCCTCTGTCTGCTTAAGAGGCAGACCCCATCATGGATCGATCGGTAGCTGACAACAGAATCAAATCTCAAGCGTTGGCCATGGACTCGATTAGTAGCTTGTACCCTTCAGGCACTGTAGCCTGCATTTGTACACACCCGGCTAAGGCAGGAACATCAGCATTGATGTCTAAAAACCTAGCAAGCAAGAGCAGTAGGTGAAAATCAGAAATTTGTTTCACGAATGGTAGATTCTTGGTCCGATCCAGGTGGCTCTTTAATGCCCTCATGGTCACCGGGGTTTTCCTGTTCTCAATCGGGAATGTTGATGAAAGAGGCCCCTGCATTATTGACAAATTTCAGATAAGGTGTGGAACAATAAGTTGCAATATGTGTGTAATGATAACAAGTAGTTGTAGAATAACCACAAGAAAAAGGCAAGTAGCATATGTTATGAAGTTGAATGCCATACAAATAGCAAAAACATAAAACTCCGAAACATTTTTAATTGACTGATCTAACCATGAAAAAAAGAAAAAAGAAAAAAAAAAAAGCATAAACATTTTTCTTAAGGCAACTAAAACTCATAATTTCTGTGTTTCTGGATGTCATTACTTCTATGGCAATATGCCAACAATGTCAACTTGTCCCAATAGATTTCTAGTGCTCCAGCTCATGACCACTATTCATGTAACTACCTATATCCTTAGAGAGATTTAAGCTAATTTTTCCCATTATTATTTAATTATATAGGCAACCAAGATATCTCCCAACACAATTTCTCGTGGATCTAGGTTATGACCACAATGCATGTATCTTTTTATATGATTCTTCGAAGAGATTTAGGTTAATTTTTCCAATTATGATTCGACTATTCGAGATTATTACTGCATTGTAAGCAGGAACACGTGGATACATAATCTTCTATAGGAGGGGAGGATTCTATTGCCATTCCAACAATCTCTCTGCTTTTGCTTGCTTCGAAGCGTTTTTTCCCAGCATACATGAGGATGGTTGGTGTGAGACAATTACACTCGGAGTGTGTTTACAGATCCAAAAAGAAAAACCAAAATATAGCACATTAAAACAAATAAACAAACGAAAGAAGACAAACACCAACTAATGTTTGTTATCACAGACTGACAAGGCACACAGGTCAGTAAAAGGGTAATGAATGCAGCAAGTTTGAGAAACATTCAACAATTTTGTGATGAAGCTCCATATGCAAGACATAAATATAAAACAAACAACAAACAGACAATACAGCTTCTCTTGTCCTACTTATCGTGCACAGAGAACCCACACGGTGACAGAAAAAGCGTAGTTCTTAAGGTCATGAAAGCCTTTTTATATAAATATTATTTGAAACATAAAACAGGCCTTAAGTATTTGAACAGCATAGATCATCATAGTTTCAGATGGTGGGGATTTATGAAAGAACTAGACAGTACATGATAGGCAAAGCACAGCAGTATGGTTAACTATCGCAACTGCGTCACTACTCATTACCTACTGATATCAAATAAATTGATACAGGAGAAGACTTAAATAAGTTCAAAAGAGGAAGTACCAGGAACTGGCCGGTGTACTGTGGCAATTAATAACCCTCAACTTCTTGTATTGTTAACTAAATCTTACTAGCACTGTGGTCCATCTTACTTTCTTTTATGTAACCTAATTTTTCCCAGTAAATCCACCTCGCACTGTATAATGGGAAACAGATGTCTTTTAACAAGTAAATTTCAAGCATTTGTGGCACTACTTACTCATATAACGCCAATACAATTGTGCACATATGAAATCTATAAAAATCCATAAATTCCGTAATCAATAATATCATTTGAATCAAATAAAGCAAGAAAATTAACAACAGAGAGAGATGCCTTCCTAACCTGGTGATCAAAAATCTTGACAACTACCAAAAAGAAATCATTGTCCACATCCCTCACATCCTTGACTCCAACAACCACCTCTTTCTTCATCCTCGATAACTTTGGATCAATCTCTCCTTCAATCTCCCTCTCAAACCACTCTTCCTTGAACAACCGTACACACATGTCGCTCATCTGAAACGCCTCAAAATGCACATCTGCTCCACCATCTTCATTCACCTCTAGCTTCACCACTGCAGTCACCCACTCTTTTAAATCACCTTCCGCATGCAACTCCACCGCCTGCAAAACCTCAGCATTCGACATCGTGTAATCCTTCTTATCCTGACTAATAGTCTGCGTAAAGATAAACCCAACCTTCCTCATCCCCAACCCCAACGCTATTGCCTCAACATACTTCTCCTCCTCTGGATCCCTTAGAAGTATCAAATTCTCCTCTGTCCCCTGTTGAGGAGGCTCATAAATAAAATCCACCTCAACCTTTCCTTCCTCCGACACCGTCCCGTACATAAAACCCCCGCGTTTCACTGCAAAAGCCAAACTTTCATTCACATAGTGCTGGAACGCATTTGCAGCATCGCGATCAAAGGATACAAGCTCGCAATGCGGGTTTTCTTGCCGCGTAACCCTCATTTGCTTGGCAATTAAGTCATCCATAGTCATCTTCTTCCCGAAGGACCCAGCGGGATGGAACGCCGGCCCCGCAACGGTGCGCTCGCCCTCGTAAGCTAGGTATATAATCGAACCGTGGGAAATGCCGAGGGAGGAAACCCTAGTATTGGGATCACGCATGTCGACGAACTTGCTCACATCGTCTGCAGTTTTCGCGAGCAGCAAATTCTGGTTAGTTGAGAGGATTTGGGCATGGAGAGGTACTCGGAGCTGCGATTCGATCGCCGACTTGAGTTCCGCAACAGTAGCCTGCGGATTTTCGATTGAAACCCGCTCCAAACCGTCCCGGCTTCGGATTCTGATCATCATCTTCGCTGTTCCGCACAGATTTCACCCCGATCGCCCGGGAAACTGTTACAGATACAGTAGATGTGCGCCGGAGGATGTAAAGAAAATGTTGGAATTATGTGCGCAGGAACAAGCACGAATGAAGAAGTCTCAACTCTCAACTCCAAAGAAGAGTAAAGCAATCAAAAAGCAAAGATTTTTCCCAAACGGATTGAAATTTGAAGAGAATTGGGGAACAAGTAAAAGATTTGGCTTTTAGGAGTGGGGATTGGGGAAGATGAGATGATTTAGGCAGGAAGTATATCCGATTAGACATCTGAGGCCCATCCAATTTGGGCCTATTGGACCTCAAAGCCTCAAACTATATTAACCTAATGTTTCCTTTTCTATTTTTACCTATATATCCATTTTTACCTATAGGTAACCTAATGTTTCCTTAGAAATGTGTATTTATATCTATTTTTACCTATATATCCATTTTTAATTAGTCTTTTGTTTTTTTTAACCCCAAATCTACTAAAAAATCTAATAAATTTACCAAAAATATATGTATCTGCTTTTTTACACCGATGACACAGATAATTTAGATGGCTAGATTTTTCTTTAGAATTGTTTAATGTATAAATTCTATTTTATTATACTGATGGCATTTGACTTGTATGAATACAAAACTCTAATACCTTAAGCAAAGTCACGGGTTCCACATTCGTGAATATCCCTCGAACCAAATTTCCAATGGTTCCACTTAAATTTTGTTAAGATTATGGGACAATTGCCGATAGAAAGCGTTTGGCTTGAATGAGCATTTTTGCAGCATGCTTGAGTAGTTTGATTTGCACTTAGAATACCAACGCATATTGCATTGCTATTAAAAAATCCCAATTCTAATCCAATAATATTCCCATCATTCACAAATAAACATGCTTGAGTATTTCATATTCGTTGCTGCAAATTGAGAATCTAGAAATCATTACCAGGCAACAATACAGCAACTTCAGAATGAAAATAAAGTTTGCAACTCCAGAGATGAGGGGTTTATGTCACTGTTGTAGCAGTTGCAGGGCCGCCTTTTTCCAACCATACCTTGAAAATGCTATCTGAGGACAGAACGAAGTGCACCTGATAATTTGAAAATGCAGCAACCAATGATCAATGCAGTGATTTTCTCTCGAGAAAGCAGCTGCGCCGTATTACGATACCAGCATATATCAACCAATACATACATACACATCCATGTTAGGACTTAAATGCAAGCATAAACAGTGGCAATATGTTCAATGGATTAGTACATTTACAGGATAAGGGAGATGACTCCGCAAAATGGTAGTATGTACTAGAATTGACACCACAGAATACAGACATCTAAAAAAATTGTAGTCAAAATTATACTACAAGAATAAGATTTTATTAATGCGTATAAAGGACATCCTGATTGTGTTCCGAAAAACTAACCTCCTTTAAACCCCCTGAAAATTCCTTTGACTGTTGAGATGGCCACAGTGGCAGCTTCATCGCAAGGATACCTGCAAACAATTCAGACCACAAATATGGGTTTTACATTCTTGTTTAATCTTTCAACCCTTCGTTTGATTTTATATATTCTTTTCAGTTTTCACAGACGTATACTAAAATGGAAAAAGATTCTAAAACAATGCCAAAAATCAGTTGGCAATAACTACTTGTTTACAATCGATAATTGTAAGTGTGTTTGTAAAAGGGACAGAAAATAAGGTAATGTAATGCAACATACCCATAGACCCCACAACACATAGCAGTAAATCCAATGTATTGAATGTTGTTTTCTTTTGCTAGGCACAAACTACTTCTGCAAGAGTTCCATACATAGAAGGTGAAATTATACCAATAAAAACAATAAACATGTAAAAAAGAAACACTTGTAGAATGCTGAACTAAGTACCGATATGCATTACTCGGAGAGGTTTCGGGGCTTGGATCCACGTCGTAAATAGGTCCAACAGTATGTATAACATGAGAAGCTGGCAATCGAAAGCCCCTACACATACCAAACAGTCACTCAAACTTGTTGCATTACCAGTGGCTGAGAATGTAAAATTTTTCTATAGAAATTTTAAGGTAGAGAACATACGGGGCAATCCTTGCTTCTCCTGTGGGGCAGCGAATCCCAGGCTTCACTTCTGGGACCTCGTAGCATGCTGCTCTTAATTCCGGGCGGGCAGCTCGATGTAATGCTTGAAACAAGATACAAGTGTCATGTCAGGGCAGAAGGAAATGAACAGATGACCAGAGATTTTAATGTATTAACACTAGAAAAATTTTCAAAAATGAAATAATCACCTCCATCAGCACCACCACCTCCAAGCATCCTTTAGTTGGCCGAATTAACCTGTAAAGGAAGACATCCATAAAAGAGGAAATTCAGAACAAAGTCCTCAAAGATGCTACTCTCTGAGGAATTTTGAGATTCCCCAGCAACCTTGTGCTCCTAATGGTGCTGATAGTTACTTAGAATAATAGATACCACTCTGAAGCATCGGACCAAAATCCCAATGTATATCCAATAAAAAATATCAATATGAAATCTCTAACATTCCATTTGGTTCAGGGTTTCAACCTTGTGTTCACATTCATTTCTCATTGATATATTTAAAACATTTGATGATACTTTTCAAAGTTGTGTTTTTGTTTTTCTTTCTGATTGTTCTCTCTTTTCATGTCAATTTCATGCAACCAGTGAACCAGACAATACATAAATCTTAAAATTCTCAAGCATTTTCTTTTGAAGCAAAGACAAGCCGCCATGAAATCTAAGCTCTTCTAAAAGGGGCAATTAAATTTTTAAGAGGTCGTTATCTTAAATCAAAGACGCTCATGTCACTGTTAGAAAGTAAGGGTTGTCCGGACTCCAGTGCAAATGAAATTTAACAAGAAAATTAAGCTAATTGTATCAGTGAGAGAATTAAACTGGATTCCAGGAAAAACAGAGTATGCTCAGTAACTTACTGCAATCTCCATATTTTCCAACTCACTGAGGTCGATGTACACAATCTCTCACTGGGATTTTCAGAATATAAACAGATTATTCATTACAGCAAATCAAACCACGGTTAAAGAGCCATAAGTACAAGGCAACCGATATATAGCTTCTAAAAGGAACGGTTTTGCAACGCCTTTTGAAGAAGAAAAGCTAAAAGGAACTTATTACCAAAATCTATTTTCAACTAGAAAACATATGGCTCATAATTTTAAAAACTTTTCAAAACAGTCCCACAAATATTAAATTGGACGAATCCATCCCATAAGTACTCTAAGTACCCTAATCATAGCCGAACATGAACCCGGTTTTTATATTAACTAGATTTTTGACCCACGCTTCGCGGGCGGTGATTTTTCTTTATTTTTTTCCAAATAAAATCAAGTATTTGTGGTCTTATTATTATTTGTACATAAAGTTTGCTTTACTTTAAATTCATAACATAGGCATAGGAAACTATAAGAATCTGTATCAATTTGATCATAAAATATACAACAAAATAAATAATCAGTTCATTACCTCGACATAATCAACATCAATTTCTTGATCCCAATTTCAATAAACCAAGTTATTCTAAACCATGAGTACGAATCTCCACAATTTCAATAAGATAGTAGGAGGGATGGATTCAATTAATTATATTATACAAACCATTATTTAGAAGACCTAGAAAATATTAGATTTTAATAGAGCTTTTTTGGATGAAAGATTTTAATAGAGTTGAGTATGAATGTTGCGTCATGAATTAAAAATTTACAATAAACAAAACATTCATAATTAAATCTCAGCCCTATAACCAATTATTAGATTCGAAGAGAGTTGAGCATCTATGTTTCTCCATGAATTATAATAAAGCAATCATTGATATCAGATCTCAGCCATAATCTCAAAACCAAATGTAAGATTCAAAGACAGGCGTGCATACTTATTTCATTGATGAATCGGGATACACAACATAATAAGATGTCATGAGACATGAATGATGATGCATATTAAAACGTGGATTATAATTCACAATATCCTCTTATAAATTATAAGCTAATCAACGGGGAAGAAGATCAAAAGATAATGTGTAAGAGTAAATCCTTAAGCAGTAAGAGATAATTGTTCCCAGCAAATAGAATTAGAAACCATGACCTAAAGGACTAAAAATGCATAGTCTCAAATATTAAAAGATGATTGGAGTGTAAACTTCATTAAGACTATCGGAATGCATTAGCTATTACAAATGTTTATGAGTTAATATGTTACTATAAATTACTCTTTTACACCCATTGCATGCAGATATAGATTGTATGTTGCATTTGAATCAATAGCTTAAAATGATTTTTCAAGTTTTTGTTATAAAAAAATTATGTATACAAAATTTAATTCTTTCCTCAAAAGGCTCCAGATAATTTTTATTTTTTTAAAAAGAAAGAACAAAACTAAAAAAAAAAACAAAAATGGAATGGAGGGATTTTTAAACACATTATATACTCTCTAATTTCCTATACAAAATTCACACATTAAGCAACCTAAATATAGAAATATATCAAATTCATTGTCATTTGCATCTAGAATTCCCTTACAAATCAAAACAAAATTGAACGAAAACTAAAGCGCTTAAACCCCATTCAAGAATCGTTAAATCATATGCAAAATATAAAATTCTTGATCATTTTTATCATAAAAGGAGAGAATTCAAATAGGAACAAAATGATAGGAGAGAATTGATTCCATAGTATCATTATATCAATATTGTAATATAAAATTGCTAAAATCACTTGAAATTGCTACAATTACACTGAATGAGATATGAACAATCAAATTCAAATAGAAATAAAATGATAGGAGAGAATTAATTCCATAGTATCATTATATCAATATTGTAGTATAAAAACTACTTATGTGGAGGTGATTATGTATGAAATTAGTATATAGTGATATTGGCATTAAATAAGAATATGTAATGGCATCTGATTTATTTATTACTTATGTATTGTAACTGTCGGTATATAAATTACTTTTACAATGATTATCCAATCATATTTGTTGTTATTGAATGAATTCAAACTATCATACTTCATTATATTTATCATTTATCTTAATATGAAGAATGATTTAACTGTGAAAAATAAATCCAAAAATGTGTGATTAATAATTGAATATAAAATTAGTGGAGAACAATAAGGTAATACAATAAAGAAGTATCCACTTTTTGTACTTACATTTTCAGTGAAATTAGCAGTTTTTCAACTATTACGGAATGATTGTCTTCCTATTTTCCTTAGTAATAATATATAAGTGAATATGAATACATTTTTGGTACATCATTAAAAGTATTATGCATGTTTTTAATGCTATGCACGCTTCGATGCACAGAAGGGCTCTGTTCTACAGTCATATAATTAACACTTCAGGTTTTCATTTTTTTTTCTTGGCAATATATCAACAAATATATCATAAAATTGACTAATAAATTTTTTGACCTTTTTGAAAAACTAAAAAAATGCAAAATTCTGAATTATGTTCATAAGAAGAATAAAAATTATTTTTTCAATAATTATTTTTTCTTTATATTATTTTTTTATTAAAATTATTTTTATGATAAAAAATATATTTATAAATTAAATCTTATACAAAAAATAAGGAGTAAATTTTGATTAAATTTTTATAACGAATTATAATTTCATATTAACTATATATATTTTGATAAATTACTTAAAAGATGATTATTATTAATCTTTTATTTTATTTATTTTTGGTAAATATTGACACTTATGTATCGTCAAATGTGTGTGTAAGCCTAAACTAAACATTTTTTATTTTATTATATTGATTTAGGTTAATATTTTAGTCTTGAATTTTAATATAAATAATATAATATATATGTGAAAATATTACTTATTCAATTAAATAATTATATAAATAATTTATAATGTACTGCTTTAACTAAATATGTCATAAATATCAAATATATTATAATTTATTTTTAATTTATATTTTTATTAAAAATTATATATGGAAAGATTTTCTCAAAAGTTTCTTGTACTAACAAATAAATTTATTATCTAAATATAGAATATTTAAAATATTAATCACGTGGTATGCAGACGTGTAATTATTTTGGATGACTGTACTATCTTTCCATGCTCCTATAGAATGTTTTCGCCCGCTGCGCACAGATGTTGAACTTATATGAAGATTATATAATTAGAAGATAACTTTTTTTGAGTTATTACATAAGGTTCAAAGTCTTTTGCTTAAATAGTGGTGGAAATGTATGGAACAAAAAATTGAGGGAAATAAAGGAGACAATAGAAGCATGGAAAGAATTCAAACCCCAAATATGTGGATATAATATAAAATATTTTTTCCATCATTGAAAAAATAAATATATAGTTTCGCTTTCATATCTAAAATACTAAGAACAATTGGAAAAAAGATAACTTTTAACAATTCAAAATTTGAATTACTTCAAAATTATGTATGACTACCTACCAGTACCACAAATATTTACGTATAATTTACACTAAAATACTTCTGATATCCTTTTAGAGTACAAATTATTTATAAAAATTTGTATAACAATTTACTCCGACTTTCATATACATTTTTATTTATATCGAAATAGTTAACAATGAAAGATATTATGTTTAATAATTAAACTATGATGTGTTATTTTTTCCATTTTCTTTAGTTTTTCTTTACAAAAATGATGTAGAATTTGTTTAGAATGATATGAATTTTTTTTAGGTGATGAATCAATTTATATTAATCAATTTTTTAGAATCAATGAACTAATTACACCATAAATAAAGTTTTTCAAATTTCTTTAGAAATAATGAATTGACGTTAAAAAAATAATATAGTCCGTACAAACTAAAAATATTTAGAATTTATATATTTAGATATTTATAGATAATTAAATATATTAAAATACTAATAATATTATATGTTTGTTATAATACTTAGTTTTTCTTTATATTATTTTGTTTATGAAACTTATATTTATGAGATTAAGTTTCAACATTAGACTTGATGTAAAAAACTGATAACAAAAATTTGATTAAATTTTTTATAATTGATTAAAATTTATAAATTTAATTATTTCATATATATTTATATTAAAAATATATTATCATTACTTAATAATGTTTGAAATCTATGATGTTAATTGTTAAATTCCATATATTTATATAATATTATATTTAATTAGTTACACATTTTAAAATTATTTAAATTTATTTAATAATATTATAATATGTCAATATTTATTAAATATTATTATATATACAATCAAATTATTTATATTATATGTAGTTTTTTTTATAATCAGGGACGTTTTCCTTATGAGTAAAGACCGTCGGCATATTATATAGTTTTATATTTCTTAATATTTGAAATGATAAGTATATTTAATATAATTAAAAAAAAATGCATACTTACATTTTCCTGTATATTTTTTAGTTTCAAAATTATATTTGTGAGATTAAATTTTTAAAATTAAGCCTTGTACAGACATGAGAATTAAAATTTCATTAAATTTTTATAGTTCCCTAAATTTTTTTAATTTGATTATTCAATATATATTTTTAATGAAGTATATTTTATTTAAAAACGGTTATTATATTCCTTATGTTGATATAGGATTATACTTGTACACATAAATTTAACCTAAATTAAATTTATTTAATCATATTATAATAATATTTATTAAAATATACATACAAACAAATAATTTATATTATATAGTTTTAATCAATTTATATATTTTAAGTGTAATAAGTTTTTTATATCTTGTTAAAATATATATGGAGATCTTCTCAAGATTTTATTATATTAATAGTTAGATTTATTTTTTAAATATAGATATTGATGACGTGGAAGGTGAGTTGGAATTAGTCAGCGATTAATCAGCGATGATGTGGATTAATTGTAGCCATTGATTATAAAATGGTGGTATAATTACTGATAAAGCCCTAAAAATTAAAAAGAATCAGTTATATTGAATAAGGATAATACAGTCTGTATAGGCCAAAAAGTATTTAGGATTTATTATATAGATTATTGACCGTCCCATAACTATCCTAATCATCCCTCTATTATGAAGTCCTGAAGTCATAGGACGGGTTTGACGATGGATAGTGAAAAACCGGTTCATGACGGGTTATTAGGTAGTTATGGATGCATTGTGGGTAGGGGTGTCAATTTGAACACGAACCCGACCGACACCGACACGAAAAATTTTAAATTTTGGGTTTGGTCATTTTCAATTTTTTCTTAAATCAGGTCGACCCGAAATCCGACCTAAAATATTATACAACCTGGTTAACTAAACCCGAATCCTGAAATTGACGAAGTTACGTGACTAAATGGGTTTCTTTTTAAAAAAAGAAAAAAATTCAGGGTTTAGGGTTTGAGCACCGAAATTAAAACAGAGAAAGGTTAGATTTTTACAATAGCATCCGAGGAGCCGTCGACGGACCACCGTGTGATGTTGCCTTTCTGAATTCTGAGAATACTCGAAGGAGAAAGCTGAAACTCCACCGCCTGATTTCCGCCATCGCCGCCGCGCGACATCGTACAATACAGTGATACACTACGTCTACCGGCGGCCCTCCGCAATGGGATCAAATTTGACTAAACTAAAATAAGTGTACAGTTGCAGCTTAGAATACATATTGTTAATTAATGTAAAAAGACTCTTTCTTCCGCCCCTTAAAATAAATTACGCTCTCTGCCCTGAAATATGGTCACCTAATCTATGATGGATGTGACGTGATGTAATAATAATAATACTAGCATTTAGTGAAGGATAACAATATGGCTTGCTGAATAGTGTTTAGCACTCTGCTTGATCAACCCTTTTATTGACGCCAACATTTTGTGATTGATGAAAAACCACTGTCGGCTGATAATTTTTCCAACACAATAATAATGTGTAAACAACAACATTGACTCCAGTAATTGTATCAGTGAGAACATTAAATTTCTAATCCAGAAAAATAAGAACACAACACAAAAATGATACTACTATTACTATATATTCAATTATTTGAATCATCTTTCAATCAGAAATCGATTTTTATCAATACATAGTATATAGTACAATTCCACAATCTTAGTGGCTTAGATTGAACAAATTTCCCTCACCACTAGATCAATATTTTAAAACAAAAAAACCACCCCTTTTTTGATACACATATGTATATGACAATTTTTTGCCTAAGCGGGTGCAAAAGCTTGCGACCACAGCTCCAGTTTATCCTCCCCGTCCCCAATATACAAATTTATAAATTTGATCCTTTCCCTCTTGACCTCATACAATAATAACAATCATTTAACAACAACAACAACACTAGTAAAAATCTTAAAATTCGAATCCATTTTCTAGATATATATTCTTAAAACTGTCCTCCTTCGTATGTCTGTCCGAACTGCCAACCCGCTGGTGCAACATCGTAGCTAGTAATCGTCCGACCATCGCTGGCAGTAACTTGAAATGATAAACTCTGGCCATTGAGGACGGAATTGCTCTGCCAATTTTGGCCCCAATTTCTGGACATCTGTTGCCATCCTGTTCTTGAACCCTTGATTGATACAGAGTGGATATCACCTGCCCCAGCAACATTTGTCACCAATACCAAGTTAAAGTAGGAGTGACCATTGATGGTGAATCGAATTCCTCCCTTCTTTTGGCAAGGCACTCTGTTATAAAATATCAACAAAAAAAATACATATAGTATAAATGATCAGTGTGGATGTTAATAATAGGTGTCTGATGAACTGATACTTAAGTCTGAATGTATGTATATGAAGTTAGTTACCTCCGGTAAGAGACCGGGACAATTCCAGCCCTATATACAGCAATTTGCAAATAGGCGGGTTCGGCTAGATCGAAATGTTCACGAGGAGGGTTGCACCATCCGCCGTTGTCGTTGGGCAGGGCCGGGTTGGGCGGGCAGAAGTTAGTAGCCGTGACGGTGATGGCGGTGCCGGCCACGCACCATCTGGGTTCGCCGGCACAAGTTAACTCGTAGCACGCGCCGCAAGTCAAGCCATTGTTGAACAGTGCGGTACTTAGTGCTGCGGTGTTTGTACCATACCCTTGGCTGTATAAATTGCCATACCCACAAGCACCTCCTGCATTTGGTACCCCCAAAAAAGAAAGAAATGTCACTTCCTGGATGGTTTTTCAGTTTTTCTAAGCACACACTAAAATGATGAGACCAATCTGCTCTTTGGTCACAAAAAGGTTGTAGGAATTGAACATGGAAAGGTCCCATGATTTAGACTCACCATCAAGATTAGACTTTTTTTTTTTTCTCAATAGCTTATAGCTGGTAAATGAGTAGTGGAATTTCATGCCCCACAAATTAGAAAGGGAATAGAAGAGACGGGGCCGGTGGGAATCGAACCTCCAACCTCCTTCCGTTAGAAGTCAAGGGACTTAACCACTTGGGCTAAGTCCTCATCCCACCATCAAAGATTAGATTTAAACACATACATTGTGATGTGTGTGTAGGCAAAAATAAACCTCTACTTAGATGATTATTCAAATACATATAATTAGAAAATATTCTCGCTTGGGCTTTGCTAAAAAAAAATAATAATTAGAAAATATATAAATAAAATTATGGAACGCACCCATTGTGCCAGAAGCATCACCACCACCATAAAATGTAGCATGGGCAGCTTCCCATCCTCCACCATAATCCCCATAAGCCCTCTTTGAGCATAAACCAAACAAGAAAAGCAATACTACTAAAGAAGCCTCCATGGAAACTTGAGGGATTCCCATTGAGAAACTAAAGTGAGAAAGAGGATGCAAGAACTTGTACAACTTTGAGACCTGAGAACTTTGATGCAAAAATTAGAAGAAAGATTGTTTATATAGAGAAATTAAAATGGGAAATACTACAAAAACATGCAAAGTGTGAAAGTGACTAGTTAACAAGAACTAAAATTATATATCTATAAGGGTTTGATGAAGGATAAGAATGGCCACAAATCTTGCACATGGAATTGCCGCAGGCCCCCCCAACTTGAACTACCAATATAATCTTATAGGCCCTACCCTCACATGCACTTAATTCTCACAAACTTTTTTTCCTTTTTTTCTTCCTCCTCCTTGCATTTCTTAATTCGACATTTTTAACTATATAAGCATGGAATCAAATAGTCAAATACTAATGCATGCCCTCCATTTTTAGTGTGTTGTTCTTTATTACTATATTACAATTTTTGTCTTTGAATCTTTTGTATCCCATTATCCAATCTCACATTCTCATTAACTCTGCTTTTACTTTTCTATATATAGTTTGTTTTTTTTTTTTGGGAAACATATTATATCTAAGGGCTAAAGTTAAGATTTACTTAAAATAAAATCAGATGCATTGTCTATTATAATAAATGCATCTACATATATTGTCTAGTAGATAAAAGAAACAAAGAAATTAATACTCAGGTTATCAAATTGTTAGGTATGAAAATTAATGTAGCCAAGGCCTTGTAATTTAATTATAAATTCATATATACATGCACACATGGGCGGATCCACATGTAAAGGAACGGTGGCACGGGCTACCATTCAAATTTATAAAATTGCTATTTTAAGCTAAAATTTTTTTATATTTGCATTTATTTGCTTTGGTGCAACCACTCAATTTTTATGGTGATACCACTCTTATCCATTCTAGCTTAGTTTCTCTCTATATATTTTGTATTGTCATCATTATCTCTAATTCTAATATGATTTTCGTTAGATTTTGTGCTACCACTAACAAAATTTTCTGGATCCGCCTCTGCATGTACATATACATAAAAGTTTGTATTTAAGGGATTTATATACGAGACAGTATTGTGGAAGCTGAGGGGCGAGTTTTCTTTATGCATGTAATGTGTTTATGGGACGTGCGTGGGTTAGAAGAAGAGAAGAAATTTTTTTTGCTGAGCAGAAGAGAAGAAATTAATAAAAAGAATTTGAATTTATGAAATTGTGGTATTATTTTAGTTTGTGCTGAAATTAGGGTTATGTACCAGACTCTAGATTTTGGCAGCATTTGAAACTAGCTAATTATAGTATATATCAATTGAACCAACAATAATGATTAATGAGAGATGGTGAAACTGCGTTTGGCCGATCAACTTTCAATGCGATCTACCAAAATAGACCAAAAATAGTTGGTCTGAATGGTACGAAATTCTGGCAGCTTAAACAAAAATTTCGAATCCGAACCTTTGTGTATGTAATTTTAGGCTATTGTTCAGATTAAAAATAATGAAGTACTGTTCTAATCTTACTAAACAAGGCAACATAATCTCAGATTTTGTGTTTTTATATTTTATATAGTTTAGGTTACCATAATTTTATTATTAAATATAAAAGTTGATATTCTGAGCATAAAATATTAGTACCTACTCCAGCAACCGTTAATATATCTATATATGTATTTAAGTTCAGCATTAATTATATTTTTTTTTTCATATTTCACTGGATATAATTTTTTTTAGAAGTACTGATATTTAAAATTAGGCCCTCTTCAAAATAAAAATAATTAAAAAAAAAGATATTTAAAATTAGGCCCAGTGGTTAGAGTTTCATCCACTTACATTAATATAATTTCTATTAAATAATTGATTTAAGCAATTTGTAATTTCAATAAATTTTTATACTGTTAATCATTTCCGATTCAGTGACAATTTTTAATTAGTACTATTGTGTATTTAATTAAAAACAAATACAGAAAGGGACCCTACCATGTTAGGGCACATGGAATACCTTGAAAAAAATAGCCCCTTGCAACCTTATATCGTTCTCATAACTTGTTTGCAGCTATAAATTAAATAATTAATGCACTCAGTAAATATTATAGACACTGATATATTCAAGAATTAATTATGCTACTGGCATAAAAAAAAGGTAAAAAATAAAAACAAAATGAAGTATATTCCTACTCACACGATGCATGGTATTGTAAGAAACACCAAATATCATGACAAAATTTAATTATTTAATTAAGTACTATTAAAATTAATGTGTACCATAGCTAATTTTATTATCTTCACCGAATCACGATAACTTTTAATTTAGTACCAAATGATTCACTCTCGACTATAAATGTTATACTGTGAAATTAAATGTGTTTATCATCATTAAGTGTATCGTCATAATATAATACTCCCTCAGTTACTTTTTAGTTGTCTTTTTAGAGAATAAAAAATGTTCCAAAATAATTGTCATTTTTAGGTAGTTATAGTTAGTTATACTATGTTTTTCCTATATTGCTCTTCACTTTACATAAATGATATTTGTTGACATCTATTAAGAATGAGTTTAGTTGAAGGGTAAAAATAAAAATTTATAAGTTAATTAATGCAAGCCTTGGTTATTGAAATTGAGATGAAAGACACAACTAAAAAGAACGGAGGGAGTAGTATAAATATCATTAAATGCAGTTGTGCACATTTATATACGTATGACAACTCAATATTAATTTCCCCTGTATATTATCAATACTTTTAAAAAGTTTAATTGAAGTTGTTCGATGAACACTTATTCATTCATTTCAATATAATTTGAAATTATAAGCTAAATCAGACAAGTTTATTTTTCCAACCCCTATAGCCAAACCTTATGGGATATACAATCTTAAATAAATTAAAGCCATTGGTGCAAATATATATCCTTCTAGTATATCCAAAAACATTGTGGTGCACAGGATCATCTTTGCAGAGGTGTCAATTCGATATTGGTTTTAACCATATTATATACATATATATATATGTAACCTTCATATATTCAATTTGTTGTTGGGACAACTGCCAAATCTACAAAAAAATATCAACACTGTTGATTTGTACAGATACAAATGTCCAGATAGATGGATGTGTGTATGTCACTCGTTCAATGTGGTATTGATCTGTATAATTTTTTTTAGATAAGTAAATTATACTTATATTCTAGTTGTGATCCAAGATTTTGCAGAACAGACAGGACAAGATTACCTTAGAATAACATCCACAAAAGGCATGTGGAGTTTGCCCAAATGTAGGTTTTTAGGGACCAAAGCATTGTCATTGCCGGGACCAGAGAAGGGTTGTGACATTCGCATGGTCTGTCTCAATTCCCCACCTGGTTTCAAGACAAAGGGCAGTTGCTAATTCATTACATGGACCCTTTTATAACCCCTTTGCCCCAACAATTGCACTTTCAAAATTCAAATTAGATAACATGTTTTGACTCGTCCCTAATTATCTTTATCTTGACATAATAATTATATAGCGAGTGGGAATCAGTGAATCATCAATCTGCCAATGGATTTGTTAACTCCGGATATATAAATTTGAACTATATGCATACACACCACCTCCTAATAGACATAGTGCAGTACTAGATTTTACTAGTATAATGTTAAGATAATAACTTGAATGGATAGCTAAAAGAGAATAAGAATTTGGTCAAGTGGTCAAGTCTTATGAAGACTTATGACCTTTAAGTCGGAGGTTCGGTTCTCCAGTCTCCACCCGCCCCTATTCATCCCCTTTGTCTATTTGTAATTTGTGTGATATGAGTTCGTACCATACCTTTTATAGTCTGTATAGATTGTCAGAAAAATAATAAATAATATATAGCTAGAATATGGTTTTAATTATATGGAAAAATGTTCACCAAAAAAATTATATGGAAAAAAATTCAATATATATGGAGCACTGCCCCTACACATAAAAGATGTGTCATATTTTAACAACCATATGAAAATGGCCCACAAAAGTTTCTATTTCAATATTCATATCCTCTTTGAAACTTGCCCATATGAATATGATATACATATGTGTGTGCCATGTGCAATTATTTTGGTTGTCCCAACTCATAAGCCAACCGTTGGGCCCTTAAAAATTGCCCATTGATTGATTAATTCCATGACCATGAGGCTGTTTTTTGTAGGGGTTTTATGCCTTTTGTGGATCGAGTTTGAGGCCTATTGGTCCACACACTGACTATAGTAGGGCAAGGATCATGCAGGACCTCCAATTTAAGGAGATCTTGACTTAGCCTTGAATCTTGATGTAAAGTAGTACATTAGTATGTTCCTTTGCCCCATTTCGGATTTAGATTAAAATTTTTGAATGATAAACAATCATTATCAATACCAAAAGAAATTTATAGAGGGTAGAGTATTAACTGAAAATAAAAATGATTCGAAAACCCATTCCTTAATGAAAATAAAAGTTTTTTTTTTAGGAGCCATTGAAGGCCTGGAAAGGGGTGGTGGGAGCCCATGCCACACAATTACAAAGGGGAATTAAAGGGAGGGATAGGGAGCCGGTGGGAATCGAACCTCCAACGGACTTAACCACTGGACTTAACCTCCAACGGACTTAACCTCCAACCTTCCAACGGACTTAACCGCTGGACTTAACCGCTTGGGCCGTTGGACCCTAAATCCTTACAAAGAGGAGCCGTTGGAAGTCAAAGGACTTAACCGCTTGGGCTAGGTCCTCATCCCTAATGAAAATAAAAGTTGATCATACTACATGACAACTAATAGTATTGTGAGTATTTAGTATACACTTCTTTAACAAATAATATCTCAAAATATTTATAAATAAAAATATGCAAAATATATATACTAAAATTATACGATTAGAAGAATCTAATAAAACCGAACTCGACTATTTTTTTAAAATGTATATATTTACAATAAAATTGAGGCAAAATCAAATAATGAACAATATCACGAGTAATACGGAACAAGTATCGTGGGACGGATGGAGTGCTACACAATCTAACAAATCTACCATTCATGAAATTTATAGTATTTTTTTTAAATGGCCTTGAATCCATATATGAACATCTGTAACAAACCAAAGTCATTCGTTGTGGTGCCGGTGTAGGGACTTCTCATTTTCTCACTTTTGCGCATAGCTGTAAAATAAACAAACAGTTCACGAACAAAGCTTGGTCGATTCATGTTCGTTCATTAACTGTTCGTTTGTAAAGCTTAACGAGCCGAGTTCGAACACGAACAAGAGCTTGTTTGCTTAACGAACGAACACGAGCTTGCTCGCGAACAGTTCGAAAGTATTCATATATTTCCTTAACTGGGTAATTCTGAAATTTTATATGTTCGTATATATTCGTTTGATAATTTTAATATTGTGGGGAAAAAAACAACATATAACCCTTGATTGGATGAATGATTTTTAATATTTTGGTAAATTTTTAATTGAGCCGAACGAGCAACAAGCCGAGCTGAACAAAAAGTAAGTTCGCTCGTGTTAACCAAGAATTTCTTTGAGGGAGAAACCTCTTTTTTGATTGATGAGTATCGAAAGGATTACAAAAATTGCAGAAAGGAATTACACGAAAATAAGAAAGCTGTAAAGGAATTAAAGATTGCAGAATGGAAAAAACACGAAAGAAACTTGCAAGAATAAAAATGCAGAAATAGATAAAATGATTCCTCAAAGGGGTGTGTTTGGATGGCCTCTCTGGAATGCATCTCTTCCTCCTTTTATAGGGATGGGGACTGACACCCTCCCAGGCTGAGACGCACGCGAAGGATGGCGGCATACGGCGCACGCGAGGATGGCGGCTTGACTTCTGTGACACCTACGACGCACACGAGAGGATGGCGGCGCACGCGAGAGGATGGCGACTTGAGGATTGACAGCTTCCCTTGGTCATTATCCGGATAAATCTTGAATTGGACCGAGCCAAGAAAAATAGATTGAGCTTTTTGAAAGTGCATCCTCTCTTCCGGATATATTTTCACCAATTGGGTTGAACACTCTACATCAATAAATGGACCTTCAATATTGGACTAATAGGGATGAGTGAAACTTTTGACAAGTTTCGTTAACTCGAGCTTTTGCTAAAATTATACCAGGTTAGATTTATTAAATGAAAAGAGTTATGATTCACGGGAAAGGGTTTAGGGATATATCAAGATTATTATTCTTTTTATTACTCAAGTATGGTGCTTTGATTTCAAATGGCGCTGTGGTCCTCTCTGTCATGAAATGCTGACAAATCTCATGGCATAGCCGGGATAAGTTGATCTTCAGCCTGTCACACTGAGGATCCCCGGCAAATATGCCATGATACTTCTCATCAATTCTTGCCATAAGATTTCCTGCCATGAAACTTTTGACTAATTCCCACTACATGAGCATTTTCTGAAAATTCATGATCCTGGTTTAGGTTGTATTTAATGAAACCAATTTATGATGGCGGTGTTGTGATTAAGGATATATTTATATGTAGTCATGTTTTTATTGCTCGTAGTTAAGAAACTGTGCTCCCGAAAGCGCACGGTGTCAAAAATTGCAGTAATTTATAGTAAGACCGGATCGTTCACTGGAGGATGTGCGATAGAAGCAGGTCCCACGTCATTTACTAAGATTTTCCACTCGGTTACTCGATTCAAGTGTGTGATTTGACTAACAACTACTTGACAGAATCTAAATCAGATTAAGAAAACAGTTAAAGTAAAGCAGATAAAAGTATTCTAGAAAGCGAATTAAATTTAATCTAATAAAGCAATAAAATTAATCTAAGAAAGCGATTAGGATTATTCTATGAAAGCAGATTCAAGATATGACAGAAGGGACAGGAAGAAAATAATAAAGATTGGACAAGATTCAGATGAAACATGGTTAAACTTCCATTTTGTTACACAGATCTTAGTTTGGGAAAATCCGTTCAGTTAGCTAATTCTCCTGCTCTCTGTACCATGTTCCCTTTAACAGACAGGTACTTACAGTAAGAGTTTACATGCTCTTAAGAAAATAAATTCTAAGATACCACAGACGCATAACCACCCTTGCAATGCACTGCTAAGGTATGTTAATTATCTGTGGTGGACAAGCAACACCTGACAAATCATTTATTGAAGTGTCAAGTACCGTTATCATTCTCCCATGTCACACCCAAAGATTCTAATTAAGCCCTGAACTATCCCTTAACTCTCAGTCCTAGTAGCAGTTACACAACTCTCAATACAACCGAGTGACCTCTAAAGAAAGCAGTTAAAAGAAAGCAGTAAAGAAAGCATTTAAAACCCTATCACTCGGAGGTTTTTGAAAGTCTGACCCTGGTAGTGAAAGAAAGCTCCCAGTCAAGATGACCGGGTGTGGATCAAGAATTCCCTATTCTCGGTGAACCGCTCACAGTGTTCACTTCTCATCGGGTGGTTATGAGATACAAACTAATGAAACGAACTAATAAATTAGTCGTTCCGGATGCACTCACCCAAGACTCAAAAGTAGGCTTTGGCAGAAGAAGATAGCAGTTGAAAGAATACTCAACCCTACCTTAGAAAATAACCAAGGCCTGAGTGTTGTTCCTCTAGTATTATCTGTCACACCTTATCGGAATCCAAGTGGAATCTGACCCAGTGTAATATTTAATACAAGATTTCCAACAACCAGCAATTTTGGAAAATAATGAATCTGAAAATCATTCCCTATCAGGTACTAGACTCTCAATAAGAACACAGACCCTTTCAGTCTAGGTGAGACCTAATCGCTGACTCTGCTTCTAATTTCCCAAAATTAACCCCCAGTCGGATTATGAATTAGTCATAACTGCCGAATTCATCCCTTACTCAGATCCGGATTTTATAAAAGAATTTTTGCTGGAAACTTAATATGAAACATCTGATTTAAATCAAGACTTCTATGCCCAAGGGAAGGATCCCAAAATAATATCGACCACCATATCTACATAATAATATCATGCATAAATTTATAGAGAAGTGTAAAATAAAATAACCCAAAATATAAGGTGGGTTTAGACAGAATGTGAAACACAGAGATGAAATAGCCGGAGATGAGAAGAATTTATTTGGCTAAAAAGATGACAAAAACAATCAGGATGATCCGGACTGCAAACATCTGCTATCCAGGTCCTGATCATTTCATGTGGGATGGCTTTTAGACAGTGGAATGCCTCAAATGACAGTTGCCGCCGTCATCTCAGATTCCATTGTCTGTGAACTTGGATAAAAGCCCACATGTTCTATCACTGCAATAATAATTAGATGATATTGGCATATATCATCTAAGATTACTACAGCTTCAGATTCAGGTTCGAAATTAAAGTAAAGAAAATAAAACTGTATCCGGATAGGAGTCAGCTGAGCAGCTATTATAATCCCGGATGAACGAACCGCCAAGGCGTCCACTGACCACTATCCGGACCATGCAAAATAACACCTAATAATTAATATACAGATCACGAGCTAGTTATCCGTGTGGGAATACCCGCCAACATTAATCTGATATATTCCTTATTAGTTGTTTCACACATTACGGGAAAAGACAAAATAAATAAAAGAAAAATATTTTTGGGTCATCTTGCATGAGAGACATTGGTTTCTCATGCAAGATATGGAATTAAATCCACAATTACTCTTCATGTCTAAATAATCGCTCATTCCATAATTAATTAATTAATTACGGTCCAGATTGTATACTTAGATCATTAGAGTTTAATCATTTGTAGAAGAATCTTTTAATGGGAAATTGAACAAAGTTATTTATATCAAATTAATCATGGGTTGAGATCATTGGATTTCAACCTCAAAATATTAATACAAAGGTTCAATTAATTAATGGAATGAGATGAAGAATGAGAATTTGGCAAAAGGTGCCACCTTGTCGCGATACAAGGTTCGTGTCGCGGAGCATGGCTCCGCGACAAAGATTTCGCGACAAAGGGGTGGGAAATAAGAGAAATGGAATTTTGAAAGTTTAGGGTTTGTTTTGTCGCTAAGTGAAGAAAATTTTGTCGCGGAACGTGGTTCCGCGACAAGGGCATAGCGACAAAAAGGTTGCAGATTGGACAAGGCATAATTCTTGTCGCGGAACAAGAGGTTTTGGCGCGGAACGTGGTTCCGCGACAAGGTTGCTTCGCGACAAAGCCCTTCCAGAATAAAATCACAAGTATTTGGGTCCTTGGTCGCTAATCAAGATTTTGTCGCGGAACGTGGTTCCGCGCCAAGGGGTGTTTCGCGACCAAGGGTTTTAAAATAATGGCCAACAAATGTTCTTTGGCACCTTTGTCGCCAAAGCACCATTTTGTCGCGGAACGTGGTTCCGCGCCAAGGGGTGTTTCGCGACCAAGGTGTGTCCAGTACACATGTCAGAAAAGTAAAGTGGAACAGTGGCATGCATTATGTGTGATCTCACCCATTTCAGATTCAAAAGCTAAACTAAGCTCAAAATAACAAAACAGAATTTGAATCTAGCTAGAACATGCTTGAACAAAATAGAAATAAAGCAAACTTAAAACTTAAGAAACCCTAATCTAAGCTTGATCATCCATAAGCATGCAACATTATCCCGAGAAAGAGTCACCAAGCAGTGACATTAAAATGCAAAAACAAGGGTCAAATGACCCAAGGAAGATGAAAACAGTAAGATCCATGGGGTGTGAGACCCATTTCATGATTTTGGGACACAAATGGTGAATGTTTTCCCATTTTATTAAACGGTATTGTTCATACTCATGGTTTGAGTACCACAAACCCTTAAACAAAAGCTTAGAACAGAAACAAGGTATAAAAACTGGCTATCTAATCAAAGTGCAGTAAACTATATCTAACTAGTGCATAAATTAAATAATACAAAAGAAAACCTAACTAAACTACCCTAAACTACACTAAACTACTGAACTTCCCAACTTGTCTTCAAGAAGGTGTAGTTTTTCTAAAATTCTTCCAACCTCTAGCTCAAAGGAAACACCTCATATTTATAGAGGGGAAACCCTAAGCTCATGGGCCTTGATATGAGCCCATTGTGTCTCAAGACATCACACACATCACAGCTTTGTCTCGGAGCACCAAGTTTGGTCGCGGAACACACTGCATGTGGCAAAGCTTCTCGACTGGATCTTGTGTCTCTAAAAATGTACCTTGGTCGCGGAATGGACCTTTGTCGCGGAACAGCACATCGCGACAAAGGTATCGCGCCAAGGGGCTTTGGCTGGTCTCTTCTTCATCTGCGCCACTTGGTCGCGGAGTGTTCCTTTGTCGCGGAACCATGCATCGCGCCAAGGGGCTTCCGCGACAACAGTCTTCCTGGGCCTGCTGGATTGGGCCAGATGGGCCGAAAATATTCTTTTTGTGGGCTTTTCTATCTTTTTTCCCATCTTTTTGTTTCCTTTTCTTTTTCTCATGTTTTTGGATTTTTCTAACATAAATATGTAATAAAATTACATATTTATGTCTTTTTCACACCAGCTTATTATTTTTACAATTATGCATAAATCAGTCCAATTCGACTGCTTTCTTACTTAATGTAAGACCGGAATGCGATCAAATGCCCGTTTAAGACACGGAAATGGATTGAAAATAATGGTCATTTTTTGCCATTATCAACATCCTCACATTTAATACTGATCGTCCCCGAGCAGTCAGAGTCAATGTTCGTAAGAACACGGACTCTACATGTTCAATTCATTTTCGTGGCTTCATAAATCACATTCTTTTTGGATTGGGATAAGACAATCAAAAACTACAAGTGTTAAATTCCCTTGATTGCAGTGTTTAATGAAATGATACTTGCTCACTATATCGGGCCTACAAATCAAACATTATTATCAATCCTTCATGAATATTATGTTTTGAAAGATGCAAAGATTAAAAATTAGAATTAGGGTATGACATGAACATATGTAATGAGAAAAGGCCTCACTTATAAGAGAATCGGAAAATTCACTCACTCTCAATTGGGGTTTAGTCATGAACGCTCAAAATCATATTTAATTAAATTATCCCATAAGCTTGCAATCAGACCAACTCGCCACCGGCTCATTTCTTCAAATCAAGATCACGAGGTCTTATTTGAGGGTTATAACGGGGCTTACGGTTGTAACATTAGGTAGGAAAGGGAAATATTGGGCTAAAAGTGGCAAAGATTTATTCTATCATAACTTGGCATTTTTATTTAAAATTTATGGTCATCAATGTTTCTCTCTTTTTGGTTTTCTTCTGCATGACATTAGACTATTGTCTAATTGCTTTGTCATTTGCAATTTTTTGATGTTGAATTAAATTCAACTCTCTCTCTTTTTTTTTTTTTTTTTTTTTGAATCGGTTTATAGAATACCGATTTATAGTTTTCATTGATGATCACAAATTGTAATGCCTTTGATAGAATTCATTCCTGCACACTTGGGTTTGAATTTCTTGGTCTTTTTAGAAGGCTAGGAATAATATAGTGGGTTTCAAAGAAAAATTAGGCTTATAGGCTCAAGTTGGTTAATCCTAAAGGGAAAATATTTTTGGGTTTGGATTTCAAATGAAGGCCAAAAATTTGGGTTTTCTAGGTGCCTCGATCATATTCTCGATTTCGGGAATATGGCATGATCTTGAATCGGTCCCAATTGCAAGTTCTAGTTTCCTTTAATCAAAATGATTCACACATCAAAGAAAATGAATGAGTAAAGGTGACTCATGGCTCAAATCTCACATGGAATGGTTCATTCATGTCATGCAATATTCTCAAATTTAATCAAAGCTTGACTCTAACAATTTATTCAATCGAGATCTCTAACATGCAGATTTATTACCCAATAAGCTGATCGCATCATTAAATTTTTATAGCTCAAAACCTCAGGATTTCATGTTATGCATGTTCTCAATTATATTATCCCAATTTAAAAGTTTGAGAATTTAATCCTAAGCCTAAATTCAACATGTGAATTTAGAGCAATTTTATGCATATTTTTGCTGGTTATTTAATTGAAAGCAGTAAAGAGGCACTGCTGACATACTGAGTATGTCAACAGCATATTTTTGGCCTGACAGTCACTTATTCATCTCGGACTGTCAGACATCTTTTCAGAAATAAAAGAACCAAATAAAAACAAAGATTGTTGTTGGGGCTGCAAAATCCCAATCTGAAAGCAGTAATTATATCAATTACAAGAGATTTCATTTGCAATCAAATCTATCTTGCATGGATGAATTGAAATTCTCTTATATGATATTTACAATTAAGCTCAGAAATGATGGAGTCAGGGATCGCCATCTTTCTTCTCGTCTGATTTCTTGGAGGAGCCAGCTTCATCAGGGATCTTCTTGAGTAAGGTTTGCAGGAGCTGATTTTGACTAAGGATCAGTGATTCCACCATCTTTCGATTCTTCTCTTCTTTTTCCAGCATCATCATTCTGAATTCCTCGTCTCTCCTTTCCTTCTCCAACTTCTCCTTCCGTTTCTCTTCCTTTTCTCTCCTACGCTCCTCGCGCTCCTCTTCTCTCTCCCTCCTTCGCTCTTCACGCTCCTCTTCTGCCCTTTTCTGCTGTCCCTCTTGGCTTGCCAAAATTACATCAGTCATGGATTTCATTCCCTCGAGCATAGATTGACTCATTCTGCTCACCATCTCAATCGTTTGGGAATCAGCAGGGAACTGAGATACGTTCTGGCTTTGAGGAGGTATCTGAGGTTGAGGTTGAGTCTGAGGTGGGATTGGAATCTCAGTCCGTTCTTGGTCCGCAGGAGGCTCCTCTCGAACATTCGAAGGTCCTGCATCAGCACAGGTGTTTTGTGTTCCCTTCTTTGTCTTGGGCTGCCTCTTTCGTTTTCTTGATGCCTGTTCACCCGATATGAAAGAGGATTGAGCGTCTGAATCTCCTCTGACGGACAGTTGGGGAAGGGAATATTTGATGCTCTCACATAAAGGAAGTCTTGGCACACTGATAGGTGGGTTCACCTTCACCACTGTGTCGCCCTCAAACGCGCTCAAATCAACTCCCTGAGCTATGCAGATTCTCCTAATCAGATTCGGATAACACAGCACATGTCTATCCTTTATGCGGGTTATCATCACCTCGAATACATGCCTCCCTACATTAAGTTTTGCTCCGCTCCACATTCTAGCAAATCCCATTAGCACATTTCCAGATGTGGTGTGCGGATGCGAGTTGGGCCGGATCTTGGACATGTAGAACTCATAGGTTGGCATGAATTGTATCCGCAGCCATTTTGCATTGAATGTGTGTCCAGGGGCGGTCACGCTTGTCATGCTGTTGGCCAATGTTGCATACTTCGCATATTCAGTCGTTTTGGCTCTCTTCGTCATGATCTCACCAGGGGGAAATTCGCTTTGAATCTCTGGAGTCCCGAAGAACTGGTTCAGCCAATCAGGTGCAATGTTGATCACTTGTCCCCGGATCCATGTTGTTCTGGCGGCTTCATCGATGTTGCAGAAGAATTCCTTTGTTAGCTCCACGAAGCCATCTTCGTCATGATGCAACATGAAGTTACCCCACTCTTGATTTCTGTAGAAAGTCTCAACAGTGGGGTGTGATAACGCATCGGGTCTGAACCCTTTATCTGGCACTATCATCTTCTGCAACTTCTTATACTTCTCTGCATTCTCTTTGTTGCCATTGAACTTGATCTGGATCTGTTCTTCGCTTAGCTTTTTCTTCCCATATTCCTTTGAGACGCCCATTCTTTGCCTTACAGTGTTTTCAGTCCAAAACTCGACTGGTCGAATGGATCTGACGGACTCGTCATCGCTTGTGTGCCAGTCTGTTTGATCGTCTCCCTCCTGTGGCTGGTCATCCCTTGGTTCGGCCTCATCTCCCCTCTGACTTGGCTCTCGCTCTCCATGAGCTGTTTCATCTCCGACTTCCTCCTCTACCTGTTTAATTACATTTTTCATCGTATTGAGTTCACAATTTACAGGTAAAGAGGATGTAGTTACATGAAAATTACGGTCATCAACATCAGTTGATACCTCCTCCTCCTCCCTAATTCTTGCAGCTCGTCCAACTGGACGTTGGAGGATAGGCGCCATTTGGTTCATGAATTCTTGCTCCTCCTGCCGAGCTTCCTCTTCCGAGTCATTCCCATCTGCAGCTTCAGTCAAAATTCCTTGAACCTTTTCTTTAAGTGCAGAGGTCATGAGAGGGTCGTCTGGCTGCTTTTCCAAGGTTTTGGCCAGTGCTACCGGATCTATGGAGTCTTGTGGTCCTTCTGATTGCTCAGGTTGGTGCGACGGGCCTCCTTGAGTGATGAATTCTTCAATTCTGGCCGTGCCCACGAGGGGATCAATCAATTGGCCCACTTCTGTCTAATATCTGATTTGATTTGGCTTTCCTCCCGCATCAATTCTTGTTTCAATCTGTTCGTTGATGTTCTGTCTCAATTCTTTCCGAAGTGTCTCAGCACTACGAATCGAGGGGCCAGTCCATCCTGGTGGTTGCTCTTCTTTGATCTTCAAACCATGCCCTAGCACTTCTCCAGTGATCTTCAGCTCGAAGTCCTCCTCATTACCCTGCTCAACCTTTTCAGATTTTCTGCTTTCCAGCTCAGCCTGCATCTTTCTGGCAGTTTCTTCATCCTTTGTCTGCTGGATATTCTTTCGGATCTGCTCTTCCTCTGCAGCTTTCTTTTCCATTTCCAGGCGTTCTTCCTCAGTCAATTTTTCTATTCCCGAACCACCTGTTACTTGATCCAGCAAACCAGCTGATGCAAGCTCTTCATTGTACATCTTCATGGCTAGCTCAGCATCGGATATCACTTGGTGCTTCTTTTTCGGGGGTGGCGGCGGCATTGGCTTTTTACCTTTGTCCTTAGGATCCGTGGGCTCTGCCACTTTCCTAACAGTTGGTTCCGGTTCCTTGATCTCCACTTTCTTTTCCGGAGCCCTTGCTGGCTTATCCTTATCAGCGGACTTTATCAACCTTCTCCTCGTTCCCGGTTGAGGTGTTGGCTGATGACCTTCAGATGTAACAACAGCAGTGGAGGTTTTCTCGGGCTGTATGGGTGCTTTAGTGGTGGCAGGTGCTACAGCAGATGTTGTCGTTTCAGTCTGAGCTGTCTGTACTGGACATCGGACTGCTTCTTGCTGCACCACTGGCTCGGTCGTGGCAACTCTTTGTACTTCGGTCTGCCCTCTAGGCGGCAAAGCTGAAGCTTGTACTGCTGGTTGGGTAGGCTGTGGGTTGGCCTCAGGGGGGGTGGAGAAGTATGCATCAATTTCAGCGTCAGGATCCTCTTCACTGTTCGGTTCACCCTCGTAGCCTAGTTGCTTCTCGGCGCGCTGCAAATAATCCTCAATAAAACTCCTTTGAGAGATTCTCCTCAGTTGGTCTTCCCAGTCCTTCTTGATCTTGGAGCAGAACTTACTCCGAACATTGTTGTTGTAGTGCAAGACCTTCTTTCCATTAGCAGTGCTATTACAGTATTCCAGTGCAAACTTGTCCATTTCCATGATCAATTCCCAGTAGGAGTCCCTGTACTGATCTACCATGCCCCCTACCAGATCCTTTTGAATCCCTTCCAGGTAGGACATGTCTTCTGCCGAATCGTACGTGAGATACATCCCAACCTCAGCTTTTGATAGCAAATTGAACTGCCTTTCATTTTTCCTTTTGGGTTTCCAGCCACCTTTGCGTATATCCACTTGTAGCTGATCCCTTAGTACTGCTATGTGCTGGGGAAATTCATCATCTTTGTTCGTCCCGTACTGTCCATACTTTCTGTGTGTGAAGATGGTTTCAAGTACCTCATCTGCAGGTAGTACTACTCCTTCTTCCAGAAAGGACTTGGTGATACTTGGATTGCCTTTTCCCCAGACAGTAGTAAGGTCGTCCCATTGTTCGCGTGCATCCTTGATCATCTTCCTCATTGTGTTCAACAGTGAGGTGTTACGGCTTTGCTCAAACTTCTCAGCATTTTTGAGGCGCTTGTACAGGTTGAAGGTCAGCTCTCGATGCCTGGCCCGAGCTAGATCTGTAATCCACCTCTGCTCCACTGGTCCTTTTGCTTCGAACAGATATGGGTTCCACTTAAATGGAAATGCCTCATACATCATGATGGCCCCACTGTTGATGACCCTACTTAGATCCATGTATTTGTGTTCGAAGGCCATCCGAACTTGAGGATCTACGATCTGGTTAGGGATGATGATGTCGAAGTCAGCTATATTTGGATCTTTTGTTCCCTTTTCCACATGCCGATTCCACACAGCCCTGTGCTCTCTGAACCTCAATTGGATGCGCTCAAGATGGACTTCAGGAGTTGTCTTTTCGTCTTGGGGGGCATACCCCATCATCCTTATCCAAAACTTTTTCAGGAAGTGATAGTAGTCCCTTTCTATCGATGCAGCGACTATCGACCTTTCCTGTGGAGGAATATGTACGTCCCATCCCGGAGAAAGTTTCAATTTTTCGTCCGTAGTGTGGTCCAGAGGCACCTTATAAACTGATTTGATGGCATCTCTTGTGTCCTTAATCTCTGTTCGATCAATTGAGGCCTGATTGCCAGCATCCTCATATGTGCAGTCAGGCAATCCGATGCCTGAGTGCACTACCAATGCATTCCTGAAAAAGGTCAAAGTGCTTAGATACATCCAAAATTTTTATGAGTTTTCAAAGACTGCTCAGGTGTGAAAACCAACATCCTCACATTTTGAGCTTTGCTAAGCTCGAAATGTGATTTAAGTGATTTAATCTGAGTTTATTAAAAGATCCCAAAAATAAGGTACTATCCTTTAGGACCTAGAAGGAGATAACTTAATTGGACTATTGAGTCCAATCAAAAGGGAGGAATAAAAAATAAAAATAAAAGTGAAGTGGTCATTGGACCAAAAATTCCTTTTTTAGTGGGCCATTGGGCCCAAAAGTTTGTTTTTCCAATTTTATTAAACAAGCTCGAGGCACTTGTTGAAAATGGAATGAGATGATGATGAAGGAATGGATGGCTCGAGAATGGAATGTGCAGTGGAGGCGTGGCGGGATGGATTCGCTATTTCCGGATTGTTTGGACTGCCATTGGACAGTTAAAACATTCAAGAAAATGCAAACACTATTTTTAATTTTTGAAAAGGTTGACTTGTTTTTATTTAATGAAAAGTGGGATGTGTGTGGTCCCATTTTTGGATTTTTGTAAAAAGGTGGCAGTTGAGGTGGCAAAATACTGCTACTTAACTCACACTCTTTAGTTCCATTGGGAACAAAAACACATTGTCAACCAAAATTCCTAGTATTATTTTGTCTTTTAGTGAAAAAGTGAAATCTGATGGAAAGGGAATTGGTGGTGGCGCAGGCTACCCAAAACCAAACAAACATACACTTTACACAGATTGCCACATACTCTCAAATATTTGCCAAAACAGATCAGAGCCAACTTCCTCAGTCCTCCCACATACAAATAATCAAACACAACAGCTTTGCATTTAATGTGGGGCAAAGAGGACAGTGGCATGCAAGCAACATGAGCAAAGTGAAACACTAACACAGGATCATGCCTGTACTCGAGCCAAAACATGGGATTAAAAGCATTTTTTATCCCTCACACATTCAAAAACCACAAGATCATTCATGCTCTATAATCAAGAAAAATAACAGCATATTGATACTCATGCAGTATTCCTATGTTCATTAACTCTCACTTTCCAGAGTTCAAGATTCCATATTCATGAGGGATTCAGCAAAATCACGCAGAGAGCACCCGAACATGTAAACTAAAACAGAAGGAAACCTAAGAACCCTAGAAACTTGAAAATTCAACAATGGTGGAACCCCACCCCTAAACTGCCTCCTAGTTTCTCTAAAACCTTAACTCTCAAAAGCCAAAATGCCCTACACAAATCGAATCTCCCCAATCCTCAATCAGAAACATAGAACAACACACTCCCTCCTCCCTTGTTCCACAACAGGCCAACAACCAAATAATCATCAGAAACAACGACAACCATCAAAACAACAATCATGCCCAAAGTACCATTAGCCTAAAATCGAACTCGAGACTCCACAAAAGAATGAAACAGAAGCCTATTTACACACAATGAAACAAAAAAAAACGAAAATCACAAAAACAGGGGCCTGCGCTAACTCGCGAAATGCGTGGGAGAGAGGTTACCATGGCTCGGTCTTCTGAGGAGATGATGACGAGGGTTCTGATGGCTCCATAAGGGTTGCGAAAATTTGGGCAGAGTTTCCCTTGGGTTTGGCGTTCGAAAGGTGCGAAGAACACAGTGGTGTGCTTCGGGAGAAATTTCGTGTGTGCGAGAGTGTTTTTCGAAAATTTTCTAAGTCCGAATGCGTGGGGAAGAAGAGGGAGGCGGAGAGCTTTAAATAGTAATGGGCCGGTCGCGGAACCCTAGCCCATGGTCGCGGAACAGGATTACGCGACCGGGCTTGGCGACATTAGAAGTGTCGCGGAGTGTGGGACTTTGTCGCGGAGTCACGCACCGCGACAAAGTGTACCGCGACAAAATGGCGAGAAAGGATGAAGTGGTGTGTCCGTGTCGCGGAATAGGAACTCTGTCGCGGAGTCATGCTCCGCGACAAAATGTTCCGCGACAAGGACAAGCAAAGTTCAGGGATGAGTATTACTTTGTCGCGGAATTTGCACATGGGCGCGATACTGGGCATCGCGACAAAATGATCACTCCGCGACAAAGACAAACAAGGGCTCAGAGGTGAGTGAGATTTTGTCGCGGAATTGCACCTGGTCGCGAAACGTTGTTCCGCGACAAAATGGTCATTCCGCGACAAAGATAAACAAGGGTTGCCGATAAGGGGAATTTTGTCGCGGAGTTGTACTTGGTCGCAAAACGTTGTTCCGCGACAAAATGGTCAGTCCGCGACAAACTTTTTGAATTTTTCAAATTTTCAACGGATTGGGCCCGAATGTGATTTTGGGCCTGCGTCCATTTTATTTGAGTTGGACCTGAATGAATTCAGTCCAGGTAAATTCAAATCATTGGGCCATTATTTAAAATAATCTACTTGCATAAAATTAGGTCGGGTCAGTTCCATTTATCTGCAAGATTTATTCCGGATCTTAAATTTCTTTAAACTCCGAAAATAATTTCTCAGATTTGTGGAATTTTCCCAACCAAGAACCTGGTTTTCCTTGCTTTTTCTGCTCCTTCTTTTTGGTTGGTTCCGAATTTCCTGCAAGACAGATAAATACCCATTAGGTTAGGTTTTCTCCTCAGTTCAACATCCTCACATTTAGAGTCTTGGTACTCTAAATGTTCAATTAATCTTGAGGGTACTTTTTCTGTTCTGAGTTAAATATATTACATTAAACTAGACTAATCTAAGCTAATCTAGGAGTAATCAGGAGTGTAATCCTCTTAATAAATGACGCTGCATCCTCCCCGGCAACGGCGCCATGAAACTTTTGACAAGTTTCGTTAACTCGAGCTTTTGCTAAAATTATACCAGGTTAGATTTATTAAATGAAAAGAGTTATGATTCACGGGAAAGGGTTTAGGGATATATCAAGATTATTATTCTTTTTATTACTCAAGTATGATGCTTTGATTTCAAATGGCGCTGTGGTCCTCTCTGTCATGAAATGCTGACAAATCTCATGGCATAGCCGGGATAAGTTGATCTTCAGCCTGTCACACTGAGGATCCCCGGCAAATATGCCATGATACTTCTCATCAATTCTTGCCATAAGATTTCCTGCCATGAAACTTTTGACTAATTCCCACTACATGAGCATTTTCTGAAAATTCATGATCCTGGTTTAGGTTGTATTTAATGAAACCAATTTATGATGGCGGTGTTGTGATTAAGGATATATTTATATGTAGTCATGTTTTTATTGCTCGTAGTTAAGAAACTGTGCTCCCGAAAGCGCACGGTGTCAAAAATTGCAGTAATTTATAGTAAGACCGGATCGTTCACTGGAGGATGTGCGATAGAAGCAGGTCCCACGTCATTTACTAAGATTTTCCACTCGGTTACTCGATTCAAGTGTGTGATTTGACTAACAACTACTTGACAGAATCTAAATCAGATTAAGAAAACAGTTAAAGTAAAGCAGATAAAAGTATTCTAGAAAGCGAATTAAATTTAATCTAATAAAGCAATAAAATTAATCTAAGAAAGCGATTAGGATTATTCTATGAAAGCAGATTCAAGATATGACAGAAGGGACAGGAAGAAAAGAATAAAGATTGGACAAGATTCAGATGAAACATGGTTAAACTTCCATTTTGTTACACAGATCTTAGTTTGGGAAAATCCGTTCAGTTAGCTAATTCTCCTGCTCTCTGTACCATGTTCCCTTTAACAGACAGGTACTTACAGTAAGAGTTTACATGCTCTTAAGAAAATAAATTCTAAGATACCACAGACGCATAACCACCCTTGCAATGCACTGCTAAGGTATGTTAATTATCTGTGGTGGACAAGCAACACCTGACAAATCATTTATTGAAGTGTCAAGTACCGTTATCATTCTCCCATGTCACACCCAAAGATTCTAATTAAGCCCTGAACTATCCCTTAACTCTCAGTCCTAGTAGCAGTTACACAACTCTCAATACAACCGAGTGACCTCTAAAGAAAGCAGTTAAAAGAAAGCAGTAAAGAAAGCATTTAAAACCCTATCACTCGGAGGTTTTTGAAAGTCTGACCCTGGTAGTGAAAGAAAGCTCCCAGTCAAGATGACCGGGTGTGGATCAAGAATTCCCTATTCTCGGTGAACCGCTCACAGTGTTCACTTCTCATCGGGTGGTTATGAGATACAAACTAATGAAACGAACTAATAAATTAGTCGTTCCGGATGCACTCACCCAAGACTCAAAAGTAGGCTTTGGCAGAAGAAGATAGCAGTTGAAAGAATACTCAACCCTACCTTAGAAAATAACCAAGGCCTGAGTGTTGTTCCTCTAGTATTATCTGTCACACCTTATCGGAATCCAAGTGGAATCTGACCCAGTGTAATATTTAATACAAGATTTCCAACAACCAGCAATTTTGGAAAATAATGAATCTGAAAATCATTCCCTATCAGGTACTAGACTCTCAATAAGAACACAGACCCTTTCAGTCTAGGTGAGACCTAATCGCTGACTCTGCTTCTAATTTCCCAAAATTAACCCCCAGTCGGATTATGAATTAGTCATAACTGCCGAATTCATCCCTTACTCAGATCCGGATTTTATAAAAGAATTTTTGCTGGAAACTTAATATGAAACATCTGATTTAAATCAAGACTTCTATGCCCAAGGGAAGGATCCCAAAATAATATCGACCACCATATCTACATAATAATATCATGCATAAATTTATAGAGAAGTGTAAAATAAAATAACCCAAAATATAAGGTGGGTTTAGACAGAATGTGAAACACAGAGATGAAATAGCCGGAGATGAGAAGAATTTATTTGGCTAAAAAGATGACAAAAACAATCAGGATGATCCGGACTGCAAACATCTGCTATCCAGGTCCTGATCA